>JARLTB010000218.1:0-117500 GCA_030141615.1 Unio pictorum
TAAATCTGCTAGTGGCCCCAAGTGATCTAAAGCGCTCTCCATTACGAATCACTGATATCTCACCTTTGTCTGCGTGGGTTCGAGTCTCAGATTCGGCCAATGTGGATATGTGAGAAAGCTTGCAAGTAGGTTCTCGTGGCTCGGTGGTTTTTTGCATGTGCTGTAAATTAGCCGTAGCCTATATACATCCCCCGAATCAAGTTTTCCATCCTAAAACATATTTTGCCCCCCTCCCCCGTTAAAAATTGAAATGGCGTCCCTGACTACTACTACTCATACTACTATTACAGTAGAGACCGCTCCGGTAGCCTAATGGTTTGAGCGTCCGCCGCGGAAGCGGGAGGTCGTGGGTTCTATACCCGGCCGATTCAAACCAAAGACTTACAATAATGGTACAAACAGCTGCCTCGCTTGGCGCTCAGCATTAAGAAGTTAGTGTTGCAGATTCTAATTTCTACCATATCCAATCGTAATCAGGAGTAGTTGTTCAATTTTCAAAACAGCTCGACACATTTCGTTCAGCTTGTGACAATAATTGTTCGCCGAATGCCTCTGGACAAGTGCCGTCTGGCAGTGCCTTTTGCATTCGGATAGTCTTGGATTTTAGAAGACGCAATTAAGATAAACTAGCAGGGGTTGGAATTACCGATGGGTGCGGACTCGTGTCTTCCCTTGTGTTATATTGTTACAAGTTAGAACCTGAATCCCTTGATTCGTGGACGAATACTCCTAATTTTCTTTGTAACGAGCCCTTTTGCTGCATATGACTACATTCTGAAGATGATTTTAGCACGACATCAACGAAGACTAATATTAAGTGATTCGTGATTGATGTAGATGTATCTACTTTACTCGAGACGTTTTATTCATCTTGATATTGTTCAAAAGCAATAAGAATGGCCATCGGTCATCGTCGTCGTGACTGGATTACTTACAATAGCAAAAAAGGTGGACGTAAATGAAAACTGATCCAACTCGTCTGTTTTACTCTAAATTTCTTTCCAAAAGCTGCTGTATCTCGTCCAAAACAATTCAGTCAAACCTCTTGGCTTTATCCGATTGAAAAGGATGGATCCCTTCTGCATTGTTTGTGTGTACTGCACTTTTTGTTACAGCCAACTAGTCATGAGAAGTGGCGGTGTTGATTAGTGCACTTTGTTTCTTGGGATAAGATCATTACAATTTTGTTGTAGGCGGTATGGACGGTGTAACAATGTCTTTAGTAATAGATCCCGACAATATGTGACAAATATAAATTACTAGAATGACTCGTTTTCACAAAGGACGTGTATGACCATAAAAACACAAACAAAAATAAAGGAACAAAAACAAACCAAAAACCCCCAAACAAAACAAAAACAACAACAACGAAAAACAAACAAGCCAAAAACCGCAAGATACAAATCGCTCTTTTTAAAATAAATTAACCATAAATGTTCTAACTAAACTTTGCAATTATTATCTCAAAAAATATACTTACCTGGTTCGAATGAACTATAAGCGCATTTTTTTTGTCAATCTCATTCAATCTCATTTACTCAGAAGAGAGAGAGAGAGAGAGAGAGAGAGAGAGAGAGAGAGAGAGAGAGAGAGAGAGAGAGAGAGAGAGAGAGAGAGAGAGAGATTATGTTAAACTTATCAGCTTGTAAATGCCTTATATTAAACAAAAGGTCTGAGTTGAATATGATTTTTACTCCTCCTCTTACCACTACAGAATATACTTCTACAGTTTTACTGCGACCATTTAATAGACATTTAGCGTATATTAGAAATGATTATTCGCCGCTTATGCTTGGGGCCCCGGCTGGTCTAAGGCGCTTGCCCTTGCAGATAAAGTGACATATCACTTCTGTCTGCGTGGATTCGAGTCACAGGCTCGGTCAACGTGGGTATCTGAGAAAGCTTACCATCAGCTAACAGTTGTGGGTAGTAGTTCTTCCCGGCATTTTCGCGGATTCTTCCTTCACCAAATATACTGTCCACCATGTATAGCCTATTATGTGCTGAAAAATGGCGTTAACCCCCAACAAGCAAGCAAGCAACCATTTATGATTACATTTATGGAATGGTTATCTGATAAGTGGTGTTAAATGGTCACTCTATGTATGTTACATTAAGATAATCAGCCAGTCTAAACATAATGCATAATCGATGATAGTAGACTTACAAAATCTTGTTATGTTACTCAATGCCTACACATCACTTTAGTCCACAGACGTAATGAACGTCCAGATAATATGCCTGAAGAGACAAGGCCGTCTCTAATGATCATTGTCTTGAATTATCAATTCATTCCTTTTGATGAGCATCAAGGAAATGCACGTGCAAAAAACTGTTGAATCGCATGGGGTATCTTTAAGTCGAAAACACTTGTCATTGTTATACTACTACTAAACTCCTCTTGATATGCCTTATTAGACTTAGATATCATTGAAATCTCATGCGGACTAGGGAATTAGAATAGTCCCATTGCACCACCACCACCACTACCATCATCCCCATGTTCTATGAGACAACAATTGAATCCATGAGCTTATGTGGCTTAGTTTGTTTGTTTGTTTGTTTGATTAGGATTTTTAACATAGCTTTAACAATTTTTCAGTCATATCGCTACAATGTCAGCAGTGAGGGCAGTTTATAGTGATGTCTAGCACTGGAGCATAATGCGCAGACATGTAGCATGATGTCCCCACCCAGTCACATGATTCTGACACCAGGCCCACGAGTCCTAATACTAACCTCTTAATGCTGAGCGTCAAGCGAGGTAGCTGTTAATACCATTTTTGTAAGTATTTGGTATGACTCGGCCGGGGATCGAACCAACGACCTTCCGCTTCCACGGCTGTCGCTCTAACCAATAGGCCACCGGAGCGGTTTATATCGGTGGCCTATGGTAGAGCAGACTGCCGATTGCGAAGCTAGAGGTCGTTGGTTCGATATAATCGGCCGCCGTGGGATGTCTTTGAATAAGTTTGTTACAATTGCATTGTCACTAAATAACCTATTTGTGTTGCTGTGCCCTAAAAGAAGATAAGAATAATAGTGTACTACTACTACTACTACTACTACTACTACTACTACTACTACTACTACTACTTTTGAAAAGACAGGTTTCTAAGACAACTGTTGTCAGTGGTGATATAGATTTCATATTATTGTTATTGCCAAAATATAAAGACTACCAAACAAATGGGGCATTTGGTAGCTGAGTGGTCATTGGCGCTTGCCTTTATAGTTTCCATTACAGAGCGTATACATAACTAGTCAAGCTAGTCACTGGACATTAACTACAAACATCATGTCAATCAGCCCTAGTCAAAACATAATATATAATCCATTATTTCAGCAAGAATGTGTAGAGATGTTAGATAACGCTTGCGCGTCATTACAGTAAACAGACGATGTGCATGTATTTCAACATATTGTGCCCAAAGGGATGCGGTGTCTTTAATGATCATTGTCTGGAATTAATAATGCATTAGGTATTGGTGAACATCAGGAAGTAAACGTGCAAATTTGCTGAACTGTACACGATATCTGAGAAGAATCTTTTCACTGCGCGTACACAGAACGAAATTTGCTTAATGATGGATCTAGTCGTGAATAAAATGTGAAAACTGATCATTTAAGTCTGTTTTGATAGATTCTGCCTATGATGGAAAATGTGTGTGTGTGTGTGTGTGTGTGTAGTGAGAGAGAGAGAGAGAGAGAGAGAGAGAGAGAAGAGAGAGAGAGAGAGAGAGAGAGAGAGAGAGAATAGACAACATGCGTATCGCAGTAATTGCTGTCACATATACTGGCTGCTTAATGATCTTTCTATGGCCAAAATAAAATATAAAAATTGTGGAAAAGAAACGTCATGTCTAAAACAATTAATAAAGTACAGAGACCATTTGTGAGATTACTGAGTATGTAACTACTGCATCTGACTCCTTTTTAAAGATGATTTTAGCGTGACATCGACGAACACTAATGTTGAGTGATTCGTGATTGATGTAGATGTATCTACTTTACTCGAGACGTTTTCTTCATCTTGATTTTGTTCAAAAGCAATAAGAATAGCCATCGGTCATCGTCGTGGTGACTGGATTACTTATAATCCATAATAGCAAGACAGGTGGGTGGAAATGAAAAGCTGATTCATCGCGTCTGCTTTACTTCCAATGTCTTTCCAATTGCTGCTGTGTCTCGTCCAAAAACAAAGCAGTCAAACCTCTTGATTGTATCTGATTGAAAAGGATGGATCCCTTCTGCATTGTTTGTGTGTACTGCACTTTTTGTTACAGCCGACTAGTCATGAGAAGTGGCGGTGTTGATTAGTGCACTTTGTTTCTTGGGGTAAGATCAATACGATTTTGTTGTACTAGAAAGACTCGTTTCACAAAGGACTTTTTTTATATATAAAAATAGCACAATAAAACCTCACAAATAATTCAAACCAACCAAACAAGATCAAAACCGCTGTATATTGAATAAAATAATCTTAAATCTCCTAAGCTTTGTTATGTTATGTTTATCCCAAAGACCTATCCCTACCTGATTCGAATAAGCTATAATCGCAATTTTGTTCAGTCATACTTACGAGAGAGAGAGAGAGAGAGAGAGAGAGAGAGAGAGAGAGAGAGAGAGAGAGAGAGAGAGAGAGAGGGGGGGGGAGGGAGGGAGGGAGTAAGCTTATATAGGGCAGCGTCCAGGGTGGCAGTAGGAGAGGTAGACAGAGAACAAAGTGGACTGACAACATCACAGAATGGACCAGGAAAAGTTTTGTGGATACACAGATATTGCCACCTATTCGAGACAAGTGGAGGGAACTGATCAGATGTTCAGCAGCACAGTGCCTCGACAACCCGCACTAGGTCAAGAGACTGATGATGATGATGATGATGATGATGATGATGATGATGATGATGATGATGATGCACATGTGAACGCCTTAAATTAAACAATAGCTCTGAGTGGAATATGATTTCACTACTACTACTACTACTACTACTACTACTACTACTACTACTACTACTACTACTACTACTACTACCGGAACATTATACAGTTAGGACTTTTCCCGGGTTCTTCCTCCATCATTAATGCTGGCCACCATGTATATCATATCGTGTGCTGAAAAATGGCGTTAAAAATCTACAACAACTTCTACAGATTTATTTCGAACATTAAATTCAGTTAATAGACATTAGGCGTCTTTTAGAAATGATTATTCGCCGCTTATGCTTGAAGCTGATGCTTGAAGCCCAGGCTGGTCTAAGCGCTTGCCCTTGCAGATAAGTGACATATCACTTCTGTGTGCGTGGGTTCGAGTCACAGGCGCGGTCAGTGTGGATATCTTAGAAACTTTGTCATCAGCTAACAGTTGGTGGGCAGTAGTTCTTCCCGGCATTTTCGCAGATTCTTCCTTCAGCAAATATAGTCCGCCATGTATAGCCTATTATGTGCTGAAAAATGGCGTTAACCCCCAACAAGCAAGCAAGCAACCATTTATGATTACATTTATGGAATGGTTATCTGATAAGTGGTGTTAAATGGTCACTCTATGTATGTTACATTAAGATAATCAGCCAGTCTAAACATAATGCATAATCGATGATAGTAGACTTACAAAATCTTGTTATGTTACTCAATGCCTACACATCACTTTAGTGCACAGACGTAATGAACGTCCAGATAATAAGCCTGAAGAGACAAGGCCGTCTCTAATGATCATTGTCTTGAATAATCAATTCATTCCTTTTGACGAGCATCAAGGAAATGCACGTGCAAAAACTGTTGAATCGCATGGGGTATCTTTAAGTCGAAAACACTTGTCATTGTTGTACTACAACAAAATTCCTTTTCATATGTTTCAATAGACTTAGATATCATTGAAATCTCATGCGGGCTAGGGAATTAGAATAGTCCCATTGCACCACCACCACACGCATGTCCTATGAGGCAACTATTAAATCCATGAGCTACTGTGGCTTAGTAATCATCGTGACAGATTCTCGATCTAATGTTGATTCCGCATGAGTTGGCAGCCGTGGTATGCCCTTGGATAAGTTTGTTCCAATTGCATCGGCACTATATAACCTACTTGTGTTGATGTGCCCTTAAAATATTAAGAATAATAGTGTACTACTACTACTACTACTACTACTACTACTACTACTACTACTACTACTACTACTTTAGAAAAGACAGGTGTCTGAGACAAACTGCTGACATTGCTGCTATTGATTTCATATTATTATTATTGCCAAAATATAAAAACTACCAACAAATGCGATGGCCGAGTTGTCTAAGGCGTTTGCCTTTATTGATCACACACGAATCTCACATCTGTTGCGTGAGTTTAGGGTCTCGGCTCGACCAGCGAGCGTTATATCTTACCAGTAACTTCCCCTGAGTCGCTGCTTGTCTTGGGGACCTTCAGGTTCTTTATCCACTTGATATACTAACCGCAATTGTATTCGTACATTGACCTGCTATCCATAGCTACCTATAACGACCATTGCAACTGCCGCATGTATAACAACTGTTGCCAAATATTTTTGGAGATCATTTCAATGAGACATCAACGTAGTGAAGATTATGAGACGTCAACGTAATGGAGATCATTTCAATGTGACGTCAATGTTGTAAAGATCATTAATGTGACATCAATGTAGACTTAAAAGCGTGATTGAATTGATGTTGATGCATCTACTTTACTCATGGCTTTTTCGTCAAAATGGTTGCGTGCGTTCAAGATATGTTAAGAAAAAACATCAGTCAACTTCTTTGGGGTCTGGTTTACAGGCCACAGCAAAAATGATATGTAAATGAGATGTCTACTTGACGTCGGTCGTTCTATTTCTTTTCGGTTCTTGTAATACTGGCCGCCATGTATTGCCTATCGTGTGCTGATAAATGGCATTACACCCTACAACAACAACAACTTGTATTGCGTGATACAAATCCATCCAACGGTTCGATTAATTTGTTATGGAGAAGTTCTACGTCAATGATGTTGGTCTAGTTAGTGTACTTTGTGGCTTCTGGTACGGTTTAGTTCGTTCACTTTGTGACTTCTGGCACGATCTATTTAAAGTACTTCGTGACTTCTGGTACGATCTATTTAGTGTGTAGTTTGTAACGTTTGGTACGGTCTAGTTAGTTTACTTTGTGGCTTCTGGTACAGTTTTCACAAATTCGCTTAAGCTGGTATATACTATGTGACAGCGTCCATTGTATCAGCATCTGAAATATAACCATCATTATTATCAGGAATGCTTTCTCATTTTCATAACGAAAATAGAAAATTAAACATATAATATAAAAATTGCTTTATTTTAATAGTAGTCATGACAAACTTCAGCTTTTATTTTAATTTTTTTTTTGCAATGACCTTTCTTATCCAGTTTCGTCTAGTTTCACTCACTGCGTACTCAGCTAATGTTGATATATATGTGTGTGTGTGTTTGTGTGTGTGTGTGTGTGTGAGAGAGAGAGAGAGAGAGAGAGAGAGAGAGAGAGAGAGAGAGAGAGAGAGAGAGAGAGAGAGAGAGCTAGCTAGCTTATAGAAATGCTCAGGTTTCCAATAATTCTACTAGTATTATTACTAGTTTTATTTTGACGTTTAATAACTTATTCAATCGATATTTCATGCAAAATAAATAAAGATTAAGCCCCATTCATGGTTGCCTTCACGGAGCCTAAGTAGTGTTAATTGGTTACTCCAGGTGTGCAAGGTACAGTTTGACGATCAGGCCTACTCAAAACACGTGAACCATTATTATGAAAAGAATGTTACCAAAATATAACTGGAGTTTTTGTTGGTTAGCCTTTCCCCTTATCTCAGATTAGTAGAAGTATTTCCTAAATACGAAAAATAGATAAAACAGATTTGTTTTTCTTAAACAATGCTATCATTCTCTAAGCTCATAGTATTATGATAAGGTGAAATAACAGATTTTATTAGACGCAAACCAATCTTTAAATACACAATTCTTTCATGACTGTCGGTAGTTAGTTCTTTTGTCTTAAAGCAAATGTTTGCCGATCTAATTACAATCTTTATTATTTTCTCTCTATCTGTCTTTGTCTGTCTGTCTGGTCTCTTCTCTCTCTCTCCACACACACACACACACACACACACACACACACACACACACACACACACACACACACACACACACACACATACATACATACATACATACATACATACATACATACATACATACATACATACATACATACATACATACATACATACATACATACTGAACAATACAAATACAATATGTTCATGAAGGTTGTAAAGATAATTGTAAAATATTGGCAGCAAAGTTACCGATCCTTCAACTCTTTGCTACAAATATTAATTAGGACATAATCTGCAGTTAGATGATAGATTCATGTACTATGTAATGTTTAAGCCATATCCTGCGTATTGAGCAAAAAAGTATTAATATCATATACCATATTTAGCACAAATGAAATACCCACAATTATTTCGGTAACACAAAAGCATAAAAAAAACAACAAATGAAGAGAAAAAATACATGGTTGAAAGGATTTGCTTGATTTGGCATTATTTAAAAGTGTAGTCTGCTGGCAAACATTTTTATATATGTGTTTCTTGTTACATGCATCAACATTCAGCAAAAGAACAATTGACAAAACGCCATCTGCTGACGACGCAGTAGAATGTGTCACTTCCTGTAACAGGACTTCATTTTCATTCTCCTGCTTTTTAACTGCAACTTCACTCTTCTCTTCATTTTGAGATTTGTTTCCCCCTTAGATAGAATGCCACAAAACTTATTGACAAAGCTGGAGAGAAAAATATTTGTATTATATCACAATGAAAACATCCATACAAAAATATGATAGAAGAAACGATAAAAGATAAATATAGGACAAAGGCAACCATGATAATAATTTTGTTGTTGTTTTTTTGACTGAAATAAAACATTAAAAAGTGAACATAATTTAACGAATGTACGATTATCATGGAAAGCAAAAAGTTGGTTTGCTTGAACCGAGTAACCGGTTAAGTTTCAAAAAGTTTGCGTTCAACAGTTAACATTACCTTACAATAAATGGAATAGCAATGTGAGCTAAAACAGCCGTCACGTGGCAATATTTTAATTGGGAGGTTAAAACAAAAAGATCGTTAACTACGCACCCCGTAGAACTTTCGACTGGTGCAGTTTTATGTATGGCATTGAATATTTCGTTATTTTCACATTGGAAAATAAAGGAGACCCGTATACAAAAGGCAGCCCAATTGGGCTATTTATAGAATTGTTGACATTTTACCACTGAAATTTACATCGTAGATAAAGTTATAAATGACATTAAATAAAAATATAGGCATCTGTAAGCACAACAAAAATAACAACACCCAATATAATAATAATAATAATAATAATAATAATAATAATAATAATAATAATAATAATAATGAAACTTCACTAAATATATGTGAGAAAGTGTTTTCGACAGTCGGAAAACGACAAATAGAGACTGAAGATCTGCATACAGAGTGACATTGCGTTGTCATAGAGATCAACACAGTACGTGAGCGTTAAAATGACAACTTAATTCGATGAGGTGAAAATAATTTTTTCCCATAAGATACTTGCTTCTCAAGGCTAAACCGGGTTTCCACAATAGGTGGTACAAACTTAAGTTTTTTGAGAAGTGAAACATAAAAATATCATTGTTTGCAAGTCAGAAGGTATGACACGTTTGATACAGCTGTTTAATTTTTGCCTGAAATTAAAGTTGACAACCGTGGAAAGTATTGTCTTAGTTATATTTTGGCATATTGTACTACTTGGGTATAATAGGCAGAATATATAACGTTTTTCTCTGAATCGCATGTACCTAAGTCCGCGGCTCATTTTGAAGTAATGTTTAATCCATACTAGGTGATCTTAACAATTCATAGGTGCTTCAGTCCGCGCGCGGCTCAATTTGAAGTGATCTTAAATCCGTACCAGGTGATCTTGAAGATTCATAGGTCTTCGGTACGCAACCATTGGAATTTCTTCAAATATGTCCTTAAGACTTCAAAGGATTATAAATCGTGCCACTGTGTCCAGATCTTGATATGAATTTGGTAGACCATAGTCGCACGTGACAATGAACTGCTTAAAGACTTAGATATAAATTTAAAGGTAGAATGAAAAGTTATTTGTGATATAATATAAAAAAAGAAATAATCTATCTCCTTTTTCACCCATTGCGATCAAATGTCGTCCATAAACCTGCACTAGTCGAGAGTTCTACGGGGTGCATATTTCACGATCTTTTTGTTATTAGCTTCTCAATTGAAATATTCGCACGTGACGGCTGTATAATAGTGCACCATGTTATCCCATTTTTTAAAGGTATTTCTGATTGTTGAACACAAAGTTTGTTCAACTTTAAGACATGACTCAAAGTTTAATCTGGTAGCCAGTTTGAGGTGAATATCCTATGATCCTTTGTAAGCTTGTATACTATGCCATTTCATGGCTATGCAGCACCCGGATGCATACAATTGTATATCTTGTCACCTATGTAAAATACTGATTGATTCGTTAAGCCCTGGATAGTTTTGGCATTTTCGTCTGAAATGGGGGTAGAAAACGGGTTTAGGGGTTAGTTCTGAATATACATGCAAATACATCTGCTTCCAAGAGATTTTCGCTTACCAATATGCCTCACTGTGTTAGAAACATAGTTTTCCAGGGTCTATTTCGCTCGCGCATATGCATGATGGTCAAAGTTGAGGTTCTTTTTCTTGTTTTGTTTCGTGTCATGTCCAAATCCCAAACTTATCCTACTATTGGCAAAGGTTCACAGGTTTGTGTGCGGTTCATACCGGCTTGAATGCGGTTCATACAGGTTTGTGTGCGGTTCATACCGGTTTGACTTGGATCTCAGGCCAAACGTCCAAAGTCCAAACACAAAATCCGATTCCGACATCGCGCGAAATTTGGGTATAAAAGACAAACCGTGTCTAAAAAGATACATTTGTTTCCTCCGTATTTTGTATTGCGAATTAAAAAATCCAGGTTGCTTTTTGTACCCTTGTAAAACTACATTTATTTACTCTTCTGTAATACCGCTGATTTTGGTGCATCTGAACTGAGCTTGGTACTACAGAGCTCGGAAGTAGGATACAACTTAAGACGCAAAAACGTACTGTCATCGGTTAATGAGCAAAGACAGGTTCTTCGTTTTGTCAAGGTTATATTCTTTTTAATTTTCCTTTAAAAAGCTAAGTTTATCACATCTTTTTTATGTTTGCTTCTCATTTCTTTTACTCGCCATCTTGTTGAGCCAGTGGTTAATATTCATGTACAAAAAATGTATTATGTTTTATGCCAAGAAGAGAAAACAACGCTTATGTTTTGCTTAGTGTGGATGTGAATTGCTGTTGTAGAGAGAGAGAGAGAGAGAGAGAGAGAGAGAGAGAGAGAGAGAGAGAGAGAGAGAGAGAGAGAGAGAGAGAGAGAGAGAGATATTATGTGATGTGATTTGTTCAAACAAACGATAAGTTGATCAAATGAGCACAAGGCGTTAAGTGTGCATTAAAGATAATTACGTAATTGTCCAAATTTGTATTGATTAGGCAAGTCATGTGTTAACTCTTAGATAAGCAGATAAATAATCACCGCCATATGCTTAATCTATACTTAGGACAGTTTGCTGGCTACTGTTTAAACACAACATATCGTAAGTTAATGCCTACATGGCCCTGTTTATTTTACAAGCTATTGCAGTTGGTTGGGCTAATCCTCTTCATCTTCAAAGATATACTAGTTTGAACAGCGTTAATTAATCTTAAATGTGTTAATTTAAACCAAAAATTTGACTGGCAGGGTATACATTTGTCTGGTATATTAAGGTAAATTTTATATCATAGAATATACATGTGAAATTTGGAACCAATAATTAAATAGGAATTTAAAACTTGTAGCGATATAAATGTTACATCGAGACAAACTGCAATGTGTGTGTGTGTGGGGGGGGGTAGTTGTGTGTGTGTGTGTGTGTGTGTGTGTGCCAAGACAGAATGTCAGATATTTTCCTTTTAACATACAGAAGATTGTGTGTAATTAAGCAGTAATGTTGTGCGCGGAGAAAGAATATTATCATATACAGGTTGGAGAGTATTAAGTTTTCAGAGAAATCTTAGTGACGTTGTAATATGATGTTAGATAGCTATGTAAGCGTGTTTGTTACGCAGGAATGCTTATGTTTTCGATTATGATTCAGTCTGTTTTGGGGACGGGCACTTTGTCCAGATGGTATGGGGATTTGTAGATGCAGACAATGTTATGGGTGCCATAATCCGCGGAGACCTGGGATTCTATTCTTGGTAGGGGACAAATTCATATAATAATAATAATAATAATAATAATAATAATAATAATAATAATAATAATAATAATAACAATGATAATGATAATGATAATAATAATAATGACATTAATAAAAATAATACAAATCATAAGAAGAAGGAGAAGAAGAATACACTAGTAACTCTTGCATTACAATATTTGGTACTATCAAATGAAATACATGTTGAAGGCGTTCATGTCTTTCAACCCACTTATCCTTATCCGCGCTTAAGGTCCGTTTTAACGAAAATCTTGATTACTACTTAGATCAAGGTCAACTTGAACAAATATTTAAGTATCACCCTGAACGACACAGCAAAGTAATCAAGACAGGAAACAAAGTGTTCCAAATGGTAGAAGTGGTAAAATCATTGTCATCTTTCCTATTGACGATGTCGGGCTGATCTGCTATAATACAGTATTATAGATCAAGAAATACGAGTAATTTAATAGCTATTCTTTTGGGTCACGTATTCGCAATACATGCATGACTCATTGGTCTAATTTAGTAACTAGTCATGTATTTTAAAACTAATCACTAACGTGGACTTCACTTCATCATAACAACTATGTTTATACTATAATCCAAAATTGAAATATCTATTACACAACAGCTAACTTACTTGACCATTTTTGCAGCGTTTTTGTGTAACGTTTATGATTTTGTATACAGTATGGCCTCTTATAGAATACTTTGAATCACTTTAATGGTAGTAAATCCGTGAAAATACTAGCACAGTATACCAACCGATCATAATACCATAGAGCTGAAATAAAAAGTAAAATAAAAGAATAAATGTCACCAGAGCAATTTATAAATAGTACATACATGTCGATTTTAGGCAAATCATTTCTTTCTGGACGTTTTAAATTACGTTTAATGATTGATATGAATATATTTTAACAAAAAGAGCAAAATTAACCAGATTAATAGACTATTTTATATTATTGTTTATCATTTGAAATTCTAATTTTTAAAAAATCACTCAATTCCGGTATTGTTGTGTTTCTCCAAAACTTCAAATATTCTAAATGAGTGGACACTTGACGACAATTAGCAATACTAATTTGAAATTGTTATAACATGCTAAATAATGACACAACGCTGCATTATTTTAAATACAACTATTATCCAAACGGAGATATCAATTAGGAGATTAATATTTCATTTTAAAAATGATTATTTGCATATATAATTTGGATGGAATACAAGTTTAGACGAACCATGTGTTCTTTGATTGGATATGGCTGTAAACATACAATAACACGATTTGTTTTCCGTCTCCGTTGCCACAACACTGGATATGTCATTATTTACTAGACGCGAGTGGATCAGCTTCAGCAACAGCCTTTTAATAGGTAAATACACACTCGTGATATTTTTATTTGTATTATTCTATGGCAAGTAAACCTTCTGGGCATTTATTATAATGGATTTGTTAAGTAAACCTTCTGGAGCCAAAGTGGGACAGAATTTGAGAACACATTTAAAACAGCTGAGCAAATGTTGTACATGAAAAAGTCAGGTCAGAAGAGGAACTAGCATTTAGGACGTAGAAATAAACAGGTTTATATTTCGTTATTTTGATCGTTCATTGTTTGTACCCGATATGAAAAAGAACAGACTGGTGCCGAGAAACTTAATTTCTTTTTTTTTTTAGTTGGGTTCGACTTGTCAACCCGCCAAGTTTGTACTTGTACAGGCTTTATCATGCATTACAAATTAACGCTTCCTAGTTTATGAGCTTGGACAATTCTGTACTTTTAATCGAAACTAGTATTAAATTATTTCCACGAATTTAAAGAACTTCCCAGAATCGCTCTCGATCCCGATTTTGAAGGAGAACAGTTTGTTGATAGTCATTTAATGATATCAGTCACGTCATGTTCTACATGTCATTACGTTTAACGAGGATTATCAATTTTTTTTTAGCAAATATGAATACATATTAGACGTGTATTTATTATTAGTAAAATTTAAATATTGGCCCGAAATAGTTTTCTCTTTTTCATTACTATTGACTGGTTGCTCTCGTATGAGCCCAGTTTTCAAAGTTTGTTGAAATGGGAACGAGGTGAATGAAACTTTCTTTTGTTGATATTGCACTATTTAACATTTATAACGAATACTCTGTTTTTTAAAATATGTATACTGCATTAAATCATGCTTTCCTATGCCCTTGTATTTGTCAGCACGAAAAATAAGTCGGAGCATCGCTCGGCCATTTCAGTCAAATCCAGGAATAATTTTGGATGTACTTTAGAAATGTTGACAAATGTGATGGATTTAGTCAATGTACCATATCACTATTACTTGTTATGTATAGTCTCTACGTTTGTTTATCACTAGTGAACGTTCCAGTGTACCTAACTCCTAATATAATTTAAAGGTCAGTCCATTCTTTCTATCTCTACCGCCCTCCTCCTGTTAGACAAAAACAAGCTGACCGAATCTCTCTATTTGGAGCAGTTTCCGAATCTTATGGAGTATGGAAATTCGATAAGTGGCAACCTAATTATTCTGGGAGATTTTAACTTTCACTTCGACTGTCCTCGAAACCCATACACGTCAAAACTCCTAGATTCCATTCATGTTTTCAACCTTAATCAGTCAGTTAACCAACCCACCCATAAGCTTGGTCACATTTTATACTGAATTCTTCATAGACCTGATGATAATATTCTGTCCCTAACCCTCCAACTAAAAGAAACCTCCGTGTGATAAATAGAATCAAACTTATGCATGACAACATGCCCTAGCAGAGTATCAATAAAATAAGTGTTCTCCGTGGTATAGCAGTGTTAGGTACCACCTTCGCATGGCTAAAAGACATCGCCGTAAAGTAGAGAGGCTTTGGCTTTCCACCCGACTCACAAACAAATATATGAAGAAGAACGTCACAAATATAGTCCATTTAGCCAAATTATCCTACTACAGTACTAAGATCACGGAGAGTTCCAGCTGCAAATAGCACTTCGATATAACTAACAAACTAATGTCAAGGAACAAATGTACACCACTTCCAACTACCTTCCCTCCAGTAGACCTTCCGGACCTATTTGCAGATTTCTTCGATGACAAAGTACAACCTATCAGAGGTACGCTTGACAACAAAATTTCAATGGACTCGTCGTCACCATACATTTACGATACAGAATTTCAGCGACAACCATTAGGAACATGTGAACCTGTCTCTATGGATTTAGTACGAAATATTGTGAAGAAGAGTGCACCAAAGTCATATGAATTTGATCCAATTCCAACATCACTGCTACTTGAGTGCTTAGATCCAATATTCCCTTCACTAGATGATGGTGTGTGTGTATGTGTGTGTGTGTGTGTGTGTGTGTGTGTGTGTATATATATATATATATATATATATATATATATATATATATATATATATATATATATATATATAACGACTTAAAGAACTACTGCCCAGTTTCTAATCTCCAGTTCATATGAAAAAAGTCTTAGAAAAAAGGTGTTCTAACTCAACTTGTATCTCATTTGAATTCAAACAGTCTTTTTAGCAATGTAGTCTGCATATCGCCCTTGCCACAGTACCGAAACTACTCTTCTGAAAGTAGTTAATGACATTCTCTCAACTTTGGATAGCGGAAAGATTACAGTTTTCATTCTCCTTGATTTATCTGCAGTATTTGACAAAATAGACCATGATATATTACTTCACCATCTCCAGCATGTATTTAGCATTCAGAATACAGCCTTACAGTGGTTCAGGTCCTAGTTAGTGAACAGGACACAACTTGTATTTGCAAATGGAATAAACTCCAGCCCAGTTGATCTATGTTGTGGTGTTCCACAGGGATCTGTTCTTGGACCTGTTCACTTTATTCTATACACTCAGCCGCGCTCAAGTGTCATAGATCATCGCCCAATGTCTCATCAATTGTTCGCTGATGAGACCCAAATATACAAAATCTAGCCATCTAACTGAAGTTGATGCTACCATCCATGGAGTAGAGAGGTGCATTTCTGATGTGAAATCATGGATGATATGTAACAAGCTGTAGATGAATGATGGTAAAACTTAGGCCATTCTGATCACAGCACAAAGACGTTATTATTCACATCCTTTACCTCAAACAATAAATATCAGCAACACCAACATTGAATTCACACAGTCAGAGCGAAACCTAGGCGTTACTCTAGATAGTACTCTCACATTGCACCAACATGTCATGAACATTATGCAAGACTGAGCTGAGACTGTCTTGAGCTGAGACGCATCACCAAATATCTTTCACTTGATGCCACTGTGTTCAGTAGTACTTTCAAGACTGGATTATTGTAACCTCAATTATGTCTGGTTCGTCTCGATATCTACTCCAGAAGCTTGAAAGGATTCCAAACACAGCTGCTCGGATCATTATTGAGTAACACGATCAGAGCATACCTCCCCACTGTTCTGTACCCTACACTGGCTATCCATTCGATCCAAAATCAAACACAAAATTTGTTCTCTGTGCCACATTTCACTGACGGACTCCAGTCCAACATACCTATCTGGCCTCACCCATGTGAACACACCAGCAAAATAATTACGCTCCTCTTCTGACAATCGTATACTCATTATTCCCACCATGAAAACGAAGTCATATGGACAACGTTCTTTTGCATACCAGGGACCAGCACCATGGAACAAATTGCCCATTGAAATTAGACACAAAGACACGGCGATCCCTTTCAAGACTGCTCTTAAGACTCACCTTTTTTGACTGCATGAACAAACTTAAAGACCTAATAATGTTTTGTACCTTAAATATTTTCAGTATTTTTTATGTTTTCCAATTTCATGGTTCTTGTTTTTTTGTTTTTTTGTAGTCATATCATTATAGATGTTGTAAAGCGCTTAGAGCTTCTAAATATTAGGGGCTATGCAAAATCCTCATTATTATTATTATTATTATTATTATTATTATTATTATTATTATTATTATTATTAAATCGTTTGTCAGACTAAAATATCTTCAAAGAAGAATTCACAGTGAAGTTCATATCATAGGCTATCCAGTATTTTTTAAAAGAGACTGGACCGTAAAAAAAAAGCAACGGTTAACAGATTTCACCTCTGGAGAGGCATCATTACTCATTCAACAATGTCTAAATCTAACCCGTGTATCGCCAGCAAAATGAGAAGAAAGAAAATGTTGTTAAAATAGACGAGACAACATTCGTGTTTACTGATCTGGAAGTAATAATAAGTGTGGCTCAAGTCTATTCATTGTAAAAAAATATATTTGTAACTTTTTCTATTTCCGCCGCCTTACTGTGGAGTGTGAACAAATGTATTTGCTAATATAGTATTCAGTGTCAATGGTTGTTTTTTTTCCCTCAACGGAAAAAGCCGAAGATGTTCAATTGCACGATAAACATTGGGTTTTTATCGCATGAAGTACATTATTTTCACATCTATCAACAAATCCATCGTTACTAGTTCATTACAACAATTATCTTCGTTGATGTAATTGAAACTTTGTTCTGACTGTTAATCCCATCTTGTTCTCCTTGAAATAAGTGCAAGGAGTGTTTTCAATAGGTGTCATCATTTGCTACTCATGAAAGACTTATATTTCACTTATATTAATTTTCTTTCGCAGAACTTGGTTAATTGCATAAGCAATTACAGGACGCCAGTTCAATTACTAGTTGCGGTTTTCTGACTAATGCTAGAGATTTATTAATTAATGGTCCTTGAAAGGACTCTATTTAATTTTATCAAAACCATTATAAAATATCGTGCCGTCTGCTTCTACCATTCAAACTTTCAAAATTTCCACGTCAAATATGAGTAAGTAAACAACTAATATTTAACAAAGTTTGGAGTTCTCCACATAAAGGTAATTTTGTTTAGTGAAATAAAAATAGCACGTGCCATCAAAATAGAACGTAACATATGCGTTTCTTGACCTATAATAGGCTAACTGATTACATTTCGATGACAATTGAAAACAGCTATTTACTAGATAACGTCATTGACTTATCGCGTGTCTTGCTTCACATTCATTCATCGTATAGTAATCGTTGATATAATTTAATTTACATCAATGAGAAAAATTCCTGAAAATTACAAGGACTCGCCGGATTTTCTCTCCACCCCAATTTGAAATGGGGAGACAGTTTGTCTGTAGTTCATTCTACCATTTACTAATTGCTTTGACTAAACATGACAACCGCTAACTTTTGAACCATTTTAAAAAATGTGACTCAAGAATTCACGGATGACTCAAGAACTTTGGTAATGATTTGATATGATAAGCTGGATAGAAAGCAGACGACACATATAGAAAACAGACGACAAAGTATCCGAATAAAATTATTGTCGTTTGAAAATCCCTATTTGTGCTGGGACGGTTTTTAGTTCTTCGAACACTTTAACGCACCAGTGTATTAAGAGAGTTTTAACATGTTTCTTCTACTGGCGAATAAGCAGAAACGAACACGCACATAAAAACTGAATGTCACGGTGCTCCATGTTTTTTTTTCGTTTGCTTTTTTTTGTAATTGTATAATCTTAGGTTTTGTTATTATGCCCAGAACAATGTGCTGGGTGGGGCCAGGACATAATTGAGTCTTTTTTGAATTTATAAAGATATCTATCCATCTGTTTAGACACAGTATGACGATAACAGATGACATTCTTAAAACTAATTTGATAACAGATGACCTTCTTAAAACTAATTTGATAACAGATGACCTTCTTAAAACTAATTTGATAACAGATGACCTTCTTAAAACTAATTTGAACACAAAATGTTTCTTTCAGTGAACTCCATCCACTTCATTATAATTAGATTATGAGCAAGTGCTTGTGCTAATTCTGATCCGTTTTATACAAAATATCTGCATAGTGCATTTATTCAATGTATTTTTGCCCAGATAGTTTTCCTTTATTTGGGGTTTGTTTTGTTTTAAACTAACATAATGTAATTATCATCTTCGTAGTTAAAAGAAGGCACGCACAATATGACAAAACTAGTTCTCAATAATACCCGGATAATATATTCTCCTTACCGATGTCTATATACATTTATTTCACTTTGCTATCTTAAAATGTCTGCTTGTATTTTCTGTATTGTTTTATGTCAAAGATAGCTCAAATGAATGTTTAATTCTTTTCTTATATTCGTGAGCTGTAAAAAGTTATGTTTATAGCGTTCTCCAAGGTACTCGTTTTACAATACTAAAACCATATGCTAATTTTTTTTTATACTTCTTTTCATAATGCAATCTCAAGATGCTTAACAAAATTTTTTATAGAATATAATAGATTAGAGGGGGATAGAGGGACGGGACAAATAGACAGACAAGATAGATAGATAGATAGATAGATAGATAGATAGATAGATAGATAGATAGATAGATAGATAGATAGATAGATAGATAGATAGATAGATAGATAGATAGATACTCGGCGTTTCGAATAACAAATGCTACTGTATACGTCTTGGAAATATCTGAAATGGACAAAAGCAGGCGTGTAATTGGTCATACTAGTTTTGAGTAAGACTTTTAAGTGGAGTCACGATTTATGATGGAATGGTGGCGAGTCCTATTTTCAAATTTGCAACTATAAAAAAAAAATCCAGGAGCGCGTCTACGTGAGGGTATTATATGAAAAAGAAAGATGTAAAAAATGTTGAACTTTTAAAACATTCGCCTATATATTGCTCAAGATATCACTTTTCAAGTCATCCATTTCTAGCATAAAATAAAAACAAATTCATGCACACTTTTGACTTTGAACTGGTGCTACAACATTATCATGTGATGACGTCACAATATTACGTCGAACTGAATGTTAATGTTGATAACAAGCTTCTTCAGGAGAGGGATCCCAAACGGATACCGTGTGTACTCGCTATAAGTCGAATCCAACGATACCGTGTGTACTCGCTATAAGTCGAATCCAACGATACCGTGTGTACTCGCTATAAGTCGAATCCAACTTTAAAAAGTACAGACCCATGTCTTTGCAGTTCGTAAAGAATAATCAGTTGAGCAAACAACGTAGACACTGATCTGCAGGCACATTATAGTATGGCAGATCATGATATGTGCTGTTTGTAGTTTGATTCGTCTTATAAGATAATACATACGGTATGTTGCAAGTATTAATAGAATGATGTGTAAGTGAATAAATGAAGCAACTTATACACACCCAATTCGTTTCTTCTGTAACCAGTTTAATCTGATCCAAGCCTGCTGCGACTGAACGCGCACATAAACAATCGAATTAACTATAAATTTAATCAGGAAAAAAAATTGCTTTGTTTTCAGTTTGACTAGAAAGTGACATGCTTTGACTTCCGGATTTAAATGCAGCTATGCAATCAATGCTTTGAACATAGGGAGTTCCTAATGATATTCATAGGTTTGCATACCGCTACAAAAGCGAAAAATTCCACAAAATTTAATTAAATACAAAATATTTACATTTTCCCAAAGGAGGCATGCGTTGTACTCGAGGTATATGTTATATGCTAAGATCTTAATCAGCTGTGAATCTGTCAGAGGTCAACTGCAGGTTAACATAAAAGTTTTGAGAAACGCCAGGAAAAATAAGTATGATTTATAAGCTGAAGGCCCTTCAAGTTTATAAATGAATCTCGTTTGCTACGTGTATATTGTTTCATACACAATGCTACAAGCTCCATTCCAGAAGACGATTGGCGGTTGTTCTTGGCACGGTCTTTTCCTTCAATATACAAGCGAGACCCTGACCTCAGTCGCATACCACTCTGCACAGGTTATCGATATTATGATCTGTGTGTGTGTGTGTGTGTGTGTGTGTGTGTGTGTGTGATTTGGATTTTTAATGTAGCTTTAACAATATTTTATTTCATTCATATCGCTACGGTATCTGCAGTGTGGCAGTTTATAGTGATGTCTAGCACTGGGGCATCATGCCGCAGACATGTAGCATAACGTCCCACAGTCACATTATCATGACAACAAGTCGACCACTCCAAACATTAACCTCTTAATGATGAGCGCCAGGCGAGGCAACTGTTAGTACAATTTTAATTAAGTCTTTAGTATGACTCCGCCGGGGTACCAATCCGCGACCTCCCGTATCCGAGGTGGACGCTCTAACGACTAGACGACCAGAGTGGTCCGATATTATGGATAGATCGGATAATTTATTTATTTTTGAGTGGTTTGGGTGCGTGGAAAGGACAGAAAGGGGGCTGAGCTTTTCTTTGCTGCTGGGATTTTGTTTAGCTTTTACCTCATTATAATTTAGTTTTTCAACTAATTCAATGGATATGAAAGGGTGGGATTTTTTCTAAAAAATCATGAAAAAAATATGTTGTTCCAAATATATGACAACTTGGATTTTTCTTTACACACACACACACACACACACACACACACACACACACACACACACACACACACACACACACACACTGCCCTTCCAAATTAAATGGTTGGTCTGTTATATTCTAAAATATTTATAGATTCTTTCTGTAAGTATTTTCCATTTCCCAGTCTAACGAGTTTGTCAGCTTCGTTTGGCTTTGCATACAAGTTATTTTTCATTTTATGAAAATATATTAAATGGAAAAATTATCTTTTATTATAGTGATTCAGTGCCTGTGCCAAGAATATTGTAATTGGAATCAGATGTTCCGTACACAAGATCCATAACTGTTTTGTATTTTCTAAAGTTTCCAAAGCTTCTAAAATATGCCGTGCACATGAAAATCAGGCGAACTTCTTATATGACAAAATTCAGAAAGTTTTGCATTAGAATTAAATCTGACAATGTGCGTAACGTCAGGAATCTCTTGTGACAGTTCATTGTAACAATTTATTTTCATTTTATACTTCATGTTTCATGTGTCACATCTATCAAATTAGTAACTTTTACATATATATTTCGTGTTTAAAGTATAGAGAACGAGTCAAATATCATACCGCATTAAACGCGGTCTTTATCCACCTCGTAGCAGATCAGTCCTTTTGCATATTGTTTATTGACGATGTTTATGTGGATTAAGTACATTGTTACCTTTTCAAGGAAAAACGAGATGGGAGACCAAAGTATTTTAGCTGCACAATTGGAGTAGTTTGAGCAACTATTATATACGGTACATCTTTTTCAGGAGAACAAAATTGTATGTGACACTTGAGAATTGCTGTCATTCTTTAATTGTACCGCGCACACCCTGTCACAGAGCTGTGCATAAATCACGCCCTGACCTACTTACCTTGCATATCCATGACTAGCATTACATTTTGCATCCACTGAATGATGGCTTGCATATCCTTCTTCATGTTTCCAAGAGAATGTAATTTGGAGGTAATATTTAGCAATTAACGATTACCATAAATTTAAAAGAAACGTATAGTAAATATTTAATGTTAGATGACTCTAACTGAATATTTTCGTAGAATCAGTAAGTGCACACAAGCATGCATCCTGCAAATTGAGGAATTTTTGTTGGTACCCTCATCCACCAAGCCATATAAAAGTAACGTGTAAAGTCAGCATATCATTACACAAACAAAATGTGTTTTCTTTTAATGACGAATCAACAATGTATCTGGGGGTCTTAGCTTTCGTTCTGTTTCTTCTTTTCTCTGTTGTAGTATTAATTCAGCACATCCTAAGATTGTGCTATGAATTTCGACAGTTTTTAGTACGTCCTGTTTCTTAGCTTCTCAAAAACTGCAATAAGCTGTAAAAGTTTCATTTGTATAAAGGTTAGCTGTTTGGAGCCATTTTTTCATACGCACTTCACTCATACTAGATTCATACTTTAATCACATTCGGCTGCAAACTCTAATTATCTAAAAGTTTCATACTTTTAATATGGGACTATTTTCTGCAAAGCGTATACAAAGACTTCAAAGATATCAATCAAAAAGACGTTTGAAAGAGTATATTGAGAGTTGAAATGTAAACCGATAAAATATGTAGTTTTCACATAGTATTACAAAAACATCTTAAAACATCTACGTTCGAAATAAGACAAAACTATTTAATAAATAGACAATTTTAACAAATAAGTTGCCACATGTAAATTTCACTGTTATTGTTTGTAGAAATGGCTTTGAAATATTTTGGTCATCACGATTCTTCATCCATAGAGAGGATATGAGTTTGCAATTTGGATTTATAACGTAGCTTTAAAACTTGTGTCAGTCATATCGCTACGATGTCTGCAGTGCGGCAGTTTATATTAACGTCTAACACTGGGACATCATGCCGCAGACATGTAGGATGATGTCACGCCCAGTTACATTATCCTGATCCCATGTCGACCAGTCATAACACTAACCTATTAACCTTGAGTGCCAAGCGAGGCAACTGTTAATACCATTTGTACTAGTCTTTGGTATGACTCGTCCCTGGTTTGAACCCGCGATCTCTCGCATCCGATGCGGACGATTGATTCACTAGTCTACCGGAGCGGTCTTTCATGAAGAGGAACAAATTTATCTCTGGTCCCTCTGCCCAGTCTTCTGCAGAAGCTATTTCATCTACTCAGTCCCTCTGATGACTACATAGATCTGATTTTATCCCTTCTTCCATCCTTTTTTAATACATGCATATACTTTAGTTACGAAAATCATAACTTTGGTGGTATAAAACCCAGATAACTTTATAGGTTTCTCGTCTTTTAAATTTATGTTTTGGTCGCTCGCATTAGTCATCTAAACGGTTTAAATGGGATTTGAAAATAGTCTGTTGATACCTATATATATATATATGTATGTATGTATGTATGTATGTATGTATGTATGTATGTATGTATGTATGTATGTATGTATGTATGTATGTATGTATGTATGTATGTATGTATGTATGTATGTATGTATGTTCTCCATGGATCTCAACTTACACAATCTGGAGAAATTTTGTTGATTAAACAAGCTCATAACCAAATTGTCATACGAATAAAATAAATGACTGCAGGATTCACGGTACTGATGGTATGGAAGATCAGTCTAGTAAGGATGCACATAAGATAGAGAATACATTGGTTTGGTTGGCCATGATTGGTTGATAATGAAACTAAGATTTAGACAAAAATCATTTGAGAACTTATCCCATTTGTGACACAATAAATAGAGACTTTTTGTATTCATGTAATTACCTGTTACAGACTTGAATTTAGAAAATTCATTCCTAAATTGAACACCTGACTCGTTGGGGAGGAAATGAAAATATATGTTTCATACACATATAGATCCAGAAAAGACAGTAGCTCATACGATTTAATCTGTATCTGTGATCAAGTTCGTATCTGTACTGGTAGATATTGGTTTAACCATGAGCGTTCAGAAATTTAAAGTTATTGAATTTGAATATCTTTACGTTCACAGTGGTTTACTATAGGAGCTGAATCAGTACCGTTGAGTCTTGCGAAGGTCTTTGTTATATTGATTTGTGCCATGCCCGTATTTAGGACTGATTTTATTACTTTAAGGAAACGTACTTCCTGGTTGGATGTTACCGCATACCTTTATGCAGTTACTATAGTAAAATAATGGTGTACCCGGCACACGTGATGTAAACAAAACAGAGTAGCTGACAAAGATGGCCTGGTTAAACTATCCAATGTATTTAGATCACATGGAATCTTCTTTAGTTAGCTAATGAGTTTGGCTGACTTTGAAACAAAACTGTACATGGCAAGAGAAGCTATGTCTGCATTCATTAGGTTTTCTTATTACGGGACGTGGGCAGCTGTTCTTAATAATAATAATAATGAGGACATTGTAAAGCGCCTAATCTTTCGAAGCTCTAAGCGCTTTACACCATCAATAATGATATGACTACACTACAGAACAACAAATGACAAAAGCAATGAAATTGGAAAACATAAAAACATGCTGAAAACGTATAAGATACAAAACATGATTAGGTCGATAAGTTTGTCCCTGCAGTCGAAACAGGTGAGTCTTAAGAGCACTCTAAAAAGGTACCACTGTGTCTTTGTGTCTAATTTCAATGGGCAATTCGTTCAACGTCGCCGGGCCCTGGTGTGCAAACGAACGTTGTCCATATGACTTTGTTTTCACCTTGGGAACAATGAGTATACGATTATCAGAAGAAGAGCGTAAGGATCTAGCTGGTGTATGTAATGGGTGAGGCTGGGTAGGTATGTTGGACTGGAGTCTGTCATTGAAACATAGCACAGAGAAGAAATTTTGTGTCTGATTCTGTATCGAATCGATAGCCAGTTTAGGGTACAGAGCAGTGGTGAGGTGTGATCTGATCGAGGTACTCTAAAGATGATCCGTGCAGCTGTGTTTTGAACTTTTTGAAGTTTCTGGAGTATATATTGTGATGAACCAGACAGAATTGAGTTACAATAGTGCAGTCTTGAAAGTACTAATGAACACACAAGTGTTTTAGTGGCATCAACTGAAAGATATTTACGAATGGAACTGATGCGTCTCAATTCAAGATATGCAGCTTTGCATATGTTCATGACATGTTGGTGCAATGTGAGAGTACTGTCCAGAATAACACCTAGGTTTCGTACTGACTGTGAGAATTTAATGTTGGTGTTGCTGATATTTATCGTCTGAGGTAAAGGATGTGAATGAGAAAGTCTTTGTGTTGTGATCAGAATAGCCTCAGTTGTATCATCATTCATCTGCAGCTTGTTATATGTCATCCATGATTTCACATCAGAAATGCACTTCTCTACTCCATGGATTGTAGCATCAACTTCAGTTGGATGGCTAGACTTGTATATTTGGGTGTCATCAGCATACAATTGGTGCGACACTGGGTGATGATCTATGACACTTGAGAGCGGCTGAGTGTACAGAATGAAGAGAACAGGTCCAAGAACAGATCCCTGTGGAA
Source organism: Unio pictorum (assembly GCA_030141615.1). Classification (NCBI taxonomy): domain Eukaryota; kingdom Metazoa; phylum Mollusca; class Bivalvia; order Unionida; family Unionidae; genus Unio; species Unio pictorum. Next base: position 26,237 of record JARLTB010000218.1, read on the forward strand.
GAACACAACATCCATCAACTAGGCAGGAGTGTATTCCATTTGCAGATATAATTTGTGTCCTGTTGACTAAAAAGGACTTGAACCACTGTAAGGCTATATTCTGAATGCCAAATACATGCTGGAGACGGTGAAGTAATATATCATGGTCTATTGTGTCAAATGCTGCAGATAAATCCAGGAGAGTGAGGACTGTAATCTTTCCACTATCCAAAGCAGAGAGAATGTCACGAAATACTTTCAGAAGAGTAGTTTCCGTACTGTGGCAAGGGCGATATGCAGACTGTACATTCCTAAAAAGACTGTTTGAATTCAAATGAGATACAAGTTGAGTTAGAACAACTTTTTCTAAGATTTTTGATATGAATGGGAGATTAGAAACTGGGCGTTAGTTTTTTAAATCGTTATGGTCCAGTGTTGGTTTCTTCAGCAGTAGCTTTACGATGGCAGTTTTGAATGGGAATTCCCCTGATGAGAGAGATATATTAATAACATCAGTTAGTGAAGGCAATATTGGGTCTAAGCACTCAAGCAGCAGTGATGTCGGAATTGGATCAAGTTCACAAGACTTTGGCGCACTTTTCATCACGATTGTCTGTACTAAATCAATAGAAACAGGTTCAAATGCTTCTAACGGTTGTCGCTGAAATTCTGCATCATAACTATGGTGACGAATCAGTTGAAATTGTTCTGTCAAGCGAATCTCTAATGGTTTGTACTTTGTCATCGAAGAAATTTGCAAATTGGTCTGGTAGGTCTAGTGGAGAGAAGGTCGTTGGAAGTGGTGTACATTTGTTCCTTGACATTAGTTTGTTAGTTATCTCGAAGAGCTCTTTGCAGCTGGAACTCTCCGTGATCTTAGTACTGTAGTGGGATGATTTGGCTAAATGGACTATGTTTGTGACGTTCTTCTTAGAGGCTTCGTAGATTTGTTTATGAATAGTGAGTCTGGTGGAAAACCAAAGCCTCTCTGCTTTTCGGCGATGTCTTTTAGCAGTGCGAAGCTGGTCCCTAACACTGCTATACCATGGAGAACACTTTTTCTTTATTGATACTCTGCATTTGGTCCTGGGGCATGTTTTTCAAGCAATGAACGCAGGCAGTTATCAATTTGTTCCGCTGTTGGATGTAAGAAAGTTGTTAGGTTTTCTTGGATATCATGCATGAATTTTGTTCTATTTATCATACGGAGGTTTCTCTTAGTAGCAAATAGAGGTGGAGGGTTAGGGACTGATACGTCGAGATGGCATACAATGCAGAGGTGATCCGATGCAAGTTCGTTGGATACAAGGGTGTTTTGCAGAATATTATCATCAGGTCTATAAAGAAACCAGTCTAAAATGTGACCAAGTTTATGGATAGGTTTGTTAACTGACTGTTTAAGATTGAAAACATGAATGGAATCTAGGAGTTTTGACGTGTATGGTTTACCAGGAGAAAGTGAAAGTTGAAATCTCCAAGAATAATTAGGTTGCCACCTATCGAATTTCCATACTCTAGAAGATTTGGAAACTGCTCCAAAAAGAGAGATTCAGTCAGCTTTTTTTCTACTAGGAGGAGGACGGTAGAGACAGAAAAAATGGACTGACCTTTGTTCCAGTGTGAGCGTTGTTTGGACTAGCTCAAACGCTGTGTGTCAGAAATTGAAGGTTGTTTTGTACTTATGGCATTTGATCATGGAATTCTTTGTAATTACAGCAATTCCACCTCCGCGAGAGGGGGAACGACTTGATGGAGTAATTGCTGGGTGTTAAATCAGCACACTTAGATTCATCACCTGCCGAATATAACCAAGTTTCTGTCAGGAAGAAGACGTCAATATTCTGGACGTTAATAAAATTAACAATCTCTGTGCGCTTTTCCGGTGATCCTACTGATTGAGCGTTGAATAATGCAATACGTAGTGGTATCCCTGGGACAGTTGACACAACGGTTGACGATTTAAGAGGAATTTGAACCAGGTTATTTAAATGAACGGCAGAATCTTTAAGTTGTTTATCCGTTACGGGCGAAAGGGAGATAACTGGAATTCTTCTTCCTGTTCTACGCCGGCCAGCTTTGAAAGCTTATGCTTTATCCAGCGATAAAAGAGAAAGTAGTACCTGTTTCATACCCTTTTGCGCAGGTCCTAAAACGTTCCTGCATATATCACTGAAACAGCTTTATCAGCGTTTATTATCGTAACGTTTGATGATATTATATACACATAATAAAAGAAATCAAGCAATCTTCTTATTTGATACCAATATTTCCTGATTTCACTTTAGAAACACGAGCAAAATAGCATGTACATGTTTCTATAAGATCGTCCTTATTTTTACAGCCTCATCATTTTTTGATGTGCCACATGAGAAGATTGCATTCTTCTTTGGAAACGTAAATCATATATACAAATAGCATTGAATAACATATCTTAGAATATCCAAAGATAGCAAGCCTTGTTTTGATAGTTAATATGGTTATTTTGTTTTGGATCAGGTACCGTCGAAGTAGGGGAGACAAGGACTTAAGTCCCGTTTGTTTATTCTTTGCATGAATCTTCACTTTTTCATGATAAGTTGTAATATCTTTTATTTGGGTTGATTTTACAATTGGAAAATACAGAAATAGCTGTTTTACTTGGGTATCGTTCTTGGTAGTTTAGAAACACGCCATTAATATTTTCTGTAGTGATTTGGTACGATTTATCTTAAGCTTTTGGTCAAGGTCTTGTCCGATCACCCAGTTTAAAAAAAAAAAACAACAATCTACACCTATTTCCTGATTTAACTGACCCGTAATCGTTTCAGATCTTTGTAATTTTATAAGTTAATTTTAAAATGTCATCAACAATTAAGGAGTCAGTTCTAACCAATCTCCTCTTCATTTCGTCTAAGTAATAATAATTCCAGTACCGTCTATACTCGCTTATAAGTCGAGTCCAACTGCAAGCTGCACATATCCATATATATCGGCGCATCATACACTGGGAGATTTGGGTATTTGCAGTTTGTTAGGATTAAACAGTATAACAAACTTTCAAGATATCCGATCTGCAGGCTCATTGTGTTACATCAAATCATTGGCTTTATTCAATTAGATTGACTTATTAGCGAGATATATTTACCTGAAAGAGCTGATGTAGCTTAGTAGGTTACACTTCGAACACGTAATCCAAGGGTCGCGGGTTTGATGCTCTCAAAGACCAACCGCGAAGCAGCTGCCTCAATGTGTCCTTGAGAAAGGCACTTAGTTCTCCCTCCCTCTGGTTGAAAATGTCGTTAAAACCAGTAAACTAGCATATACATGAAACAAAACCGGTTGTTTCAGATCAGATATGAACGACTTACTTACTGACTATAATAACAGATTTTGCAAGTTTTCAAACAGGGATGATGTCTGAGATATTATTTTAATACATAAATTAACATGTCTAATGTGAATACAATGTATTTGCTATCTATAAATTATATGGTGGGATAATATATAGAGATAAACAAGTTAGCTAAACATTCTGATTACAGTCATTGGTCATTGCATCTATTTCAGTTAAACATTTTTTTTGTCTTTTTCTATATCTGTACTCTTCAACATGTTCTCAAAATAAAGACTTATCCAGATTACTGACCCACCCATCTTTGTCCTGAAAGGGTCAACAATCTCAACACTACAATCGTCTCCTTGAATTAACGTCTGGTCAGCACGGATATAATTAAATCTGCCAACTCAAAATTAATTCCGGCACATCTTATTACTGTAACACGCACGTCAGTAATGTCTTAATACACAGTTGTGCCTTTTTACACACACACACACACGCGCGCGCGCGCGTCTATTGATGACATGGGGTATATATTGTGCCTAATGGCTTTATCCTAATAAAATCCCATCAATTGCGCACACACCAGACTCTGCCTTGGATAGTTAGTACTCCATACAAATCTTGTAATCAACATTTCTCATGGTGACAAATCATTTGGCACACAGATCACATTTATCCTCGACAAAGTGCTACTTTACAAATCATAGTTCTTGCGTCATAATTTTACCTTGAGATAGTCCCCTTTTGAGCGTAGTATCACCTCTCAGCATCATCTCCCAATGTTGATGGACCCCTTTTCTTCCCCTGTTGCTTATTTATCTCAACATAGTGGCGTAGCAATCGCCAGTGCAACTTCCGCAGTTGCACCAATTCCAACACCCGGAGAGGGTGGGCATTAGTGTGTCAAAATTCCCATCAATTTTTTTTTTATATTGGAAGGAGGCTCCAGAATTACGTTTTGCTGGGGAGGGCAATATTACTACAAATCTGTCCAAACAATACAACAGCTGCTACTATTGATACGGCTATTACTACTACTACTACTACCACTACTACTACTACTACTGCTGCTGCTGCTGCTGCTGTTGCTGCTGCTGCTACTACAAGTAATGTTACTAACGAAATATTTTTTATTGTTCATCTTCTGATTGATATAAAAGAGAACAAATGCAATGAAAACTACTTTGACCGTTTAAAATCATCTAACTGGATATTCTCATATGGCTGTATACAAAGTTCAGTGACTCACCTAACTTGTTCTTGGCATCAAGAAAACTGTTGTTTTCACAGTCAACATTATTATTCTTTCACCTACAAAAAAACTATTTTATTTGTATGTTGCATAGTTTGAAAAAAATCAGATAGAAGAATTACGAAATTGATAAGTAATTCAAGGAGTAAATTGTAAATGATGTACATGCGATGGCTAAGTAAACCCGAATCAGCAATGTTCGGATTTCAAAGGACCTATTCCCACAATAGAGATTACAGTTCCTATTAAATATCATAGGACATCATATAAAACATGGATAAACTAGTGTTCGTTTTTAGTGTATACTGAAAATTGCTTTAAAATACAAAATGTAAAAATTATGGTTTTATTTTCCAATACCATTTTAAAGCGTTAGTCTTGCTTAGCGGTCCACGAGTATAGGATTGAATGAAGTTTGACTAACATACCTTACAATATTGCAGTGCGTTAATTAATGGCGTCTTGTGCATTACTGTAAACTTTGAGATTGTATTGATTTAAACAGTGAAAGCTCTTAAACAACTTTAATTTTCTTTATATCAGATGAAACGTGTATTTTTGAATTATAATGTTTGCAACAAAATTTGATAGCTGTGACGGAATCAGAAAGCAAAATATTTCACCGTTTATTCGTCATCCATTCTTTGAGTACATAATACAATGTAGTTAACTTTGCACTTAAATAATTTTATTCAAATAAATATGAATAATGATTAAGCGAGTCGAATGAGATTTCAAATGAATTTGAGAGGAAATTGTATGTCAGTGTTAACGACTGTATGCAAACAGTTGCTTTTATCCACATTGAAATGTTTCAAGAGCTCATTAGCCGCGATAAACATACGCGTCAGTAATGTTTGAAGCGTTCTTTCTTTGTGCAAAACATTTTGAATAGATATCTCGACATTGTATATCCAACTAGTACAAAACGACCTACCCCAAATATACGGCTAAAATAGATATGGAAATATTGTTTTGTAAGCGATCGCCGTTCTGGATTGTTGCGGCTATTTAAAATGACACCCTTACACGTTCAACATTTACAAGTTGGATGTCAGTTCGTAAGATCAGACCTCGAATGTAGGTCGATAGCTGCATTTCTACCCACTTCAGCTCGTTAAGGATTGACAGAAGCGTTAAAATTACATCGAATTGCATTTTTCCAGTCACATCTACGGTAATCATACGGTCAATCCAATCGTAGAAATTGCTGCTGTGGTCCGAATAGACTATGGTTTCTTTTTGCGTAGAAATGTCCGACTGACAAAATGTAGAATTTTTCTGTAAAATTTTACACTTTTGAGATACAAACAAAACAAGCTTTTGTTTCGCAAAAAAATCCGAGGTGTTCCTAATGACAAGTTCACGAGCAGTTTTCATTCAATTATGCTATCTTTATTGCACCATAAGATTCAGGGAATATATACATTCTGGCGCTCAAAGGGAAAGCAAATAATTTATTTATTTCAATAACACCAAATCTCCATATTGAGAAATCCAAATAAGGATACACCTGGTGGCCGAGTGATCTAAAGTGCTGGCCTTTTGTATATCACTCAGACCTCACCTCTGACTCTGTCCGCGTGAGTCCGAGTTTCAACTCGACCAACGAGAGTATATGAGAAAGCTTAGAGTAGATTCCCGTGGGTCGATAGTTCTTCCTGGGATCTTATCTGAACTTTCCTCCACCGATACATATAGCCAGTAATGTGCTGAAAAATAGACTTAAACCCATAAAGCCAAAACAATATGTAAATTAAGATTTGATAAATTAAAAAATCCTGATGTGTAAATTGCAGAATTAATTATTGAGTTGTCCTATTCGGAAGGATCATATCCTAGTCATTATGGTGATGATGAGTCTTCTGCTACTATCACCACTACTGTTCCTGCCACCACTACTACTGTACATTGGACCAAATATGTAAGATACCTTTAACCTGTCCTTTAATTCTCTAATTTCTTACAATCATCCAGTCATACTGGTCATTATAAGTTGAAATGACGAAAAGTCAGGTTCGTTGGTTCGTTGGTTGGTTTCAACGGCAGTGCACCACATTATTTGCTATATAATGCACAGGAAGTGAAAGCTAAGCGCCTTTCCTAATGACGGGCAAAGAGGCAGCCGACTCAGGCTGTCTTTTGTACGTATCGAACCTGCTACCGTTGGAATAGTATTCTACTCTCTACCAAGAAATGGCGACAATTTCAATATTAGATAACCACGTTCATTTTAAAAAGACCGGTTTTACTCTTGAAATTTACTGCGTATATACAGAGTATACTTTGTGTTACGTGCTTAGGCTCGAATAAGCAGCAACACAGAAAGAGTGAAAACTAACAAGCTTGTATAACTTGAACAATGAATTTTATTAAGTACAATTATTTTCATAAAATAAATAAACTTACAGTTTTAGAGAATCAAATCCAACATTAATCCAATATAGAATTCACAAAAATAATCCACTAATGGAATTGTAAGAGTCCTGATAAAAAAATGTTCTAATAGTTCCAGGTTCGAATCTTGACGATGTAATCCAAAATGGCTGACAATGTCACGTGATGCAGTTCTTGTTTAATTTATCATCCAAATGAATTATGAGCACATGTTTTCTCCTCCAAATAGATAATAAATCCTCTTTCTTCAATGAATTGACACAAAGTCCAGAACAAGATAACAAAAATTATAACTCAAACATGAATACACAACTGTTCATTTTAAAGCCCAAAATTCTACTAATTTGTTCTATCCCAAACAACAGTTCTTATACTTGTTTTTTCTAATAAACAAGTGATCACGTGATTTTCTAGAAATTGATAGAGGTTCATGGAAGGTCACATAAAGAGACTGCCTTCACTAAAAATCACGTACTCTAGATATTTACTACCCCCAATAACTAAAAATAAAGCGTTGTCCTTGAAATTAACCAATAGTTTTAGATGCTTGTTGACAATGTCTAAAGCAGGGTCAGATAAAGAGGTAACCAAGCCAAGGTCAGCCTGTTTACAACTAGAATCTAGGTCAACCTGAATTTTCTAGAAAAAATCTCCCAATTAATGAATAAATATTAAACTCTAAATGACAAATTTGGATTTAACAATAAAAAAATTAATAAATTAAATCCAATAGCCGTAACATTTGTTACCAACGAAAATATACCATACAAGAGTATACTCTATTACCAACGAATATATACCATACAGAGTATATTATGTTACCAACGAAAATATACCATACAGAGTATATTCTGTTACCAACGAAAATATACGATACAAAGTGTATTATGTTACCAACGAAAACATACCATACAGAGTATTAAGTTACCAACGAAAATATATCATTACGAGTATACTCTGTTACCAAGGAAAATATACCATACAGATTATAATGTTACCAAACAAAATTTACTATACAGAGTATACTCTGTTACCAACGAAAACATACCATACAGAGTATAAAGTTACCAACGAAAATATACCATACAGAGTATATTCTGTTACCAACGAAAATATACCATACAGAGTACATTCTGTTACCAACGAAAATATAGCATCAGAGTATATTCTGTTACCAACGAAAATATACCATACAGAGTATATTCTGTTACCAACGAAAATATAGCATACAGAGTATACTCTATTACCAACGAAAGTATACCTTTGATAATCTGAGACAAAACAAGTTATTATGCTTAGTTTAAGCAAAATCATTTAATTATTAATATTCAGTAAACGTGTTATTACTTGCTTTGCAGCATTCAGACAGTACAAGAAATATGTCTTAAAATGTTGCCATTATAAAATAAAACCCAATCAATTAATCAGTTTTAGCTACATGTTGGTGGCCTGAAGAAGACAATTAGTCTTATTGCCATACGACCATGGGAAATAAATCTTGCTAAAATGTTTACAAGAACCTTAACGCCTACAATTGGAAACTTTTTATACTTAATAAATTTGTTCAAGATATTTATCGTCGAGTGATATATGAGGATATACTTCGCAATTAAATTATATACACTCCTACGCATCGGATGCGGGAGGTCCTGTGTTCGATCCCCGGTTGGATCGTACCAAATACTTAGAAAAAATGGTACTAACATCTGCCTCGCTTGGCGCTTAGCATTAAGAGGCTAGTGTTAGGACTGTCGGCCTTTTATCATATGGTTAATATGACTGGGTGGGACTACATGATACATGTCTGCGGCATGATGCCCCAGTGCTAGACATAACTATAAACTGTCACACTGCAGACATCGTAGAGATATGAATTAAACATTGTTAACAGCAACGTTAAATATCCAAACCACACACATGTATGTTACAAACGTATATCTGATATAAAATATGAAGGCAACTACTTATTAAATCTCATACATATACACAGGTTGGATTTCGGGACATTGTGTGGTAATTTGCGTCAGAGATTGGATTCATATTGCACCTTTTTAAAGTCGGGGTGACCTGAACATTTACGACGGTGTAACATTTTCTACACGACAATATGATAGAGCTTGTTAAATAAACAGGAACCAGTCTTTTCCCCGATATCTTTATTTGTGAAGTTTTGTTCATAATCAAATTGTACTAGGTGAAAGAAGATATCCATTCCACGTGCATTGTAGGCAGTTTAGCGGCTGTCAATACCTGGAAATTTATCAAGTGTGCAAAAACGAAACTGCTGCATTTTCACTGTACGTTATTCCATAGGTTCATGTTCAATTTTCAGTCAAGCCGTATCGAAAGTATTGATTTCTGTGACTATTCATGTGATTTCCTTTCCTTTATTTTTATCTCTCTGCATTGTGTTGATCTCAAATGTCTTGATAGGCCTTTTTCCCGGTCTTGGTTAATATGCTTTTTTTCCACACAGACATGTATTCGTCCATATACGGTCCTGCTACAAACGGCAAAGTCACCGTAGCGTTACTTAGTACACATATTCAAATGTAACATATGGTTTCGTATTGTACATTTTTCTCGTAATTTTAATTTTCCACATCCAAATTTTATGAATGTGATAATGAAGTTACGCATAAATTATTTATTAACTTTTGTTTTACATTTCATTTAAGTGTACATACTGTGAGAAATGACTGAGAGTGTGTCGGACAGCGAAGTAGACTTCAGTCATGAAGTACAAATAGTGCCAATCGTTCGAGTACGCCGCAGACAACAACTGTGGAAGACTGTTGTAAGGCGCGCCTCCATTGGTCGATTCGCTTCAGGTTTGCCGTCCAATAGTGACGACTTCCATACGCAAGACCTGTGCATTATTCGAACGACGCCTTCAGTACAGAGCTACTCAACGCTCAGGCGGAGACTAAAGCGAGCTCGGAATGATGATCCGGAGTGGATAATACATTTTCTTGACCATGACGGATTAGATATTTTGTTTGAGAGTTTGAAACAAATATGTAGCCAAAGTTGCTCTACCTTCCTTAATGAGAGTTTACAAGTTTCTTGTGTGAAGTGCATAAAGGCTGTCATGGATTCACCAATGGGCTTGGATTATATTGTTGAAAACAAGGAATTTACCAGAAAATTAGCTTCCGGTGAGTACTCATTACTTTATATTTTGCTTAAATTAAATATAAATTAATTAATGTCATTTTTTTCTATGCCTAGCATGAAACTTAAATACAAGTTTAACACGCAGAGATCGTTATGTATTTCATTATCTTTGCATTTTTTAATAGTTGAAATAATGCATTCCTGAAGCCTAGAGTTATTTCTTTTTTTCACTCACAGAGTTGACAGTGACAACGTTTTTTAAATAGTATTTAAGGCCACCTTTCTGCATACAATTTATTTGATAAATTTGATGGATTTCTTCAGCAGTATTATCATCAACTTCTTCTTCTTCTTCTTCTTCTTCTTCTTCTTCTTCTTATTATTATTATTATTATTATTATTATTATTATTATTATTATTATTTGCTACTTATTGTGTGGCAGATGACGTTTTTGTCTTAGGCTTCTTTAGTGATGAAAAACATTTAATATTTAAAAGAAGTATAAAATCTCTTGCGTACATTCCAGTATACACGTCTTGTCATATGTAGACCTTTATACTTTACGGTTTTCTCAGTCGGCAAACAAAAATTTACCTCAACAGGTTCGTTATATCAATATTGCTGATCACATAGACACTTATCGTTGTGTTTAATAGAAATTCAGTTGTCTAAATATCCGCGCACTGTCCTTTATTTGTGTGCAATGCATCATCTTACCTATTGCCTGTATTGATTTTTCTACCTGTAAAATACCTGCGTGATAAAGCTTCAATGCGCACATGTGTGCATTTCGATTATCAAATTAACCTCAATGGTCATCGGTCACCCCTGGATACTACATATTTTTTCAATTTGAGTGGAGAATAAAACTTGATAATATTTTTTCAACTTAAGAAGTACTCCTTAAACGAAGATAGAGGGACTTTTCGAAACACGTGTTGTATCAACTGTGACATCGACGCTTTTATGCCTTCGCACATTAAAAGTAGTGATGAGGCGATGTTTTAACATGTATGGAAATAGCACACTAAAATGTTAGAATGCTATTATTTTTACCTGTTGTATTACAGTGCGAAATCTTGGTTAATTATAGCATGATTCATACAAATGTGTCTCGACCTTTGTCCACCATGTGGAGGAATAAGAAAAGCTGAGTCATTTTTTAAGATATAAAGAAAGCAAAACACTGTCCTGCTTGAAGAAACATGTGCAGAGATGTTCATCCTCAATGTTGATGACGCATTGATGCGAGTAATTGGACATGGTTGAAAACTACTAGACTTCAAAAGCCGTGTCTTCACTAATGTTTTTGTTCACCATCTTCATCCAGCCCAATGGTGATGTGATGTTGATTCACTTTACAACTCTTGCTACAATATGTAATTCAACTTTCAGGATAGACGTATGGTCCCACATTATAAATTTAAACTATTCGTGTTCTAGTTAAAAGTCTGGTTCCTCGCCATAATTACTTGAGCACAGGTGTGCAAGCACGACAACTGTAACTTTTTCATTATGAAAAGAAAATAAACTAGAACAGAAAGAACAAAGATGGGATGGACATGGGCGAAGAGTTCAATAGAGAATGAAGTATCAATGACCCATTCTCATGATTTCTGAACTTAAGATAGTTCAGATACACTTATTACGTATTATTCGTGTAATGAGGACTAACTGACCAGTTACGACGTACATAGAAATAATACTTTTTTTTGATGATAAAAGCTACATTTATTGTGAGAGTACGTGTCTACGCGATCTCAATACAACTCTAAATTAGTGTTTGTTCTTTGTATTCTCAGTTCATTTATGTACTCACAAACGTATCCATTTATCATAATTTTGCGTGGAATCTTGATTATGGTTTTCAATCATTAACTGTCAGGCTTTGCATTAAATTTGTCTGTTGATCCATTCCCAGCTTGTATGCTGAAATCGATGTCATTTGTTAAAACGTTTTTGTGTGAAAATATTTGCAAATTTGTCTATTTTTGGACAGTTTTTCCAAATGTAGGGTCTCTATCATTCGATGGGTATAAAACATATTTAATGGTCCGTCTGTCCAGCTGTCAGTTAATAAACCGCTTAGTGAAGACTTGTTATTATATAAAATCTCTGTATTGACTTAGGCTAGAATTTTGTTTAACAGATTGGTTGCACACGTTCTGATAAATAAAATAAAAACGTGCATGAATTTGAAACAAGAAGCCACGCAAGGGGCATAATCACATCAACAGTAAGACAGTAACATGTCTGACTTAATCCGCCATTTATGCTCTAGTCGAATCTTTAGACAACAACGGAAGGAAGTTTCGTTTGCTACTCGCAAATGAATTGTTTCAGTTCCATTGTATTTTATCATTTATTCGATAGGTACTTAATGAATAATCTGTGAAGCAACACTTTTTTGGTTATGCCGACTGTTACGTACTGTCTTTGAAAGTACATCCCATTATTAAGAAAATATCGGAATATCTGAGAGAGAAGACAAGTTTGTCAACCCAGTTATGGGTGAGTAGGGGTTTCGAATACAAATTTTTCATTTCTTTCATGCCGTTCGAAATAGTTACAAAGTTATAACTTACTTAAGAGAATGAGCGTCAGTCATCCGTCCGCCATAATAGCACGTACGTTAAGAACGGTAGTTTGAAATTAATCTTGAAGAAATCACTGTTCAAGTAATACTAGAAAAAAAAAGTCAGAACGGTTTCATTTACAATGTCAATGTCGCATTTACACTGCGGATTGGTCGGGATTATTTAAATACGAAATGATTTTTTAAAAATAAAAATGGTATTACAGTGCAGTCTTTCTTTAAATACGTTATATACTCACACTCGGTTTTCATCTTCTTAATCAAAATTTTAAATTCCCGCAGAACGATGTGTGAAACCGAATTATTTCCCTTTCCTTTTTTATATATGGCTATGTTCATTACAATACTGAAATAAATATTAAAAAAGTCTTTAAATAATGAATTAATACATTAGTAAACAGAGAAAGAATGCAATGTTGAATTTTTATATGAACATTTCGGATTTAATGTTCATCTATTACAGACCTTGGATGAAATGTTTTCATGGTTTCAACAAATTTTCTTCTCGGCTACATTGGAACTACCCTCTTTACAATGCTATCATGGGCTGACGAGAAATTAAGCACTCATGCTTTTAGGCTAGGTAGAGTGTTGAAAAATATATTGAACTGCATCTACAAAAATGTTGAAGATTTATTCTTTATCACACTTTCCTAAAAAGATTCTTTGCAAACGTTGCCTGTTCACATTATTATTATTATTATTATTATTATTATTATTATTATTATTATTATTATTATTATTATCGTTTTTCTCAGATATTCTGACATTGTCTTACTACACTGACATAATTTCAAAGGATTGCTGTCGGACGTTAATTTTTTTGGGTATGAATAGATTTACGCCTTTCAATATATATGACAGATTTACGCCTTACAATATATGTCAGATGTCGTATGCCCCGGCAGCTCTTGTTTTAATGTCTAAGATGTCAATTAAATATCACATTCAGTATCAGCGACTCGAAGTAAGGACAACGCAACAGTAATAATCTGTTGATGACATTTAAAATCAATTCAGTGATTACGGCTTACGTTAAATTCTTGTAATTGTTTTGTGTCGCTGAAATAACCGTGTATTGGATCAGTTGAAGAGACAGACATGCTACAGATATACAAGTATTCAGAACCAACATGTCAACCCGCCATTTTATCTGCCTATCCACCCACTGTCATATACACTTGTCGTTCTAACCTATCTCTCTACCTACTGTCTTACATATGTGTCAGTATAAATACATATCCACATTTGTTATATCTACTTGCCATTCTACCTATGTACCATATTAGCTGACTCACCCTCCTTTTACATCAACACATACACATATCAGTTTGTGTGCGTAGCTGTTAGAAAGGACAGTGTTTTGTTGGTGTCAGAGATGTACAAAATTGTAATGTAGAGTTAACTTAAAGTGAAGGATCCTCCCCAGAATTTCACAAGTAAAGGACCCTCCCCAGAATTTCACAAGTAATGTACCCTCCCCAGAATTTCACAAGTAAAGGATCCTTTCCAGCATTTCAGAAGTATAGGACCCTCCCCAGAATTTCACAGGTAAAGGACCCTCCCCAGCTATAGATTTCACAAGTAGCAATATACTCCAAGCCTTAATGAAATACGATAGAAAGTATGTTGTCATTTGTCGCCCTTAAACAGATGTAATTGGAGCACCATCAAAAAGATGACGCATTTTTAATGTAGTCCTATCTGTATTTGCCTCTCCTACTCAAATAGTTGAGATATTTTTCAAAGTAATACTTATCTAAACCACAATGAGGGCAATAAACCTCCCACCGATCTCTCTGATAGTTTTACCTGCCAGGTCTATTTACCTTACTGGCTTAGTATGGCCAATGCTTACCTGAATAAAAGGCAAATAAGCATATATACCACGGACTGTTGGTGTTCGATAGATTTTATTGCCCCTACGCACTTTTATATCTAAATCTATATCGTGTATGACAGATTATGGAGTGTCCAAAGGGACAATGACTCGGTGTGAAGTTTTATATGATTAAATAAATAAAAATAAAAAAAAAATAGAAAAAGGGGATGTCCTTTGCCTCTCGTCTAATAATTCTCAACTTTTGTTTGTAAAACAAAATTCAAACTGCATAAATATATAAGTTGGCAGGATTCTTGATTTGTCAATGGAGGGATAGCTCTATATTATTTGTGTACGGTAAGGTTAGATTATTATTCTCAGCATCTCTGTATTTGGTATTTACCTTGTCGTCGTTGTGTACAGGACGGGGTTTCCAGGCATTTGCGTATCGACATTTTTTGAAGTAAATTTTTTGTGCGGTGTAAGTCAGTTTGGCGGTCATTAAATGGAGGTGTCACAAACTTCGTACAAATATATAAAATCCATAGGGGGTCATAAATTAGTCATGCATTCTGCATATGTCTCCTACAAATGGCTGTCAAAGTGCTATTGAATATAAATGACATTAATTTATTTTGGTTAAGTTTACGTCAAAACCAAACTGCTAATAATTTATTTATTCGATGGATATTTTACAATGCAACCTATTTTTCCGTAAGGTTGTGATTTGCTGCTTTTTAAAAATCAGTACGAGCAACAATGTTTTACCAGTTTCATTACATTATAAACCATTTGTATATTTATGGCAGATGATATCATCTTAATTTTTTTTCAAAATCAATGCACATAAAAACTGTTTCTCTCTGTCAATAGATTCGTTGCTAATTCGCTGAACAATACTCTTCCAGGGATTACCGTAGCTATCATTAAGTATGCAATCACACCTGAAACGTCCCATGTGTTTACCTGACGGCAATTATTGTGTGGGAGAGGAGAGCTATCATTTGAATATTTTACTTATTGTCCGGTGAGGTTGACTGAAATTTTACAGATCATTTGGTACCCTCGGTGCATTTCAATCTCTGATCTCGTTGAGCCACTACTTCGGTGAGATCATGTACACATAAACTGGAGTTCATTAGCTTACTTGAGTGATGGCAAAGGTGACAAAGCAGTCTACATCTCTAAATATATCGCAAAGGCGATAAATCATGTATTCACGTATATATATATATATATATATATATATATATATATATATATATATATATATATATATATATATATATATATATCACCAAAGTATGTCTTTAGATTCGTTATCTAATATAAGGTGACAGTGTGTGAAGAGGTCATTTAGCCGTCATGAAAAGTTAAAATTTAAAATTTCTCAAAACCTGTAAGTTTGTCACAGTAGATTTGTGGTTTAGCTATAGGTAATGTGCATACAAATAGTAAACAAAAACTGGAGAAACGTGTTGGAGGAACTTGCGTCATTCAGAAATTAAAAGTAAAAGCATTTCACCTCAAACGGTGGGGCGTTGAACTGTGATAAAGAGGTAGATTAGATTAATAAATAAAATAAAGTATGTAAATTCACACATTTATGGTAAATGTAAATAAACTTGATCAACTATAAAGAATTTTGTAACAGCAAGGCTATAGTATTTTGACGTAAGGAATATTATGACATCATACGATTAGTGATACCAAACACATTAGAAAAGGATGAGACTAAAGTGTATCTGCTTGATGTAAACAGTATGCAGTGATGCGTAGTTTTTGCGGTTTCCTTTTTTTTTCAGAGAGAAATATGTGAGTGTTTGACAAAGTTAGGAGAAACCAATTTGACATACGTTTCTAGTTTTGCCGGCTTTACAGTAACTATTGAGAAAGTTTGGATTTGTAGCCTTTGATATGTATTACAAGCGGCTCTGGAGCTATATCAAAAATAGCTCGACTGTGTGTGTGTGTGTGTGTGTGTGTGTGTGTGTGTGTGTGTCAAAATGCTTGGTATGGTGCGCTGTCAAAGTTGAACAACGTGATTTTATGAGTGAATTTCTTTTTGGCATATATTTGTTGTCGTTGTTGCCATTGGATTTTATTATAAATACGTCCCGCACAACAGAGGATAACAAGGGTTTCTTCTTTTTAAAAGTAGTTCCTAGCGCGCTGCCACCATGAATGAGACGACCAGACAGAGACAACCAGACTTTTCCGCAGTTTGCATATTGTCGTCGTCGCCATGTAGATATAATGCTCTTCCTTTGTACTGTACGCATCAGACAATAGTTACTGCTTGAGACATACAGCTATATGTGCAGACAGTAGAGAGAGAGAGAGAGAGAGAGAGAGAGAGAGAGAGAGAGAGAGAGAGAGAGAGAGAGAGAGAGAGAAAGATGCTCTTCTCACAATGATGTTGTAATACCATCAAAGGAGCCAATCTGTTATTGTGTGTCTACTATCAGTCAATCAGAAACGAGCTTTCAAAAATAACGGCCGTTTGTAATTGGTAAAATAAAATCCCATGTTGAGACTCGATAAGTTTTGTTATCATTTCCAGTCCAGGAGGTTAAAGATTTTATTGTTTCAAATGCTTGACCGGATTATTTCAATCCATCTGATAAATCGGCTTCTGGTAATGAGTGCCAAAACCTTAACTTTCTCGCATTTACATTCGAATTAGATACATTTCGACGAGAGAACAGTAGCGGGGTCGTATACATTTTGTATTTTTGATGTACCATTTGATTTTGTCGTATCTATTTACGTATTTTCCCTAGAATTTCTTTATCTAGGATGAAGCTGGTAACTTTTAACTACACGTTGAATGCCTTGGCCAATGAGTGAGCATGCCTATCGATATAAGGACGGATTTCTGATTACTAAACGACAAAAGCTGTGCGCCTATATTTACTATTTTAGTCATGGAAGTCGGCGTTTCATGTAATGCAATGTTATCGACAGTGTATCCATGGTAATATGTCTGTTGATGGAAAAGCTTATTATGCAGTTTTCCTGTCAATATGATTTCTACCAAGATCGATACTCTGGAGTAAGATTCATGTACCTTAATACTCGCTTATAAGTCGAGTAAAAAAAAAATGAAAACGACAAAGATCCTGATCTGCCGGTGCATAATGTGCCTCCAGATCATGGTCTATGTTGTTTTGTCCACTGATTACTCCTAACAAGCTTCACAAACCCAGAACGGCCGGAGCATTATTCGGAGGTACTTGAAGAGTAAGTATGTGCGTAACATATACCAGTTTACAGTATCACATATCAATAAGATAAATCAATATAGATATTCCCGTGCTGTAAAAGATTCATTCTGGATTGATTTCGTGGATTATAAAGCTCTATATGTAAAGCCAGAATCGTATAATATCGACATTTTATTGACTTCTCAAGGTCCATATTGCTTCTGGCTTATTATTTCTTTTGTTTCCTAATACATGCTAGGCAAAAGTCTGATATGTCCAGTTTATGGCTGATTTATGTCTATATTGGCACATTGTAGCTCCTTCGTATTTGCCATACGATGTGCAGTAGTAATTAATTGTCCCGTGTGATGCACATCGTCGCATTTCTCAAGGGGCGGGGGTGGGGGAGGGGGCGAGGCTGAGTGTTCTAAGACGTTTCGCATGTACACACTATCATATCTGACTTCTGTCCTCGCAGATTCGTGTTTGTGCTCGGGCCAACGTGGATATGTCACAAAGATTGCTTGTAGCTTATCGTGGGTCAGTGGTTCTTCTTGCGGTTTTCTTGTTCTTCCTCTCCCAAATATATTTGACGCCATGTGTATTATATTATGTGCTAAACTGAGTTTAAGCCATGAAAAGAAACAAAATATTTTAAGAACACGTATATTATTTTCATGAAGCCTCACGGCTTCATAATTTTTCTCTTTTGTTTTAACTCCAAGCCGTGTGTGCAAGCTAAATCACTTTCTGTAAGTTGAGATAGACATTACAATTACTGGATTTTTATCCGTGTCTGTATTAAAAATGTAAAAGATTAATAATACACTAACAAGCAAGAACAAGCTATCCCCAAGAAATTCGAAACCGAAATTGCTTAAAAGTACCATCAGCAAGCAAAGCTTGACCGTTGATCATCCCACTTCTGCGATTTGAAAAATGATGTCATGCAATTTGTAAAACAAGCAGAAGAAACATGGTACAGGAATGTGACACAATTATGGTCGTGGGACCGGCCATTGACAAATGTCTTGGGTGTCAGCTTGTTTCATCACAGGATGAATAAAATATTTGACCTTTTCACCTCTCTTGTTGGTAATATATATATATATATATATATATATATATATATATATATATATATATATATATATATATATATATATATATATATATATATATATATATATATATATATATGTATATATATATATATATATATATATATATATATATATATATATATATATATATATGTGTGTGTGTGTGTGTGTGTTTTAATAATGATTATAGGACAGATGCCAACATCTTCCTCTGACCTCATTTTTCAAGTACTCTGCGTTTGAATCGTGTAATTAATTGTTCAAGCTTACAATAACGGAGACGATTTGCGCGCCGACAGACTGTTCCCCTACTGACGGTCATTTGTCATACAACTGTCATGTCCCATCTTACTATGATCTGATCGTTGGGCTGCTACCTTAACCACTACACTACCCTTTGGGCTGCTACCTTAACCACTACACTACCCTTAGCAGTCTAGAGCCTTCAATTCATAATATCTTTATTAAGTCCACGAAATTTAAAGAAGAAAAAAAGTCGTTGATTGATTAAAACTTCATTTTGATATTACCTGTAAGATAAAGAAGGTATTACAGTGAGGCTCATTAGTACCTTATTTACGTTTATAGACACAGCTCCGAGTCTAATTCTAATTACATAAAAAAATGTGTCCCAATCTCCATTCATTTTTTAAAGGTAAGGATGGGTGTACAGTCTTTCATCCTAATTAAAAGGGATGTAAGACTTTGATTGCAAAATAAAAAGATAGTTTAAGATCTCCTCATTATATTTGTGTGTATAACTGTTCGCATGTATATGGTGACAGTTTATACTATGGCTTTGTTATAGAGATTAACACCGTTGTTTCACACTGTTATTACTATGATCCTGTTATATGTCCAAAACTTTCTTGTATAAACTATTTATAAATGGGGAAAACGTTTCACTTGACTGACGGTAATTGTAGGACGAGCAGTAATTCAGAAGACGGCCACGACTGGACACCTATATCTGACGTTATTTATTGTCTTCTTTGAAATACGAGAGTAAAGTAACTGAAACGTGTTAGTGAATCACACACGAGGGCATACAATAAATTGGATATGACCTAGTATAATTTCCAAAACATTCTTTCTCGAAAGTGTACGTAGCTTGATTTTATTAGTAGAAACAATATTGATTCATGTTGTCCTTAAACTGATAGCCATTACAAGGTACATATTGTCTGTCAGGGCATGGCGTTGGTTGCCTGTCAGGGCATGATGTAGGTTGCCTGTCAGGGCATGATGTAGGTTGCCTGTCAGGACCGAGTAGTTGTTGCCTGTCAGGGCATGGTATGGTTGCCTGTCAGGACCGCGTACTTGTTGTCTGTTAGGGCATGGTGTTGTTTGCCTGTTAGGGCATGGTGTTGTTTGCCTGTCAGGACCTCGTACTTGTTGCCTGTCAGGGCATGGTGTTGTTTGTCAGGACCGCGTACTTGTTGTCTGTCAGGGTATGGTATTGGTTGCTTGACAGGACCACGTATTTGTTGCCTGTCAGAGTATTTAAAGAGCTATACATCTTTTATACCGACACCTTCTTTACGAGAGGTTTTATTCATTCAACAAGTTCACTAAGATAACATTTGTACTGTAAGTGAAAGATAATGGCAACTGATGCTAATTGATGCCCCAAAGGCATTTATATACAGTGCTACATATGCAGTTTACCAAACCGCCAAAGATTCAAGATTGGGCAGCATATTCATACTAATTCCAACACATTATTCCTAAGTTACTGATCACTAGATTAGTTTCAAATATCCATTATAAAGAAATATTTATTTCCTAGCAACATATTTAAAGAAAACTTCTCCTTTATTTGTTGTAAGACTAATCACTTTTACAACCATCGTATTAATGAATATAGGAAACCGTACTTATTCCCCCTCCAACATGAATAATGTCCCCCCAAAACAGCGCGAAATAGTTTTACTTTATTTTCTTTGCTACACTAAAACGAAACTGGCATAAGGCAAGACCAATACAGACAAAAAATACAGTTTAGCTTGTAAATAGATGTATTAGACAGTCGTCAAAACCAGCTATATCTTTTTGGTCGAACAAGTTCATACATATTTTCGCGTCATTCTTTGAATGAGTAAAATAAATCGATTTTATCTTTGTTCCAGTAAGTGACCGTGATATACAAATATATTTATGTTTAACCTAAAGGTGCAAAAATGGAAAGGTTAAATATATCACTAATAGGCGTGGGCGACCTTTCGTGAAACATTATGTTGACTTTAAGTTACAGCCTTGTCCCGCTTTTGCTAAGGCTATTTGTGTCGATTCATTCCACATTTTAAAAGTCTACACTTGTGTATTGTATATAGATTGGCAATTTAGCCCTTTTGATGGATACTTTTAGATTGGTTTTACATGCTTGACTATTACATAGCATAAGTGCGACGAACATGCTTGGTAATCCAAATAAACGTGAAGTGTGAACACAGCACATCTGGTTGCAGAGCTGCGTTATATTATTCGTGAATATGTCTGCATCTGTGTCCCCTTGATAATATAAATGATTTGACAGCTGATGGTTTTGAGTTTGAATAATATACAAAGCGACATGGTCATGAAGTCTCTTGCCTTTAAGATTAGGCTAGAATCTAGGGTCATTTGTTTATAACACCTGTAAGTCCAGTGTATGGCAAACCGTGAACTTGATTTAGAAAAAAAAAAAAGAATCAGGAATCATCGACCCGAAATTAAATGTACTAGAGGCAGGAGAGGGTGCAAAATACCTTTTACTGACACAAGAGACCTTGAAGGTGAATCGAAACCGTCAGTGTCACGGCGTGAATTTATTGGTAGGATTGGAACATTAAGTATTTTAAGTGCGTGTCCTCGCATTTATAGGCGCCACTCTATGAGAAATAATTTGTTCCACCGCTCTACATCTAAAACCACTTAACTAATCTTGATATGAATTGTAATTAATGTTGGAGAATTATGATAACTTATGATAAGAGAACTTCATTATACACAATTAGTAAAGGATAGTGTTTGCTAATAATTAATCAACGTTCTCAAATATATATATATATATATATATTTTATATATATATATATATATATATATATATATATATATATATATATATATATATATATATATATATATATATATATATATATATATATATATATATATATGTGGACATTGGATTTTGTAAAATACTAAATGGATTTAGACAAAAGTGCATTTATATGGTGAGTTTTATGTCACGTTATAATGGCATACGAGATAATGGTTTAATCGTCATGTTACAATTGCATACAACAACTATCTGTAAGGATATGGCAATAGGTGTGTGTGTGTGTGTGTGTGTGTGTGTGTGTGTGTGTGTGTTTGAAATAGTAAGGCTAATCATTGAGTTCAATTAAAATGGCATATCGTACCTTGAACTTTTCACTTTCGTCAAGAAATTTTGAGGGGCATGGGGATGGGGTAATTTCCGATTACCCACGGTAAAGTCCCAATTTGCATGAAATATTTCATCGTTGACCTAAATAACATGACCTAATGTTTCTTATCAATAGTGGAATTACTAATTGTACAGTCTTCACAAAAAATTAACCTTTAATTTCCTTATATCGGATTCTTTAACGTAATTACGGCGAGAGAGGCTACAGGGTGTCATTGCGAGTTATTTTCTGTTCTTGATGGATTGGAGGATCTCAACTATTGCTTTAACAGACTGGTATAAAAGTCTTGAATATCGATCAGTTGAAGAGTGTTTCTTACAGCACATGAATTCGTCACAGTCTTGGGTGTTTTAGTTAAATAAAACGGTTTAATGTAATCAAATAAAGAATAATGTTATAGTTTAAAGATATTGTCACAAAATGGTGACATAGAGCAGTTTCAAATGAATGCGTGCGGAAGTTTCTCAATATATTTTCCTCATTAACGAAACTTGAGGAAAAAGGAGGAAAATGGGTATATTTGTATTTCAGCTCCGCAAAATTTAGTAATTTTGCCGTAATATCGGCTTTTAATGTCAGAAAAGGCAGCGAATACACACAAGAAACTCGATTTTGTAGCTTGTATTCGTTGTGCGAATAGAATTAATTCTGCCAATTCTTGACCTCAAGTTAATTGCCATTGGGTCATCCGCAATATCAGTTTAAACGTCATCTGTCATTGCTGTTCATGATTACAATAAGACTGACGTTAATGAAGTGAGGGATCAAAGACAAGTCGGTTGCGGGGCCGGGCCACGACGTTCCATTGACTCCGGACTGTTTCTTAGAGTCGGAAAAATGTTCGGGTAATTTGCTGAATTCTATAGAGCGTAAGATAGAACACTTCAAGCTTGTTTTGTTGTTTATGTTATATAATGCTTTCTTGATGTATCAAATATCCTATTCACACATCTTTGCCTTCCTACCCCCACCCCATTTCTACCTCCTCTTTCTAATATGATTTATACTCTGTGTTTTCGTGAGGTAATTACAGTCGCTGGTTATAGTACAATCATTCTAATTAATACAAATCGAACGACCATTTAATTGCCTGTGATTTTTTTTTTGTTTTGTAAAAAAAATGTCCTATCCCTGACAGATTGAAAACAATATTTTTGCTTCGATCTGTTGAGACAATAACATAGAAAATTGTTTCAAAACGTTTCTAGCACCTTCGCCCTATCGGAAATTAAACGAAGCGCTGTTCATTATATTTTATAACATTTTTCCCAACACGAAGATATGAAACACATCCACTTTTATCAGCAACAATATGCATTTTATCATCGTTATGCTGCTCTATTAGAAAGCAGTTTGATTTGTCCTGCCACAGTTTTGCATTCAAGTCATTTTCACGTGAATGAATCGGTGTTGCCCGTTATAAAAATATGGTCAAACCTTTTAGTATATGTGTATGTAGTTATTGAGTTAGATTTAATATTAAGATAGCTCGGTCCTTGGCTGGTGTCCCAGACTAGCATAGGTGATATAAAATAAATGCTAACATCATTGTGAATGAGTCACTCTCTTGTGATACAAGTTTAATTTTACCAGGGCACTTTAACAGAAGCATGTGTAAAGTACTTCAGAAACTTAGTAACTAAGCAGGTTCAGAAACAAAACGAACAGTGTGTGTGTGTGTGTGTGTGTGTGTGTGTGTGTGTGTGTGTGTGTGTGTGTGGTTTGGATGTTAAATGTACTTTAACAATTATTCAGTCATAGCCCTACGATGTCTGTTCTTTTGGCAGTTGATCGTGACGTCTAGCAATGGGGCATCATGCCGCAGACATGTTGCAAGAAGCATCACCCAGTCAAATTTTGATGACACCAGTCCTAACACTAACTCATAATACTGAGCGCATAGCGAGGCAGCTGTTAGTACCATTTATTAAAGTTTTTGATATGTTAGGCCATGTTCAAACTAGGTCACCTGATTGGTTTGCGAAACGAAAGGAAGCTATGCAGAAAATTGTCTGTCCGATAACGGTAAAATGTTTTTATATCAGCGCATGTCTTTTCTTATATGTAGATCAGAATTGCAAGCTAGTGAGAGATATTCGTGCAAATAATAAAGTTAGTAATAGTCCCGATATGATAGAAGTTATAATTATTTATATCGAAAGGTCCGACATTTTCATGCTCTCTGGTGCAGTCTTATCATTTTCTGCTTTATTATTTTTAATTTTAATTTGCTAACCATCAACGCACAAAAAGTAACAAGAAGACCGTATCTACTAATTTCCTTCCTTTGTTTCAAAAATCAGTGGATTTATTTCTTTGTAGAAATTGCGCGAGATCTGATCAGACTTTGGAGTCACTTTGTTTGCTGGTACATGTCTGTCAATGTAGCAACAATGTACATCATGTAATGACCCGTTACTAGCGTAAAGCACGTAATTAACTACATGGATTTCAATGCCATAGAATCAAGAGTAGTTTTTACTTTTGCCTAAAATTATTTAAAAGGGCTTGTGCGACTAAATGTCCCTTTTGTTTTACCTGAAATCCAAGCCTTATTGAAAAGACATATTCGGCTTTGTAGAGACAAACGTTTTGTGTCCTCTTAGTCAAATATGTAGTTTTACACTGTGTCGCTCTACCCTGATTTCTTTGTTTCCCAAACAAATAACTTATCTCATCGAGGATATTCCAGAGATCAAGTTTCAGATCTTTATTTGTTGATAGAAATGTGAGTTCATTCCTTTTGTGCTAGAAATAGTCTCTCGTTTTAAAAGAAATGTTCAACTCTGTTTCCTTTCACGTTAAAATTCATCTGGTTATAGTACTGGGTGGGTTTCATTTCACTTTTTAAAAATCTGTCTTTTCTTTTGATTAGGAAGACTACGACACAATACAACAGGAGTTGTCTTTCAAACAGACGTTAGGATAATTTTAGTTGATGTTTATTTTTTCTTCTTTTGCTTAAAAGAAAAAAACATGCTGACTGATTTGTCGTCAGACCATTGGCTTCACTTTTCCCGTCATATAAAGCAAAATAAATTTAAACATGTGATTATATATGCCTGGAGTTGTTTTCATATTTTATCTCGGTTGAAGAAATTTGGAAACGAATAAAACACTAAAAAGTGGCAAAGCGGTAAACATTTATGCTGTATTTCCGCACTATAACGTCTCCATGGGAACAATGGTGTATACCTCCTTATAATGAAGTACGTGATACATTACTTATTCATTATGACGCTATCCATGGGAATCATGGAGTATACTGCATTATAGCGAGACTAACTTTTAATAAAGTTACATGATACATCACTTCCTCATCTGTATGTATGTATGTATGTATGTATGTATGTATGTATGTATGTATGTATGTATGTATGTATGTATGTGTGTGTGTGTGTGTGTGTGTGTGTGTGTGTGTGTGTGTGTGTGTGTGTGTGTGTGTGTGTTTGTGTGTGTGTGTGTGTGTGTTTCGGCGTGATGTCGCTGCAACGTCCATGCGTCTAGTTTCTGTCATCTTCAGTTGTATTTTAAATAATATATGTCCTCTAATTAAAGTGATTTTTTTGACATTCTTTTGGTATATTTGTGTCCTTGCTTTTTTCGTTTTGTTTATTGCCTTTACCTGACCATAGTTTGTTATGATCAGGAGTGACTTATTCGACTGGGGAAGATCATTGTGAAACAACGCGCCTCATGTCTCGGATGTTTTTTGCTATTGAAAATCACAAGATTGTCATTGTTGGTACATTTTCTTCTCTTTTAAGACTGTGATGGGGTCAGTTTTTCCGCTTGTCAGCACCATTAGCATAATCTGTGTGCGCCATTTCTTTTGACGAGCTTTGTCTCTAGAAAACTTCCTGTTAGAGACTGGCTGATGAAAGATAATTTAACTATTCGATAAAGCTTCCTCCTACTTGAAGTGCCATTACTCTGTCTTCCTGAAACTGTCTGCATAATTTATGTAAAGACATTTTTTTTCGTCTCCACAGCACTAATAAATAAGATCAGGTTTAATGTTGTATCTAATTATGTTGAAATATAATAATGAAACAAAAGAAACAAGGAAAGATATCTATTATTGGAGAAATGATCGCAGGCAGGTAAATGTATCTTGAGAGAGAGAGAGAGAGAGAGAGAGAGAGAGAGAGAGAGAGAGAGAGAGAGAGAGAGAGAGAGAGAGAGAGAGAGAGCTGTTAGTACCAATATTTCCGAGTCTTTGAGATGACTCGGCCTCGGTTCAAGCCTGTGACCCCAAACTCCGAGGAGAACACACTAACCAATTAGACTACTGTAGAGGTACACCAAAATTGTATTAGGGGCCAACAATACAATGTTCTATGTCAGGATCCCTACACCTTTTATTTACTTACATCTGTAAATATGTCGACAAAGTATATTGCACTTAGCAAACTAAGACCCTATTATATCCATGATATTATTTGGAAAAAATATTAATTATCTTCAGATAAAAGAAAAGAAAATATTTTAGCTGAAAAGAAAATCCCCCGCCCCATTTAAATGGCTATTGCTTTAGAGTATTGATTTTGCTATGTGTTAGGTGATCGTTGTACATGTCGATATCTAAAAGCTGCAAATAAATTTGGATGATTAAGCTCTCACTATAGGGGATACCGTGAAAACATAGTGCTAACATTAGACTGTCTATTGACATGACAATTTTGTAACTAGACTATCTATATTATAGGCCTGAAAACTTTAGAGTGGGATGCTAACAGCCGGGCAATTTATTTATCAGATACACCCAGCAAACATAAAACACACTTACTCAACAAACGAGAAAATATTTAGTGGACTTGAAACATTACGTACAGTTCAGAGAGAAAACGAGGGGCGCCCCTACCAATCTTAGTTTATTCGCAGTCTTACAAAAGAATACATTTACTTTTAACATTCATATACGATAGTAAATAACTAAAACGTGCGTTTTTGTTTGTTTTTGGTTTTAAAAAAGAATGTATTCTTAAAGTTGGGTTTTGCTCGAATCTGTTTAATAATTCATTTGTCCACCGAGACAGGTGTCAAAGATGTGATTAAAGGATCTTAAATATAATTCTATTTCCCCCATTAATTTATCACGATTAAAACCGTTTTGTAAAAAAACAGATAGTTTTTATATTAAAAAACTATTTTGTCATGAATAATGAAACACGCTATTAATATTATTCAAGTCGTGACTAGATTCTCAGGAATTTCCGTACATTTCTTACTGACGGAAGCTACTGACGTACAGGTACAGTGAAAAAGTTTCGTGGTACGTACCACTACAAGAAAAATACAACGTTAAACATGTATATCGGCAAGTTCAGCTGTCAGAAATCTATTTCATATACCAGCATTTTAATTTAAAATTTTTATTTTTACTTGCTTGTTGTTACTTTTTTAGTTTTGGATATAACATTTAGAACGTTTCAAATCTTTATAATCATTGGAGTAGTATGTACTGTTCGTGATAAAGACTTGTTTGTTTCAACTTTTAATGAAAACAAAAGTATAATTTTAATTGGTTTTGAGTCTCTGTGGTCGAATTATATAACATTTCATAACATTTACAGAACCAAGCAATCATTTTTACTGATTAGTTATCGCGTCCACGGGGGCCAATTATAATCAGAGAATCTTTTAGAACGATTTTTGTTTGCTAAAAATTGTTTAAGTTGAAAAGAAGAGAAACGCTATCATACTTCACACATTGATAGCCCCCACGAGAAACGTAGGCGTCCATTATCTCGTCTGAAGATAAAAGATATTTGTTATCGGAAGCATTCACTGAAGTATTTCTATAGTTTATTCTTACGTAGAACGATAATGACACGGAGTATCTCATGATATATCTAAAGACGATGCCTTAATTACGCCATGTCGGATAACAGGAATTCAGACGATGTTATGGGTATTTATACGGAACGAAGATAATATAAATCCGTCATTAAACTCTAATGCTTTTCATCTTTTCGTTATCGTAATGTTGCCATTAAACGTGAAAGTTAAAAGTAATTAGATATTTATAGATGGATGAGTCCAAATTTCGCTGAACAAATCGTTATCGAGTTTGTATTTACTTTTTATATTATACCAACACCAGTTGCCACACCAGTTAAGTTACTGATGACGCTATCAACCTGGCTGTTTGTGCGATATAGGTAACGTTTGTCTCTGGCATTCTGTACAATAGACTCAGTTAGTTCAATATTCAACAGCTTGTAAATTACGCCATTGGCTAGAGGATTTGTCGTCGGGTAATAGCGAAAACTAATGTATACATTACACTGGCATCCAACATTTAATACATGTGATTTCTTCCAGACATGCAATCCTATTATTTTCTAATTTTCCTCGTATTGCAGAGTCGGATGAGAGTCGTATTTCAGTTACAAAGGACACAAGTTGATGTCTATGCATAATCTGTAACATAATTTACCAAATATTGTTTGCTATTCAATGTAATTTCACAAACGTTTCTCAAGTTCTTCACGCCATTGGTTGTTTTTGCACACATACATGAGTTTGATCAATGTTTACTTTCATTCATAAATACCGACCTGCAATATGTTCCTTTATTTCGAGTCCTATTCCTGAAAACAAGATCAGACACATTCCCACCCAATGTATTTTATGACCCAGTGTCAAATACTACAAACACCTATGCTTGTTTTAATTGGCCTGAAGTATGTTACTAACTCAAACAACTTGATAATAACAAATGATCCTTTTGAACACAAGTTTCCAGGTGGATTAGGACATTTAAAAAAGCGCGTGACCTCATGAATCAATATTCACCCGTCATCAATGGAATTAAAAGGCGATTCTGTATTGAAGTGAATACAAAGTTGGTTACGGCTATGAAAGGTGTGGCGTTATACTGAGGTAACTATATACATGAATTGTGTTTTACTTGGCTGAAAGGATGATAAAACTGTCTATCAATTGTATCCTTATATTAAAGTTAACTTTAATGTTTATCATTCTTAATTCGAGTAACGCCCTAAATCGAGTAATTGTACACCTTAAAATCAGTAACGACTATGGTCGTTTAAGGTTTTAAAAGTTCCATTTCTTTAATTATGGTTGTAACTGGAGAACTATTAAAACTTCACCAAAACAGAGTTTTCAGCATAGCAAGAATGCTATAACGTTTTAAGGAATTCATAGAGAAAAACCATTATCAAAATAAATAAAAAATGTTGTTTAAACGTTCCAATATGTTCGGATTTATATTTCTTAAATGGTGCTAGCGTCAAATGTCATCTGTGGAAGAAAATAATGCAATATGATATTATATTTGATATAAATAATCAAATAAAATGCATCATAACTTTGGCATATTTTATTTTGAACAATTTTCCCAAAGGATTTAATTTTTCTGCTGCACACAGTTATTTACAGAGTAGTTTGAACCATACAGAAAAATTCCTCTTTTCATGTATAGGAATTTTAGAGCTAATTAATCAAGGGCTTTGCGCTATAAATTCTACGTACTCGCCAATGAGTCGATTCAAACTGCAAGCATCACAGATTATGATTTTCCGTAGCAGAACACGTGTGCAGATCAGGGTCTACGTTTTTCTATTGATTAATCCTAAAAAATTGCACAGACACAGTTATGATACGGCAGGTCTGGGTCTCTGCAGTTTGTAGCTGAAAGCGTCTTATAAGTGAGTATAGACAGACATAGTGTTGATTGACTTCTGTTTGTGAGAAAGAGGGAAAGCTATGTTATTTAGTTACCTGGTGATAACACACTTGTTTAAATATGAGATTTATAGATGCTTCAACTCTTTTATAAAACATGTTGAAAATTGTTTACATCCTTTGCATCTATCGCTGCATATATTTCATTTTTAGAATGAAAACTTTCCTAATGACAGATCTGAGTGCGTCACTGATTTACAGTTTAAACTATTGATATATACAATTGGTACCATATATAAAGGCTATTGCTTTCATCTGGCACTAAAAAGTCATTTTATAAATTGAATGGCACATATCTTTTTCTCCCCCCCCCCCGTTTCTCTGTCTCTGTCACAGATATATATATATATATATATATATATATATATATATATATATATATATATATATATATATATATATATATATATATATATAAAACACAAATTGGAGTAGAAACAACGACGTGTTTGAATGTTTTATCATCGAATTAAACATGTTGCCTCAAATTAGTTTTGAATACATCTAACAGTAAGGAAGTGACTTTATTGAGTTTAAGTCATTCGAATTTAACTTCAACTTTGTTTCTCTATCTTCTTTTTTTATGATCACTTGCTTACAGTCTATGAAACAGGTGTTTTTGTTTAACAGTTGGGCTTTTAGCACATTTTTCACATAGTTGGGCTTTTAACACATTTGTAACGCACTAGGGCTTTTTTGCGAATTTTTTAAGCATATATTTGAATTCCCCTTTCAGCTTTAGACAAGGACAGCATCGCAGTGAAGAAGCCGATTTTTGAGCTGTTGGCGGCGCTATGCGTCTACTCCAAAGACGGGTACGCCCGGGCACTAGGCGCTCTGGAAGACTACAAGGTAAGACAAACAAAAAATCTGAAGACAATTTTGTGAAAATCTTTTCGGAGCAATCAATTGTTTCATCTTTCAGTTCGATAATACTTCAACGAAAATTAACTTGTTTTAATGTACATGCATCAAAGTACGTTTAATTTTACCTTCTAAAATTTCAAGTGAAAATATGGAGGCGCGTTTAAGGATTTGTGGTTTTCTGTTGACACCACAAACGAGATAAACGCATCAAATCCGCAAAAACTACATTTATTTATCCTGTGAAACTCTTAGGAGTCGTCCGCATTATGCAGTTGGCCATTTTACTGTCATACTGACACGTGCTTTATTAGAACTGAGCTAAACAGCCCCAAACTTTAAAACGCAGACATGAACTGTGAAATGTTTTGGTAGAAATGCTTGACTTACTGTTTAGTACCAATGTTAAAAACGTGACTTAATGTATTGTGCTATGTACTAAATGCATGACCTATTGTGTAGTAAAATGTTAAGTTGGCACATAATTGGGGAGTAAGTTACCTTCCCATCAAAAGTTACAATGGATTGACACTTATAAGAATATCATAAAGCGGATTCTAAATACTTGTATCAAATAATCGATTTCGATGACTTATGGTTATTCATTATTGGATGAACGGACCCTGTAATGTAGATTGTTATTTCTCTTTTGTGTCCGTTTTTAAAACCATAGCCGTAAAACTATCTTTTTCAATAAGCTTTTTATTTGAGACTGCACGGTAATTTAGAACGATGAGCATTCAAAACAACTTGTGGCAAAAGATAATATAATGAATACAAAATTATTGTTTGCTTAATTAAAGAAAAGACCGCCTCGGATGCACGAGGTCCTGGGTTCGATCCCCGACCGAGTCATTCCAAAGACCTATACAAATGGTACTAACAGCCGCCTCCCTTAGAGCTCATCATTAAAAGGTTAGTTTTAGGACTGGTCGGCCTGGTGTCAGGATAATGTAACTGGGTATGATGCCCCAGTGCTAGACATCACTATAAACTGCCCCACTGCAGACACTGTAGCGATATGACTGAACAAATGTTAAAGCTATGTTCAAAATCCAAATCACATACACACACACACACACACACACACACACACACACAATAAAATACAAATTAAGGAACGATATGTGTACCATGTGAAGAATCACTGATATCAGTATTTACCGATTCATTGGAATTCTATTTCCTGATCGTAAAAATGTTACCTATTAATAGAGCAGCTTTATCATCGGGATTAAATCGATAAGTAAAAAGCTAAAGTATATAACAAACATTTAATCGAAATTCGTTCTTCAGAAATAAAATATTGAGTCATTGAAACTTAAGCTGGCTACTTAGCATGCGATATAGATAAATCTGGTGATCACAGTCATATCGTACCAGTGTCATACATGTTGAACATTATTTACTATACTGTTGAATGTCATACATACATCCTGTAATGTAGATAGAAGGTTCTGAACTGCGAAGTTGCGAGGACAGCTTTACCCTCTCCAAATTTCTTCTTCCACAACAATGGACCTGAAGCTTTAAGTGATAGAATTTCTAAAAATAAATAAAAATTGATAAATTGATCTAGATTTTATACCTGTTATCTACAAGTGATTTGTAGTTTGCACTGTATTTTTCTGAAGAAAAAATACTCGCTTGATTATTAACATTTATCGGACTAAGTTTGCCATATCGAGGGTATCGTAAAACGTTTATTAAAAGTTACGCTTACTTGGTTGTCATCCTCTATACCTTTTATGTGCTGTGTTTTCTACCCCCCACAATAATGATCTAAACAAAGCCACACGTAGGATTTCTGTTTTGCATTGTTATTTTATACAGTAAGAATATGAGCGAAAAGGCACTAAAATATGGGGACATTGTTTGAATATAATGACAAATCAATAATCCCTTGTAAACAATTAACTTTAAATAAAGGATATTCTATTGAAAATAGTATTTATTTCAGTGTAACAACAGATGAATTTGATAGTCTAATGCAAAAGGACCAGCCAGTTTAAACTCGAATACGCTTAAAATAAAAGCCTGGATCCGCGCGTGTAATTCAGTCGTGAACATGTGCATACCAAGCACCGAATGTCTTCGAAATGAAACAAAACTTGTGTCGAGGAATTCTTCAAATTCCTTGACACAAAACGGTTCATTGTGTCGCGTAGGTCAGTTCGTTCTACTCCCAGAATTATGTTAATATCAATGACACAATGACTATTCATCCAGAGCTGTCGTTTCCAACTGTTTCTTCGGGGCGTTATCGAATCAGATTGCAGACTGTAGGTCAGCCATGATACCTTTTCCTGTGTATATACTGCTTAGGAAATGACCAACGATATTTTATCAAACTAATTTGATTAACTGTTAAACTTAATCAGTTTAAAAGGGTAAATTGTCACAAATTTGATAAAATGTCAGTGTTTTGAGATTGATTCAGAAACAAATAAGTCAAAACTTTGCGAATTTAATCACATTGGAACGATTAGAGATGAAAATTGACTGACTCGAGTTATACAACCAGGCTGCCTTGAAAATTTATCTGAAGCGCTGTGCGTGGTATCAGGCATAAACTAACTTCTTGTTTCTATTATTTTTAGGCAGGTGACTCATTCTGAGATGACTTGTCACAAATATTAAAGACTTTACTTGCATTTCTAATGCTATATCAAATGCATCTGCCCGGGTTAAGTACAGATTTGAACATTAGGCGGGGAAGCCTATTGGCGACACCTTTTAACTTGATTAATCGAGACTGGGGCTTGTGGGCCAGTGAATAAAATTAAAAAGAAATGCCCGCCCAGGTAAAACTAAGTTGTTTAGGAATATACCTATATCTGTCAAGACACCATACATAATGTCACTTTTATGAAATACCAGATCGAGGCATCTTACCTAAATACATCCACTGCCATAGTTCCGCAGAGTGAGAAATGACATTGGCTTTTGTGATGGGTCATCCGAGAGCATGTCATAAACGACAGACGACACAGGCATGACGAAAATGTCTGCTACTCTCCTTCGGTCAAACTTTGTCTTCGAAATAATAATGAGCAGGACATGTGTGTGCATTCATTCACACAAGTTATTACTACTGGGTATATATAACTTAAGATCAAAATATAGCAACAAACCTCTTAAGGAATCGGAATTGCAGAAATGTTTAGTGTAAATGTTTTATTTGACTATCTTCGTCCTAGGGCAACGTTAAATTATTTTGAGATCGTTCCCGTTTATGTTGAAGAAATTAATATCATCATTCATAGTCTTCTTTCTATGAATTATTAGCGATAGTGTTTCTTCTAGAGATACGAGATGTGCTAAGTTTGTCAATATTCTCTTGTATAATCTGGCATTCAAAAACAAATTGGGTGTAATTCTAAGACAAATAATTATAATAACGATATAAAAAGTTATTCTCTAAGCTATTTTCTTGATTGGTTTCCAATTATCAGTGTTTCCAATATTTTATATTATAGAAGTAGTTCCACTACAAAATTACCTGCATGTCACATTGCATCTACTTGCGTAAGACTCAGTTGTGACTCAAGGTTATCGACAATCGATGTTTGAAGATAGATAAGACTAGATACACAAATCTGATATACACTCTCATGGACATCTTCAATAAACTCATCCTTATCAATCTGTCTATTCATTAACAGGCTTCTGGTTTTCCCCGTCAATCAGACTATCGATAAAATCGTGGTAAATGATAGCAGTATCTGTCTACCACTGTCGTAAATTGTGCTCAAAACTTCATTTGGATCTATTATATTGATTTGGAAGATCGTAGGTCAAGATCAGTCTTCTCTTTTTGAAGGATGACTCTGCCCTTTTTGCTGATCAACCCCATTCTCAAGACAAAACCGCTTTTGTTTTTATAGATAAGCTTCACACAGATTTTATTGCGAGACTTCGATAAGCAGAAGCCTTTTCTAACACCCGATACTTAGCAGGGCCACAACGACCTCCTACTGTGCGATATCTGGATTTAAAAGGCAGATAACGACCGGCGATGTTAGCTATGAAAGCTATCGTCCATAAATCTAAGTGAAGACACGCAACCCATAATAATGACGGCTTGCGTAGACGGGTATCCGGTTAGAACACTAGTAATATTCCACATATGTTACTACACTCGTTTCAGCAGCCGCTACTTAAGAAACGCTGTTCGTGTGCCAAACTAAAAGACTTGAAAATATCGGTATTTCGTTTTGGGAAATTTCTTTTGTTTCTTTTATTTCCATTTTACTATCCTTATATTCTAATATAATTGTTATCGTTATTGGCTATCAAAATATTTTCATGTACTACATAGTCATGTGCTTTATTTTGACTCACTTAGTGATAATCTTTGTCTGATATTGTGAGGGCGTCAGATAGGTATGTATATAGTACCACGCATCATTTCAAGCGCAAAATGCTGCAGAAAATTACTGGATGGAACATTATTCAACTTATCGTGTTTCCGTTGATTCACAGCTGTTACCGGGCAAATTGAAGGGATTCGATTTATTCCTGCGTATTATATTGTAAAACGGATAGTTTACTGGGCACATCATGTTGATTTGTCAAGTCGTGTCAATTAGTCGCGCTAAAGATGTAACTGTTCAATAATATTTGAATTATGTCAGTTTAAATTTATATTACGAAGCGAAATACATGAAGGCATTTGTAGTTCTTTTTTCGTTTATCCAGGTTTTTCTTCTGTCGTTAGCATAGGTCCGTAATATTGTTTAAATTTGTTAAGTATTATTCAGATATATTCATTTTTAGATATAATCTGGCCGTTAAACTACGACTTTCTTTCTGTATTCGGTGTGAATATTTATATGCGCTCTGTTGTAATATATCAATGTCCTTAAATTATGAATATTAAAGGCAATCTTTTACCTCGTTCTTTTTTAAAGCACCTTTACATATCAGGTTTATTTTCCTACTTGGAAACTGCTCTATTCATAATTCTGATATTGAATCTTTCAGGGAATTTTCAACGAGCTATGTTTATTGATGTCAATTTAATAAATTTATGGCCATTTTTTATATTAAGAAATTTTCCATTATACTTATAATGATGTTAGTCCGTAGGTATCTAAGCAATATTATGTAAACTCATCTCATTAATATGTATGAAACAGCGTATTCATCGTTCAGGAATGACAATCACTTTTCTTGGCCCTTACCCTATTAATATGATAAATAAGCTTATCTACTTTCTATGGGATAGCTATAATCGCTTATTTCCATCTCTCTCTTCTGTCATAAACATCCCCTGCATAGGCATTGGAATTTGAGTACCGTATCCGACTTAATTTTAGAAAAATATAATTTGGTATTCTAATCATAGCCTTAGGACAAAGTGACTGCATACAACACAGGACGTGTCACAGAATCACCTGTACAGTCGTGTACGCCTCAGCTGTTTGGACCCGTTTCTTTCATTTTCGCATATAAAAAAAACAACAAAAACATGATCTCGCTTATCCACCCCACCGTCTGTACTCACTTACATGTTAATACAACCGCCAACTGTACGGACCCATATCAGCCGAAGCGTGACAATTCGCACATTGTGTTCATTGACATTTAACGTTAAATCCGTATATGCTAGTGTACTACAATTTTCTTCTCTTTTGAGTACTAATAGTAACTCTGGCAAGAAAATGGTTTGGATTGGACGACACTGCATATTTACAACTTATTAACCTGTTCCCAGTACCAATTTCATAGGTTTGTCCAGATTCCTTATAAAGCGTTACACGTACAAGTTTGTTTGTTTCTGGGTGGTTGTGGTGGTTATAGTGGCTGGATTGGTTAATCATTGCACCCCACCTCCCTCTCATTGATAATATAAAATTCTTCTCCCAAGTATCCAGGTTATGTGCGGACAGTTGTGTAAAAATGAGTCACCAGCTGTTCTTTAGACAGGTATTAATAATGTGACTTTACTTTCGTCCTCAAGTATTCTTGTAATCCATTCGTTGTCCATACCTAACATATACTTTCACTCTGAGGAAATTCAAGACAAATTGATGAGTAAGATTAAATTAAAAGTCTCCAACTTTTGTATTTACTAGTCTCATTATTATAAATAAAAAATGGAACAAGGATATATTCCTATAGATATGAATTATAAGCAGCCGAGTGTCGTCAATCTTATTAATACCACTGCAGGATTCTGAAAGCGACAAATCAATTATTCTTTTATATACTCTAGGACACAGACAAAAATAAAAATTGTTTAATCTTGAAGGTGAATATTTTATCGTATTATTTATAACATACAATAATATAATATAATCTATTTTTGTGATGAACTAGACAATGACATATTTGTCTTATTTGTTTAGAGAAATACAGACAATTTACGTCTTTTGATCTATACACGAACCTATGTATTATGTAATTTAATATTAGAAAGCGCTTTTACATTGTTAGGATATTCCTTCGCTTCGTTCTTGTGGTAACATCAAGGGTCGAACAACTGGAACCATGTATATATAGTCTCAGGACGTTGATGTAAATTACCCCTGGTTTTTGTTGTTGCTATATATATATATATATATATATATATATATATATATATATATATATATATATATATATATATATATATATATATATATATATATATATATATATCTGTTTAACGCGATGCTTTTTATATTTTGTTTAGTGGTCCGAAAATAGACATCGTTGATAAAATTTGGAAGGGCAAATTCAATATTTATCAAGCCAATGCAATTAAAGAAGAAAACAAACAATTGAAAGAAGAAAGAAAAGAATAAAATAAATAAAGAAAACATTATGGAGAAGCTGATAACCCTACATAAATATAACATGAGTATATATACTTTTCGACGCTTGATAACTGAACCCATCTCAACTCCAGATATCAGTTTTGTAGCGAACTATCATTGCCAAAAAAGTGGTTTCACACACAAAAAATACGCGGTAAGTTTGACATAGTGTAGCCGTGCAATTCTCTGCCGTCCCCGAGAAAATCTTTCATTAAAACAAACTGCGAGAAAAGTGGTTTTAAATTTGCTGGAGTATTTATTTAATAGCTAGAAAATCTACTTTAGGTGTATTACACAAGTTATCAAAAATTGAGCTTCTCCAGTCTAAATGATTTATTCCACTGTAAAATGCAGGTGTTACAGGAAAATGCAGTGGTAATGTTAAAACGTGTGCACAATGAATTAACGTCTATTTTGCATTTGATTGATTGAAATGATCTGTTTGACTGCCATAATAAGCGTTGTTCGCATAAGATAATGATCCGATGTTTAATAGGGTCGCCATGGCAGCCAGCTTGAAAATCTTGTTATTATTTCGGTCTCCAGAACGAATGATGATATCAAAATGGGGTTTCGTTGAAAGATTTAATACGATGTCAGTATAGTTTTAAATGAAAATTATGCTAATGTGACCTCTAGCAAAGCTGTCTCAATAGTCATCTTGCAGTCCTATTGTCGCTACTTTGCCTCGATGTCTGATCATATCAAATATGTGCATTCGTCAAAAGACTTGACACACATCGGTACTGTGCATCATGGAAAAAAGTACGGAGATTCCGTGCTTTCATTAGAATGGAGAATGGTAGCCATCAGTGGTCTCACGCGCACCGAAATGTAGCGCCGTTTATCAGAGAAGTTGTTTATTTGCCAAATCGTATTGTTCGATGTAAATTATGATGTCATAACATCGATGATGCAAATACATGCTCAATGGGAGGGATCAAATTGTATCCTCTTGATATAAACAATCCGCAAGGGGGCGTTAATTTGGCATCATTTTCACAGTGGGTTACATGCCACAACGTTATAAATTTAGTGGTAATCCCTAGAGAAAGTCATACATTTTACAAGATAGCAGGCGGCAGAAGTTAAAATATACAAACATGTCACAAGGAAATACCGCTGTACATACAGTCTTTCTGTTCCTTCGTTTCTGATTCGATTTCAAAAGTGATCTAGTTTATGTGCTGGCGTTCAAATACCCGGTTATGATGGACTAGTTTTTCTATGACCCAGGATTGAAAGCAATCTTATGGCAGCAATATGGAGCGCGTGTTTTCCACATAGTGATATTTGCCAATTTTCTGTGCAGATATAGTCTGGACACACCCAGATTCGTTATTGTTCTCCGTGTCGCCTACTGCATGCTTGCCGTCACAAGATACATTGATACGTAACTTGTAACCATACATTAGGTTGATTTGCCTTAAAGCTAACTATACCCCAGCCGACTATCTGTCTACTTCATTATTTGCAAATATCCTTCATTGGTTGTGTCAACCACGGCTCACAGATGACATGTGCATGGATTGTTTCATTTTCGCCTTGTGCTATATCTCAGACGTCCTAGTTTCCTAGCTTTGCTTGCACAGAGCAAATATTCGTCCCCCCCCAGAGTGCCAAAAGTAATAGTGAAAACTTCGAAAGACATCTTGCCTTAAATAGTGAGAGAAGGGAATTTAATGAAGCATTCCAGACGTAATGTGGATTATGTGGGTCAAATGGGAAATTCTGAAGAGAAAAACGAAATTCGTTTGAAGATATCTCTCATAGATAGTCTCGACTGAAAAAGTGACCCTGTATGTACACTAAAAAGAGATGGGATTATATGCAGCCATCTTGCATGAATCCGTCCTATGTTAAGTAAGCTATTGACAAAAGTATAGGATTACACAGTTCAAAAGAAACAGTCGAATTCCATTGTCAAGTCTTTGTTAGTCAACCGGGAGAATATCAATTTACCGAGACACCAAATTTTAAAAAAGGGTTTATATTCACTTCCTGGAAGCTGATTTGTACAGTCTCAATCAGTATACGATACCATACACATAAAATAAAATAACATTCTGGATGCCGGCTTAGTTTGAAATTGTAAACGTAAGTAATGTCCCACGTATTATGATCGGACTGACATGTTTTACTGGTACCACGTTCACGTTTGGTTTACTATCCACACATAAAAAAAATGAAGCCAGATAGATTCAACATTTTCCTTCAACTACTATTGTTTTAATCACTATTGAAACTTGATCAATTACACGAGGACAGTCCTGGATATGGAGATGGGGTAGAAATGTTCCAAGGAAGATTTAAATTTAAGGACCCAAAGTAGTTTGAAATATTCTTGCTAAGATACTACTTTATCTCCATCATATTAGTTAAGACAACAAATTATCTTAGGATAAAATAAAGAAACTCCTGTTTCGAAAGAAAATCCAAGACCATAATTATCGACAAACAAAATTGTAATGATTGTTCTCTGGTGTTGTATGATTATTGTGCAGTAGTGAAAACATAAACAGACGATTTATTAAGAATGATCCAAAACATACGGATAATAGGTACTAAACAATCCACATCTAGTAACAATATTGGTAACTGATTATTGCTTGGGAATATAAAAATGAATACTCTAATTGTGGACGAATTAGCAGCATATATATAATTTTCCTCTAATTTCTCGTGACATTGCAAAGGCGACAACGCCCTGGTTGAGTGTGTTGATACCATTGGCAGAGGACAAAACTGTTCAAAACATGTCCATCGTCACTCGGAGATGGTGATATTGTGACTCAGATAGAAGGTGGAGTCAATTTGCTAAGCCAAACTCTCCTCAATCTCCAAACATTCTCATGGGAATAATTTGTTATAAATCGTTTCAGTAACAAATGTTCATATTCAGTAAACACTTCTATTTTTATATTCGTTACGTTTTGCATTTGTTGTTGATTATATTGGATCTGTATTGCAGAAGACCTTCATGCTAATAATAAATATTCACATTTGTCTTTCTTTCTGTTCGTAACGCGTGCCAAACAAGACAGCTCGCGGCATACACTTTTAAAAACTTTCTTATTTTTTTGCGTTTAAAAATTCTTTAAAACTCTCTCATTCCGATTTTTTAAAATACTTTTTTAAATTTTTGTTTCAGGAAAACAATTAACCTTGTTGGAGATATAAATGCTCAATACATTTTGAAATATTTAGTTTTATGAATGCGTTTGTTGCATGTAAATGATGGTTGGTTGAATAACTATTGTTTGTTGAGAGAACGTTCAAGTAACAAATCATATGCTTTGTATGAATCCCAGAGCTATTCCAGAATTCCAGTCGGAAATATGCATATACTGAAAATCGAATTTGGATATAATATGATTGGTTAATACGTGATTGAAAATTACTTAAAACTAGAGGGATCAACCATAAACTTCTTACGCGGCACTCATCTGATAAAATATGCTCAAGACGTTTTGAAAGTCAATGTGCTTGCTAGAAGCCAGAGAAAACATCTCAGATTAAAATACATTAG
Organism: Unio pictorum; assembly: GCA_030141615.1. NCBI lineage: Eukaryota > Metazoa > Mollusca > Bivalvia > Unionida > Unionidae > Unio > Unio pictorum. Next base: position 67,370 of record JARLTB010000218.1, read on the forward strand.
TGTGTGTGTGTGTGTGTGTGTGTGTGTGTGTGTGTGTGTGTGTAGGATTTTTAACGTAGCTTTCAAACAAATTCAGTCATATCTACGATGTCTGCAGGGAGGCAGTTTATAGTGATGTCTAGCACTGGATGTATCATGATGTCCCACCCAGTCAAAATATCATGATATCAGGCCGACCAGTCCTAATACTAACCTATTAATGCTGAGCGCCAAGTGAGGCAGCTGTTAGTACCATTTTTGTAAGTCTTTGGTATGACTCAGCCGGGAATGGAAACCACAACCTCACGCATCCGCGGTGGACGCTCTAACCACTAGGCCATCAGAGCGGTTTATTCTGGATGAGGTGATCCTTACATAAATGATTTTGAATAATAGCATACGAGAAAATCATAGTTAGGAACCATATAAAATGATACTTAGCAATAAATCTTTGACTATCGGGTGGTTACAGTTTAAGATATCATTGGTCAATATCTAGTATGGTTCAAAGTTAGTCATATCTACATGGACATGGACATTATGGTGCTAACCATAATGTTTGCGGTCGACAGGTGGTCCGGTTAGAAAGCGTCAGCAAAGCAAGAATTTAACTTCGATGTTCCTCAATCAATGGTATAACCTTAATCAGAGTACTAAGTTGAACTATTTTTCTCGGCAAGGCATTTATATTTCCTAGGTTGAACAGATTCAATATACAACAAAGCTAAATAAATTCACGTCGTTGATGAAACTTTTAAAAATGCCTGGCTCGACAATGCAATGTTTTACAGGCTTGTATGCTTTTAATAAATATTTTCTAAATAAATTAAGAGATTAAACGTTCTTGTCTACACCAAATATCTTTATACTTGATCGATTTTGTTTACCCAATGCACCTCGACCTAACTAAAGATTGACTGAACTTGCATATCTTTTCTAAATTGTTTTTTTGGAGGTAAAAAAAAGTTTGTCATGATTTGTTGATACACGGCAGTAAATTATGAACCATGGCATTTTGTTTGTACATCTCGAAAGAGTCCAAATTGTTGTAATTAGGATGGCAGATTTGCTGGAGCTAGGTCCATAGATTTATGGCAATCCTATTTCGCAACTGTCTTTAATCGCCTATCCATACGCCGCTCAGAAATTGATTAATACAAACTTTGCAACGAGTCCGCAGTAAATCACCGGTTTTATGTGAATAATGCAGTTTAATGGACGGTTCATGGCTTTTTCTCGTGCAACAGGCGATTTCAAACACTAAACGATGCTTTGCGATAACATCAAATAAATTTGTTGCAAAGAATAGGTATATGTCTAAGCATGTAACCCGACAAATAAAGATAAACGCTTTTACCAATGTCCTGTAAAACTTGCATTCACATTATTAATATGTAAACACATTGGAGATTATATATCTTCATAACGTTTCAAATAACCCATTGAACGTCGAAACACAATACAAGGACGCCGCAGCAAGTACATTTGATCCGTTGTGTATTCTGCTATGCTGCCGCCGTTCTCCTTGAGGATAAATTAGCTATCGGCAAAAATACTGCAGACATGTCAAGTCTCTAAAAGATACTAACGACACATCTAGAGAATCAATACGACCATATATTGTGTATTAACTTGGTTTTGTTACCGTTTGAAACCCCGCCGTGTTTCAAATGTGATGACTTGTGCATCAATGTGCAATTTTCAGCTCATTCCCTAACATTGTTTAGAGAACAAATTGTTTTCGTGCAGGAGCACTATTTATTCTCGTTTAGTGTATACATGAAGTCCCAGTATGTATCATAGTATGATTTCGAAACGAATGTGTAAAGTGGGCTACAATTATTTTTTCTTGATGCATCCACTAAATATTCAAGGATTGGGTAACAGTCAGCTATGATCACAACAACATATGTTGACTTGAAAGCTTAATTCTATTTGAGATTCTGTCTTACAAGATCATTTCTAACTAGACACAACCTGTTTATTGAGCTGGTTAAACATTTATGTGTATGTTAGTGTCTTTTTTCCCGGGTTGACTCCCTCTATCTCTTTATTGTGATTACGAATGTTTGCTTACACATACGATGAACATCATACCAATTTGAATCTAATGAAATACAATTGTCAGTTATGATACCATGAGATGATAATTAGCTGAGTTCGTTTGCTCCTATACGAAATTTAATCAAGATCTTATAGACAACGATTTTCGCCAGCTTAAACAGTTCTCCTATACATGTCTATGCTGGATTTGTTTATATTAATGGACTCTTATCCGCCATGGCTTGTTCGCATGTGCCATGGTTCAAGTAAGATTTAGTCTCAATGGGGCTGAATTCTTACCTGTCAAAATCGCTTCTAAAGATGGAATTTGCTGGGATATATTGACAGGATCTGATCCTTAAACACTCTAGGTAGGAAATTATACATTGAACGCTGTATCAAATAATTTGAAGACAGGATTTAAAGTATTCTTAGCACTTCAAACAGAATCGATTTGGTGTAACCAATAAATTGGGCTTATCACGGCTGAAAAACGGGTCCGTATTTCTTCTCGTCACACTACATAACATTTCTAAAACAGGCACCGGTTCAAATCAGACTGGAATATTGAAGAAAGAAAAAAAAAGACTTTCGCCAATGAAACAGATTATTTGGTTAGTAAGCAGTCGGCAAAATACGTTCTTATTGTGAAAAGATAATAAACACGACTAGATGTGAAAACGTTTAAGAAAGTGTCAAAGGTATAATATCAATTTTCGAAGATTCCGATATCATCCGAAAGTCTTACCTTTCTTGAAATAATAGAAGCTTTACCTTCTTGCTGGACAATAAATGCCTTAGTACTTCGCTGTTAGCGCGAACAATTTGAATATGTAGTTTTTCTCAGGCATATTTATATTGTCATCGACATAAAAAAAATTATAGTGATAAAATAACGGTAACTTTTGTGAAAATACATCTTTATTCATTTTTATGATAAGTTGGAAATTGCTCTTCTTTGCTGGTTTGTCTGGAGAGATATTTTGACTCACTGGTAGTAGTCTTGATTACAGACCTAATTTTGATCATCAGTCACTCCAGTTTTCAGTTTCTGCTTAGAGTTCAAACAATGGGTACAAGTCAGTACCTGAGATGGTATTGTCCTACTTGCGGCAAAGAGATTGAAGATTTCATACGGATAGGAACAATGTTTGATCAATTAGTTACAAGAATACCACATTACCAAATGAACGCTTTATTGCATTTAGTTTTCACGCACCTTAACTCCTGTGGTTAATTAAAGAAGCTGCGATGAAAAGTCGACAAAGAAATCTCCATGAAAGGGCGACCTTAATTCTAATTTTTTTTAACAAATTGTATCACCTTTGTAATCACGGAATACCTTTAAGGTGCTTATTGTAAATTGTACTAATCCTTTGTTAATGTTTCTTAGCACCGTATTTTAAAAGGATGATTTGAAGAAAAAAAGTTTCATTTTCTTGCTTACAGTAACACTAACTGGTGTATCGGTTAGATTAGTTCTATGGAGGGATACAGTGTAGGAACATTTTCGATATATATTATATGCCAAGATTATTATACAAATATCTGCATCGTTATTATTATTTTTTTTTACAATAGGCATAGACCTTGCACTCTAAAAACGCAATTAATAAAAGTCAGATTTGAAGACACGATATATGTATAACTTATCACCTAATTTACAAAGAATATTTTCTTTTTCTACTCTAATTACGGGTATCGTGTGGTACCAAAATGATGAAATTTTAACGAGTCTGATTATATCGTTTTCAGTACCACAAGATGAAATATATCCGGTATAGTATAGGAAAAAAAAACATTTCTTTTTAATATATACCAAAACTTGCTCCAGGACCGAAGTTCAGAAGTCACCTCACTTTGAGAGCCTTATAATATAAAGATGCATAATTTAAGAAAGTGGAAGCATTGAATTCACCTAATATGTCATATTAAAAACTATTGAATCATAATGGAAAAAAAGCACGTCCGATTAGCGATGTACAACAGCGAGTTTGTCGTTGTTGTCATCAAGGAAGTAGGGGGAGATAATTTCGTTGAGACACGAACGGCGTATGGTCAGATTTCTTTATTAAAGATTAATTTTCATGATGAAATACAAAGCAGTTTCCATGTACTTGCTCTAGCGCACAAAGTGCTCATTTTGTTTTGCTGCATGTTCAATTTTTGTGGGCAGGCACACTCAAGCGTCGAATGGCATGATGAGAAATGTTATATTTTCACATTTAAATATACAATGGTAAATGTTTCACAAACGAAATATAGGAATGCAAAATATAAAAATTATTTCACCTAAGGCTCTATATTTCACACTTAAGTATATACAAAAATTAACTATTTCAGGATATATTTTGTTTAACGTTTGCTTTGATTGATTTGTATAAATTAAATTACTCGATGTTTCATATGATTTGTGTTGTATCATTGTAAATAATACAGGATGTCTACCTTGACTCTGGTTTGGGAAGGCCGCATCGATAACGGACGTGGTGCACGAAAACAATGTGTGGGTCTCTTTATTAATGTGGGGATGAACTTTTAGGCTTGTCCTCATACTATGAACTTAGATATCATGTAGTTTTTTTCGTGCACACTATTTGCTTGTACGAATGTTAGACATCCTTGTGTCGAGTCGAGCAAGTTTCAAATCGACTTCCGTCAAGATACGACGAAGAGATTTTTTTTTTTTTTACCTTTTCAGTTGCTTTTAAAAGCTTATTTCTAGAAAACAAAAGGTTAAACTGAAATAATGTTTCGAATTTCTTTTTACCTCAACAATAACACATCGTGTGTTCAAACAGATTAAAAATACTACGATGCCAAAATGATGCCTGTCCACCGTTTTCAATAAATATGAATCTCAGATTTTGGAGAAATATCGGCACGTACTTCCAATTTCAGCATTTTGCAGAAATATCAGGCAGTGTCAGACGGTTTATGTCGGTGGTAGCATGCAAAAGATAACACATGTACTTCACGATCTAGATTAAAGTTAGTACGCTTATGGTTTGTTCGAAGCTGCATTCCGAAAAGGGACTGCAGGCCCCTGCAAACGATAACACGTGTTCTTCGCAATCCACATTAAAGTTAGTGCACTTCTGCATTCCGAAGAGGGACTGCTGACCCAAAACGTTGTCAGATTAGATTTTTGGCAAAGAATATTGGGATAGTTTATACACGTTTTGTGTAGTTTAAGGTGTCAGATTATGTTTCCTTAAGAAAGATAAAAAAGTAGAATGATACTCTGTAATCTCGTAATACCCACGCTCCGAGAAGACAAATGAGACACCCATCACCCTCTACCACTTGTTAAAAATTGCTATGTCGCCAGGCAGTTTGTATTATTTAATGTGTTTCGAGTGCAGCTATAAGACCTATTTGTATGTATCAGTTTAAAGTAATTATTCTGCTTTGACTATAACCACGTAGCTTAATGTCTTACGATATGAATCATTCATGAAAACCTCTTTAAAATAAATAATAACATCGTCGCTAAATGATCCATAGTAGATAGTTGTATAACCGATCCTCTTCAAATTATCTACCTCTCTTCCTGTAATCTCTTTCTTTAAGAGGATAAGAAGTGCAGCACAGATTGCCCATACCTAGCACCTTAAGCATGGCAGAGGGTGTCGTCTGCTTGTATGTAAGCCTGGATCAAGGAGATTTAAGTCTGTGACCCAATTAAAATGCTGACGTTTAAGGTCAAATTTATTTTGATAATAAAAAGATAACGGATGAAGGATGTAACACGAATCGTACTAACATTTTGGCACGATATAACCTAACATTAAGTCATATTTCTTAAAATTGCAGTTTCCACAGACACTGTTAACGCATCGGTGGCACCTCCTAAACAACCAAAGTCATTAAACATATCCCATTGTAATAAATGAAATATCCACTATGTGATGAACCACAAAATGATTCTAATATCGTCATCAGCCGTTACTCCTCCTTACATACTCTGCTCCATATGCGAATATTTTCATGAAATGGTTAGAATATTTTTCACTGTTTGCAGGTTATCAAGAAGAAGAAGTACCGGTTTTCGTTGATTTTAGATGAACTTCGAGAAATCAACAATGTGCCATACCAGACAGTTCTCCTGGAGTTTATCAACTGCGTCATCATCTACACAGAAAAAATAGAGGAAAGAGTCAGGATTCGCAATGAATTTTTCGGTAAGTTTTCTGACACTCTCACCCCAATGGACGCCATCTGAGGTAACCACAAGTTGCATAGATACATATACAGACATATAATAAATGAAGACTTTACAGTGTTGGTGACAAATCTCAATAAAATCGGAGGAGATTTTTGTCCTTGGACTCAAACATATACCCAAGATTTAGTATTATTGATGATAAATATGGTGACAATTGTAACTTGGTGAGTCGTGACCATGAGGAGGAGCAATCATTATTATGTCCAATTGTTCCCGTATGTGACTTTTCAGCAGTAACAAAGCCACGACGCTTTGAAATATAAGCATGGGGATGTAATGGGAAATCTAATTGTGAAATCGTTCTCAAATCAGAGGTTCCGTTTTTACACTAGTATATTGAATCGAAACTTTTATAACAGATTTTAATATATAAAACTTGTTAATCAAATTTCCCGTTTGAATAAAGCATCATGCTATTTGCTTTACTTAACTTGAATTAGGTTCAATGGGCATTCTTATTTTGTTTTTGAACTTGGAGAATAAAAGTGGCGTTAGTTTCCACGGGGACCTCTAAACGGATATTTAGGGCTATATCATTCATTTCATTTCATTCACTATTAAATATACTTACTAGATCATGAAGGCAATTTTCCAAATCTCATTAAAATCCCCTTGAACACAAAGCCATAGTTCAATAACGCGTTTGAATTACACATTCATTCAAATATTACAAACGGCCGTGATTTTGCTAATCTGCCATTTTATCAATCACAATTTATGCATCTCCAATGCTCAAGGTGCATATCTTTACGACAGTAACTTGAAAAGGTTAATTCGCAAAGTAAATTCAACCACAATATCTGGCCCACTTATCTCCACTTTAAAATAAATACGGGGTTTCTGAAGCTATTTGAGTCAGCAAGAAACAAGAATTAGGAAAAGGGGGTCAAGCCCTTATTAACACTTAAAGCCCCGATAAGACAGGCTATTTGTCCCCAACCAGTCTGAAAGTGACGTGATATTTTTCAATTCCGGCGGCGTTAGCTGATACGAAGTGGGCATTTAACAAGGCCATGAATTTTGTTTTATTGGTTTAAAGATATATATATGCCCTGCCTCCAAACTAGGTCGCGACCTGAATAAGCTATGTTCGTAACCGTCACCACGAAGATTGGTAATAAATCATTAAATTGGCTACAGAGATAATTCGAATTTGAAAACACCTTCTTAAAGTCCACTTTCGTGTGTATTGGATATGTGTTGCATTGTCTTAAAATCAAGCGTCAACCTTTTATAATTTAACAATTCAGGCAGTCAGTATTTAAATAGTTTTGAGAGTACTTAAGAATGTAAATTTAATCTGAAATGTAAAGGTAATGGAAAACAAAGCACAGACTTAACGAGAGTAAGACATAATTTAAATTTGATTCTATGAAAAGTCACAATTGATATCCCTGTATTTTACTTGTCTTGTTTGCATAGCCTTACTAGTAAAAGTCGGTATTATTGTTTAATTGCTGAAAACTTTTCTTTTCATCTTTGCTGTTATTTGTTTCTAATTTAAAAAAATTATGTTCTAAGGTTGATGATTCATGTTTCATGTTGATGTACACATGTACACGTATCCCAAAAATGAGACAATTCCAATACAGCGGGGAAATGGCTTTATTTACATAATTTATCGTATAACATACTAAAACTGTTGTATTTTAATCGTCCCTTAAGTTTTTGGCTTTAATTACACGTAGGATCGCGATTTGTTAGAAAGGTATTAATCTTACTATATTTAAAACTTAATAAACTGGAGAATAGAAAGTATTCCATTATGTGATTTACATCTAAAATATAGGACAGATATCTTCTACACAATATTTAGAAGTTAAGCTGATGCTTTTTTATGTTACATTTAGATATCAAAACCGGAGTGATACAATGACCGTCGAGTGAATATAAGTGACTTTGTAGTGATATCAGCGAACTGTGTTTTGCTATTCTTGTTTGCTTCAGTTTGTGAAATACAGATAAATCATTTTATAACAAAAGTGGCAGCAAGAATTCACGCGTGTAACTTACATGGTAGGTGGTATGTGATGCTGTGTTGGCTCTCATGCTCACACAAGACGCACGTGATGGTGTAAGGATATACAGATGTGCATGTAGGTTGTCAGTCGTTAAGCTCAATGAGACGATGTGTGCGGTCGGCAGATTTTATTTTCACCTAGGGTCGACATTTGACTCAAAAATTCGGGATTGAGTTTTTTGTATGACGAAGGCATTTTGGTTGTGATATGATCACTAGCGTTTATTTTAGGGAGGAAGGATTAAACATAGATATATAGATATATAGATATGTCTTGTGTAATGGTATCCCTTATGAGAGGAGCTATGATAAAAGCTATTATCTGGAGACCACACAAAATAGACATCGCTTGATTTTTGTACGAAGAATTAAAAACAAATTGCATTTACAACTCTAAGTTGCTATACACGCTCTCCGAAAGAAAACAAAACCCAGTCCTTCTGAAGGTGTACGCGAACGCGATGAGAGGGCAAGGTAAACACGGATCCTAAACTGTTAGGCGGTTAAATCAGTGGGCAAATTGCACATCTCCGTAGCTAGAATGTCTATAATAGTCGCTACCACGTGCATGACACAATCCATCAGTTATGTCGTACCATTTTATCATAAAACCACTCTTTCGACATTAGCTAAATTAAATTTCTGATCCTTCGAAGATATGATACCAAATGCATGGTAAAGAGGTACAATTATCCAATTTATTAAATACTTACAACGAAAGGAAGATATTTTCTGTAACATTCTTGAAAATGTCATTAAAAAACGTTATGAAAATATTATATTTTTCTCTGATTTTTAAATCAAAATGGTCTTCGACAGAATTGTGAAAAGCCGATTTTTTAAAAACTAGAAATGACAGAAAAATAAAGATTACTAAAACGTCTTACATTCTTTGCATATTATAATACATATAGTCATGCAAATACCATATATAAACATTGTTCTTCATTTTCAATTAATATTATAACTATTTAGTAAATAGATAAAATGTTTGAAGGTACGAAAGTTTGCTGAAGTGCTTGCCATTGTAGATGAGTTGTCAGCTTTTTAAATGTTTACTTCATATTTATTCATTGTTGTAACCTATGAAAACGTAGAGTATCATTTTCATTTCTATTGGACCTATTCTACACTTTGCTTTATATATATAGTCTTTCTCTTTTAACTGGCATCGCCTTTTGTATTCAATGATCAGTTATTGAGATCTTTTATGTTTTAATTTCTTGAAAGGAAATATTTAGTAATTTATATATTCTTCTTTATTTTAGGACTAAAGCTTCAAGAAGTGATAAATCAACTTAGGTAAGTTTAAGGAAAAACATATCAATGTAAGCACGGCACTTAGTGGCGTTAAAGTTTAAGCTAGAACTTAAACTCTGAATGGGACAGTTATATAATATGAACGATGCTGTAAATGCTGTAAATTCTCACTCATTATTGTAACACGTTTAATAAAGAAAACCAATATTCATGGTCGAATTGGAACTTTCACGAATGAATGCCAAAAGTTCAAAGTTACTAACTGTACGAACAATAAAATCCCTACCGGAAAGGATATTCAGCTAACCAATGAAAATGACTTTACAAACGTACAGTCATAAGACAACCTTTTGCAGACGAACTTTGTAAAATGGACCAAATTTATCAGGGAAAGAAAGTGTATTATTGTTATGTCTTTCCAGCTGGCAGTTTCTGTCTTATCCCTCAGCTGTAGATTATTCTTCTATTTTTGGATGTCACTGTCTGGATTTTTAAAGTACTCTATTTTTGGATGTCACTGTCTGGATCTTTACAGTAATCCATTTTTGGATGTCACTGTCTGGATCTTTACAGTACTCTTTCTCTTTCCACCACCGTAACCCATATATTTATTGCAACGTATTCTCTGCTATTGACTTAGCCCATCTTCAAATAATATAGAGCAATTTTCAAAATAAATTGAATATGTGATTGGATTTTTTTTCCTTTTATAATTAGATTTTTGCGGCAAAAAAGGAAAAAATTATATCAGTGTCAGTCTGTGTATTGTGGTTAGTTATCATGAGTTCGTTTTGAAAGATAAATGAAAGAAGTTTCCTGCCATTCTTTATTCTTCATTTTTAACATTCTTACAGTTAATTCTGTGTGTTTAATTTTGGCAATGTATTGTCAATTGTGTTGGTTTATCTGAATAAGAGCTATGTCGTCTCGAACCCTTTATAATTCGGACGATATTCATCTCTCATCTTCTAGACATCTAGTTTGTCCGACACTCCCTGCCAATTTAAACTAACGCAGGTTCAATTGTAGAATGCGCTATTTGAAGATGTGTTTTAGCCTGTTATTACCTGCAAAACACCCTTTAATCATATTTTATCATAAATGAGTTTTATAGATTATCACTCATCTGATAAAAATGTTACTTTTTTTGGATGTCTAGTTATAAACAGGTTACTCTGGATTCCAAAATATCTTTTCAGAATGGGTTATAAATACATTTAGATGAATATGCATTGAACATTATATATATATATATATATATATATATATATATATATATATATATGACAAATTAGTTTCATATGCATGGAAATGATGAGAAGATTCAAATTCAGTGAATCTTTGAATTGTTTTGTCACCCTCGTTGACATGAGTAAGATCACATTTGGTCAATTCAAAAGCACACTACTTAATTATTATACAAGTAGTATAATATATTGTTGTCTGTTTAACTTAGATTTTGTGGAAATCATTATATTTTTTCTTCTTCCTAATTTAATAGCATATATACTTGTAAGGTCGGTAAAACAGTAACCCAGTCAGGCCATTTTTTTGTAATCCTAGAAAAAAACGCTTGCATGACACTGGGCAGCGTTACGTCAGGCTTAATGCGGACCAGATGAAGAAGAAAAAGAAGTAAAAAAAACTTGTGCCATAGTTTCACACTTATGGAAGTTTAAAGTCAACTTAACAGAAGATAATAGTTGTCAGTCATCTTTCATGAAAAGATCTTTGTATGTAAAATCATTAAAAATAAACTAGAATGATCACAATAACAGAGGCAAATGATAAGTAATTTACGGCTGGTTGGTCGTGCTGATGTACTGCAAGAAAGACTGAACCAAAATAAAGAGGTTTTATGGAAATGTGATTGGTAATTTAGTGGTGTGAACATAACTTAAAGAACATTATATTTTCCTCCATTATCATTGTTGATATATCCATAAACTCTTAATTCTTTACGCGTCTGTATGTATGCCCGGACTAAAAGTTCCGCTCTGTTGCAGTAAATCATTTTTGATGGATATGTGTTGAACGGCTATCTCTTTTAAATCAATGTGTTATAACATCATGTAAACAACACTTTATAACATGTAAAGTGTAACAATTATGTCATCCTTACCTGAAACAAAGCAATAATTACGCAAAGCAGTAAGGGAGGTGTGTAAAGAAATGACGTCAAATAAAACATTTTGATATTCCTTTCTTTGATCTTTAAAAGTAAGATTTAAATTAGATCAAACTGAAAGATTACAGTCTGGAAAGGAGTTACTTTTGTAAAGGATCTGCAAGTCATCCTTAGAAAAACGTCGTTCTCACCTAAATCATTTTACACGCCACTGGATGCCTTTGATTCTGCGGCTAAGCGCAAGGAGCGTAGCAAATTATATCTCACCTGAGTGCTGTTGTATGCACGTTGGGTAAAGGTATGGGAAATGAAGCATTTCTTGAAATAAATCATAGGTTTCGTACATTTTGTTCAACGGTACGTTTAGGGACAAAGAGAACTTCTTTCTTCAGAATATGTATGCACACATACGTACGTTTTATTTTCGAGCTATATTTAGTCCATATATGCAGGCTAAATTTAAAAAGTACAAATGCCGTCACTATTAATTCGTATCCATGACAGATTCTTACAACTCATTATAACAGACAGCAAATACAGGCTCTGAGTCCTTCCTAGAAGCCATAAGCAACTGTTCATGTTGTATTTATGATTATTCAGGATGATGGATGGATTGCAATTATATGTGGAAAGTGCAACATAAATGAACATCACCACAGACAAATGTCTCTCTCTCTCTCTCTCTCTCTCTCTCTCTCTCTCTCTCTCTCTCTCTCTCTCTCTCTCTCTCTCTCTCTCTCTCTCTCTCCGTACAAATGCTTTAAAAAGTTTCAGACTTTGCGAAAGAGTTCAAACGGCTCTGGAAAATACGAAGGATCTACGTGTTTCTTTTATTTCAATACAGAATTAATCACTGTCTGTCGCAAGCTACAGGTGGTAATCTGCTTCGCGCCTTTATCATGTATGGCTGCATGTGATGAGATTTCCTATTTTGTAATGTATAGGCACATAACTATTTGGCCGATTTTGTTTAGCCATGTGACCAAGCATGACCTTTCACGCTGTTTGAATGGGTCAATGGAAGTTTTTCTCCCAAGCACAGTCATTTTTCGATTGATAAAAGGGAATTGTTCATTAGTATGTAGGAAATTATTGCATCGTGTTGTTAATTACGAATTATTGTTTATGCGTAATCACGAGAAACGAGAAAATATCAGCACATGCAGTCTCTCGGTTGTCAAAGGAGCGCAGATGATTGTCTTCCGTGACTTACGACGATGGGGGTGGGTGTCATCTTTATGATACAAATGTTCGCTGTTATTTTGTTTTTTGTTTTTTTGTTATGTACTTTCATTCTGAAATTAATTATTCTTTATTCAGTTTTCATATATATATATATATATATATATATAAAAAATATAATTCTTGCCTAGAATAGATACTACTGACAGTTACTGACACTATTCGCGTCTTTCAAGGATAACCCAAAGTCATCTTCTGATTTGATACATTTAGCAAGTCTTTCATTTTACCTGTATATTCCCAATAAAATGTTGATGTGTATAAGTAGCTATAATAAGCATATGCTAAATGATTAAAGGGGTTGTGCACTCGACGGATATTCTTCTTGTTATAGTTTGACAAGTTTGTCGGTAGACATAACCAGTTTGGTAATTACAAAGCAGCTATGATCCTAATTAGACCTGTGTTTGAAAGATATATATCACGGCAGGTATTAATTACGCTTTACAAGAAAACGGGTCCTTCATATATGACAGCCTTCATTATAACATTCTATTGTGGTCATAGATGATTATCTATGCCATTGAAGTGTATGCTCGCTTGATAAATATTATGACTGAGGGTACGGTTAAAAGATTTAAAAATGAATTATGAATGCGTTGATTAAGGCACTATTTAATTATTTTAACCTTAAAGAAACGAGACAAAATGTTCAATATTTTTGTTTCAGTGACCCAGATTAATTGATGGAGCAATATTGTTATATTAATGTTCCATCGTACACATATTACCAAGACTGTGTTCACATTTTTCAAATTTGATTCATTCGGGGCAGTTCAATTTGTAAAACGCATGATTTTGTTGAAGTAATAGAAATGCAAATAAGAAAACTTTAACATAACAATAATAAAACAATACATGTACGGCACTGTTTTCAGCTATGTATACGAAATATGTAATTTATCTGTAATTTTTTTTATATAGAAAATATGCCGACCAGGATCAGAACTTAGCGGTCCAGTTGGATCTATTTGATGAGCATAAAGCTAATGATGACGAACAGCTCCCCGGAATCAAAGGCGTGGATCTGAACAGCCCACTGGATGTATTTCATGTTATCAACAGTCGGGTATGAAACCTTTTTTGGAACAGACCATTTAGTGTCGGAGTGGGTGGGGTGGAGGTTTATTTCGAACCGGATAGTTTGTTCTTTTATCTCAAGATAATTTATGATTAAAACTAAGATAATGAATATACATAGTTCTTTTTCAGCTCATGAATATTTTGTAATGCTATTTTAAGTTCCGAAACACGATGTTGTTGTGGCTTCGACGCTATTATTCAGCATGGCAACATTATTCACAGCGGCCATTATAACTGGCGGAGGAAGAACCCAAGAAAATGCCCGTAAAAGTCACCGACCACCCTGATGCCTTTTTAAAATGCTGCATTGGTTGTGGAACAGACCACACATTTTATATATATGGAAATTTAGCGTCATACATTTAGGATTATTTTCATACTGCGTGTAAGTTATCATAGTTGGCAATATGTTGTTAAATGTGTGATTTGTGTGTGATTTAGATATTTATCGTAGCTTCAGCAAATGTTCTGTGATAACGCTACACAGTTTGATAGTTTATAGTGATGTTTAGCATCTTGCCGCAGAATGTAACATTATGTCCCACCCAGTCACATTATCCTGACACCAAGCCGACTAGTCCTAACACTCTTAATGCTGAGCGCCAAGCGAGGCAGCTGTTAGTACCATTTTTAAAAGTCTTTGGCATGACTTGGCCGGGTTAAATCTCTTGACCTCTTGCATCCAAGGCAGACGCTCTAACACTAGGCCACCGGCGTGGTCATGTTGTTTAAAAATATGATACAAAACAAGGAATGGACACAACGATCCACATTAGCATATTTGCCAAATGCTCCATTAATCTTTTGGTCGTTAAACCACACGTGAAATAGACCGGAAGCACGCCTTAATTCAAATAACGATCATCATACAAAGAAACTTTTATCGGAGTAAAGACATGCCTAATTAATTTTTATTTACTTTCACTGTGATTGATTTGCAATAATGATAACATACTTATTCTCTGGAAAACCTTTCATTTCCAATATTTCTTTGGGTCAATCATTTTTCACTATTAAAATTTGTGTCACGGTACATTTGAATCCTGGAATGTCAATTGTCAACAAACCATTAAGACAGTTTTTGTAACCCAGTTTCCTCAAAGAATCAGCCCTATATCTTGTGTTAATACCATGTTAAAGAAGTTCCATGAATGGAGTCTATATAGGTCTGTCCTCAGAGCATGGGGAAAGAACATTGGAATGGGAAATGAGCACACGCGATGGCGTACCCCAAAGATAACAATAAAGATGTACCCTCTGAAGACTCGTGTCCTTCCTATTTTTGTTATAGATTTTCTTAGATCTCTCTTGAATCCAGTATTTTGTTATATTATTATATGCATTTAAATAGGGATTCACGTATGCGTATAAATTTTCTTATAGTTCATAATATATATTTTGCTCGGGTTTGTAGCAAATGTTATGGGTACCGTTGAATTTGCTTATGCAGTAATGATTTTTATATTCAGTGACCAAAAAATGTAACAGCGGCAGGAACTTAAGTGCTTTTGCACAATCTCTCATAGGAGAACAGTGAATGTTTGCATCCTCGCTCGAGATCCCAAATTCAATGAGAAATATATTTGTGATAGAAAAAACAACTTTTAACTCACATTTGCTTTGAAACAAGTTTAACACTTACTATTTTAATTTTCCGAAAATCTACTTGTTTCTTTTAAACTTAATTTGCGAAATAATTATTTATTCTAATTTTTAGGGAAATAATAGATTATTATTATTTGAAAGCTGTGTACATCTGAAATGATTTAGATTAAAAATTAGCCTTAATTCTTCAAAATATCTTTCTATCTTTGCCCTCCAGTTAATGTTTGCCCCTAATATCGATAGCCGTTCTACTGTCCATATGGCCACCCTCAGTTCAGTGATACAGCGGACGATTAAATTAAGTGTCTTTTTATTGCATGTATCTCTTACCATCTTGTATAGGCACTTAGCAATTGATTCATCCGTTCCATAGAGGGTCATTCAAGACTGTTGAGTTAGGCCTTTTTAGGGCGGTTGATAATGTGTGGTCGGTCGAAAGATAGCCAGCAGTGAATGTGGATAATGAATTGCCCATTGCCCACTGCTGGTAAACTGGCAAAACCGGTTTGTATTGGCAGATATGTTTCGTCCCTCACTTAATAGCCGCCATAGGACATTCTAGCTTTACACCCGTAACGTTAGCAACGAATTATTAATATTGCTCCTACTTTTATAAAATAAAAATTCTAATCCTTTGATCTTTTCTTTGCTTTGATATTCAGCTGTGTATTGAGTCCTAAATTGAACAGATGTTACTTCAGAATTGTATATCATACTCCATTAAGATGGATAGAACACATGAACATATATTTGAAACAAGTTTTTAAGTATCCACTCCAAATACATTAAAAGCTGCTAAGGTTCATAAGTGTACCCTATCTTTGTAAAGTTTGCGCTTCTTAAATACAGCCTCAAATTAAATATCGCCCATCCAGCTGAAAAAGGCACATAACGATGGAAACGATCGTCTTTGTAATTTCTCTGGGTTATTTTGTGCTTAGGATACTTGTTTTAGAATATGATATTTGATAAGTTATACATTTACCATTTCTTCTTTCAGATATCCGACACTCCACAAGAGATTCATTTTTTGACAGTTTTACAACATTTGTTGAAAATTGACACAGCAGATTCTAATAGTGAAACAATATGGAACGTGGTTGAAAATGTTGTTTCGAAAGCAACTTTAATAGAATCTGTCGACGACGCAAATAAACTAGTCCTGTCTTTCAACAAGAGACTTGACAAAGCTAATGACTTAAAATGCACATGTTCTTGTCACAAGGAGGACGTTGATAAAACACACGTTATTTCTCCACGGAGGAAACATTCTACTGGAATGCCGGATTCATTTTCAACAACTACTGACAGTTTTCAGTCAATAACGCCATCTGGTTCTAGCATTGATCCCATACAAACCTCTCTTCCACCACCTCCACGTCCTCCTGCGCCTCCTGCACCAAGTTTTGCTCCGCCACCACCACCTCCTCTAGGGGGTGCACCGCCCCCGCCCCCTGCCCCGGGTGGACCACCACCGCCTCCACCATTCGGTAGCTCACTGAGTTTACAACAAAGACTTCCTCAGCAGACAACTCCAAAGCCGAAAACGAAAATGAGGACACTTCAGTGGCAAAAGATTCCCGTAAATAAAGTGGTTGGCAAGTCTAATGTTTGGACTATGGGGGGAAAGATATTCAATGGATACGTGACCAAAATGGATTATGAAAAAATTGAGGAGTTATTCTCGGTAAATCAAGGAAATTCCGTTGACAGCAAATCACAAAATGGAAGTGCCAGTTTAATAGAAAAGAAGAAGAAGGACCCGACAGAGGTATGATTGTTACATTCTTGCATTCCAGAGGAGTTTTAAATATTGACAATACACCTTTCTAAAGCTCTCTTTCATCTAGCTATTGTCGCTTCGTTTACGGAGATAATGCATCGAAAAATGATTTGGGACAGGCAAAGTGTGACCGAATATTAGTCACAGATTAAAAAATAAGATACATGCACCATTGATATAGTAGATGTTATGCATGCGCTGATTGCATACATGTCCATTGACGATAAATTAAAATTTGTTGTTTAAATAATGGTAAATATGTAAGGGAAAATATTATACTACGCTCCTTATCTCTTTGTCCGAATGACTTAATGCTGAGCAATCTTATAATTCAGACGTTTGTTTCTTTCTGGATCTCCATTTTGAGAAATATATAATGATTTGCAATAATCAAACTGAGATCGTGTTCAACAGATACATGTCATTTTCCAATGACCAAACTGATCTGTTTCTAAATTGATACATGTAGCTCTCTAATAACACAACGTAGATCTTACTTGACGGATACGTGCAGGATGTCAATGACAAAACTGATATTTGACTGACAGATGCATGTAACATTCCAGTAATTAACAGTATCCGAAAACATGTAGCTTTCGAATGAGCAAACCCAGATTCATTGGTTGAGTGCAGGAGGTGTTTAACTATGTAATCGGGTATGTGAACTTTCCAAACAGGTTGATATTTACAGACCACCTGTACCCTATATATCGTTATTAGGCCATATTTTTCATCTCGTTTCCTTTTTAGGTGATTCATAAGCATAGTTCATAATTATTTCATTGATTGATCCAGAGTATCGGAAAGTTTCCATATTGTTCCAAAAAGTCTTCTATCCAGCAAAGCAGAACGATGGCGAGATAGCTTTAAGTAAAGTCTGAGCATGTTATCCTCGTGTTATACTGAACGCCGCAGTCCGATAAAAAGCTGTTAAAGTTTGGAATCAAACACTAAATTCCAGCTAAACAAAAATAAAACTTACTCCATGGAAGCACTTTCAGAATATTATAATTAAATTCATAGAAAGCTGTATCTAACATTGATGTTTTAACAATATGGTGCGTATTTATTATATACTGTTTAAGAATTATATCGTCATCCGAATACCACCAGGTCATGTTCTCCGTATGCAATGCTCACTTCTCCTCGTGTAAATCCTTATTTTGCTCTTCTTCAAGCTAACACGTATCTGGGATTCAGACTATAGTGACCAAGACACAACGGATAAAGTGGTAAAGTCATCCCACGTTATATCGGTTTCAAACAACATCAAGGAACCAATAGTTGTATACGTGCTAACCAAATTATTCTTTTATATCACTGTATAATGTCATATTTATGACAATTGTAAGCACCATGGTCGTTTACCCACAGCTGTTGACGAACAATGATTTTATTTAGATCCGTACATAGCACATCTTTTACATTGATAGAATAAAAATGTCGTCTGCAATTTTGGGTATACGCCGAGGGAACTTCTCTTCTGTGAACGTAACTCTTATGTACATTGTGCAATCTTGACGTGTGCTATATTTCTCCTTTAGCATCCAAAATATTTCAATTTTGCACAAACTAAATAGAATTCTCAAATTGCTTTTCGTTATTTCTTAGAAGGGATTTTTTTACTTTTAAAAGTAGGTTTGTTTTTAGCATGAAGGAGATTTTTTAGCATGACAGTTCTTGAATGTCTTGTAACATCTTTGGACCATTGTAACACTTTTGGACCATAGTAACATCTTTGGACCATTGTAACACATTTGGAAGAGTTTCTGCGTACATAACAATATGAGTTTACAGAAAAATTCAGATGTCTTTGTCTAACATAAAACTGGTTGAAATTATGTTAGTACATACGTTATCAAGATTGTACATTGTTGTGGACAATGTCTCCATATAACCAAAACATGTATAACACAGTTGCATACCCCTGTATAAATTTATGTTGTTTATATATAGTCCATATATATACTTAGCATATATGTTCTTATATCTATCGACCTTGATATGTTTATATTTTTGGCATATAAAGTTAAATTTGTTAAATATATTGACGTTCAAGTATTGCAAGAAGTTAAATGTAATAACCTTTTCGTCTCATTTAAATTAGAATTTGTGCTCTTTAACATGCTCGATCACAATATGAATGGTTTAGTTACGATACATTCAAAAAATGTTTTGAAATTTTTATACTAGACACCTCTAGTTTGAGGAAGTAAACATCGACATATTCGTTTAAAGTTACCTCATTTGAATTATATCTTTAAATCTCTTGTCCTTTAAATTTTTGTATATTAATTTATATTTTCCGTTATTCGACGAGAATCATGTTGTTATGGGCAATGATCTCGTCTCGTCGTGTAAGAAGCACATACATGTATTATATAATATTCAGATATGCATAATCCTGTTCAATATATATATATATATATATATATATATATATATATATATATATATATATATATATATATATATATATATATATATATATATATATATATATATATAATCCTGGTAAAATACTATTTGCTTCTCCAACAGATTGTTTATGAGATTTGCGTCTTCTGAATGTAACACTGCTGGCAAGAATTCTTTGCACTTCTAATAACTGAAAATAAATTTATATTTAAGAAGGTCAACACAAATAATCTCTTAATATGTTAATGATAGACAGGTATAAATGCATACAGTAAACAATAATATAATTCCACATTGTATTGATGTTACTTTCGTTATACTTTGTACTCGCAAGTATAAAGAAATATCGCAATAATTTTAATCACCAATATCATAAGATTTAATAAAATATCGTTGTTAAAGTAATGCTTTTGAACGTTTTTACCGGCTGCCCAGTTAATATTATATATTTGTTTAAAAATGCGAATTTGAAATTTTTGTAAACAGTATTAATGCGACGTATACTTTTCTTGCATGGTGACAGTGATAAACGTTTGCTTATGAACTGCGATGGATTTATATTTTTTTGAAGGGAATTAAACTGTCACAGATGTAAAGTTGCATTACATTTTTTGAAGGCAACCAAATTATCACTAATGTGTTATACGAACACTGAGAAGATAAAAAAAATGTAAGAAGCGAAACAACGGGAGATATTTAAGAAATTAACTTTCGAACAACATTCTCATTATTCCGCAGAAGTGAGTAAATAGTTAAATTGAAATATCAGCGCATGCGTACAACATGATTCAAAGGCTTAAGGATAATATCCGATAATATGAATGTAATCGAAAGGTATGCAAATAGATTTCTCACTTAATGGTCGATTTGCACACGTAACGTACAGAGTTATATTTAGTACACAGTTTATGGCTTAGATATCGACCTGTTCTCTTCCGCCCTGTTCAAGTTCATTAAAGAAGTGTTTGTGTGTCTGGTAAACCTGCACTGTACTGTATTACTCTCTGGAGACACTAGAGTGCAATTCACCAGTCAGGAAAGCAAATTGATTTTCGCGTCATACTTCCAACCTGAAAGTTTGATTACCAAAGGTGGGCATAGTTCGTACAGTAGAACAATGGTTGTCCTTACATATGTGTATATGTGGCTGCAAGCAAATGAGATATTACGTGTGACTAGATACAAATCCCTGTCATGGTATATAGTGTAACACATTCTTGAAATAACATTTAGTAACAAGAAAGAAAGCATTATGTAGTAATGACACCGCCTTCCTTTTATCAGTATGAGTCATTGCAACGTCATGGCATTATGTAGCCACTGTTGCTTATCATGTTACACAATTTGTTTTTAGACAAGATTGCGAAAACTTAGTATTAGTTTATAGAATAAAGTGAGGTTTAATAATAACGTTTTGTAATGTTTGTGGATGCAACTTGCATAAATAACGAAACTTGATAAAGCAGTATTGCACGAAAACAAAGCAAAATACGTATTTTTATTTCGTGGACGTGGAAATTTTGCATGGGGATTAGGATTTCATGAAAAAGATCTTAAGGTTAACACGAGAAATTTGAAGCTACGCGACATATCCTATCACTCTCATTGTCTGCATCAAACGGCAAGTGTTAGGTAAGGTTGCTTTTCATGTGAGGTCGCATTCTACCTCGTCATTTTATCGTTTATAACATAAAGCAGTAAGGGAAAAAGGAAGTTTGGACTAATGTAAAGACAAGTATGCACACTGAAGGTACAAGAGTACTACTTCCCATTCGCGACCTATGTAGTCTCATTTCAAGCCATATTATTCCTATAAAACATTTATCTATAAATGGTTTATCTTCAGTTTTGCCATATTATCTTCCTGGTCACTGTAACCTAACTCTAATTTTCAGAAAGATTCGTCTGACAATTTTTGCTTCATGCGAAGTAGATGTGATGGAAGTATGCCGAGCGCATATTTAGAATAATAATAATAATAAGTCGCAAGTCTCCATACCTGATTGTACATGCGTTATGCGCACTTCACGCGCATCTACTTATGTGACATGTCTCAGATAGAGTGTGAAAGGTCTCAGAAAAAGCAGTCTATTATACCGGATTTATGTTATGGTGACTTGGAAAAGAATGTGATTCAATTTAAAAGAAATTAGTTATGAAGAAATATGAAAAGAAATGACAGTTTCTTTATGATACATGATGTGAGATTGGAGAATCTCCAAAAGTTGATGACTCCTCTTGTACTTTTCTCTTCATTTGTCCTCAGGCCTCTTCTCCACTGCTGGTTTATGGTGTATAACGACCAAAGAATGACACAGCCTGCTGTTTGGTGACACAATTGTCGGCCAAACAGCGCTCAGTGACCGCCATTTTAGTACAATAGCTTCACAATGTGAATGTTAACCATAGACCGATAATTTTACCTTTTAATCGGGACAAGTCCACAGTTAAACGAAACAAGATAATCTAGATCTTTGTGAACGAGGAGAATACATGTACTTGTGCAAAGTGATACATCTACACGAATGTCATTTAGTTTAGGGATAGTTACGGTAAACCATGTACTAAATGTTATCTTTTAAACCTTGGTTGATGTTTGTCTTTTGCAAGACGATCATTTTATCGTGTCTGATTGTTGGAATTAATTTGATCCCAAACTGTCCAACTTAGCTGGAAGTCTAAAATTCAAATTAGGTAGGATGTATCGGGAGTTTATGCAACACTGAGTATTTTCAACTAGTCGAGTTAGGAAAAATCCACTACTACCCGTGTACAGAAGAAATGCATTATTGAATGTTAAATATTGACTATAAACATAACATAATTCATTTAACATCATACGGTAATGAATATTACATTTTGAAAAACGGCTGAAGTTACTTATTGTTGCATATCCCGTCTAAATCAGTATAGAAAGTTCTTCATTTAGCCAATCTGTACTGATCATCATATGTATTCACAGGCCTTCACAATGAATACGGATGTGCTACAAAAGATTTAAGCAATAAAGTTAAATTCTTGTTTTGTAACAAAATGCCTTAAAACCCATAATTCTGATACAATACAAAATAATGACATACCAATTTTAGTTTTTCTTGTATAACACTATATATTACACAATGTTTTTGACACAAGCAAAAGTATTTGTTGATAACAATGTAATATTCACTAAACTAGGACATATTTGAGTTCGTTATTGGCAGGGTTAATTGCATTTTATGCTAATTATTTGAGATTTCAAAGTAGAGTAAATTTACACATTATTTGAAATATAAATAAATAATTAACACCTCACCAGAAGTACATGATCACAGAAGTTTAGCTGATGCTAATAAAACCATCCAAATTGTCTTATTAACATTAGCATCACTCATAGACTTGTTTAAGGACAAATACTACGTACGGCACTTTCATAACTATAGATAAATGATTAAGCAGTGTTTGAAATGGGTTTTCCTTCGACAGATAAACCTGCTGGACGGGAAGAAGAGCCTCAACGTCAACATATTCCTTAAACAGTTTAAGGGAATGTCTAATGAAGATATAGTGCAATCACTGAAGGAGGGGAGGAGTGAAAACTTTGGGGTGGAGAAGCTGAAAAGTTTGCAGAAAATATTACCTTGCCAAGAGGAGGTTGGACATTTATTTATGTTGCAGACTCTTATTTTCAAATTATCCAAAACTTAGATATCATACTCATTTATGAATTAGTTTATTCATAGAAAATAGTATAAACAGCACTATTGTTCAATCTTTGTGAAGTTTTAGTAATGAAAGAAATCCAAACATATTTTGCTTTCCCATTTAACCGTGTAAAGTCTAACTTAGTAATAATGTTGACTCTGTTTCTCTTAAATTATGGATTACCTGGTGTATAGATCTTATCAATATTTCATTCTGTCCAATATTGATACACTGTATATGGTTAATGTTAATGTTAAATTTGAATGAAAATCAAAATTTACTGTGATTGAAAGTATTCGATTATTTTAGAGTGATGATAATTATCAATGTATGCATTTTAACCTTTGTGTATATTTCATAAATAGGACATGAAGTAAGGTGGAAGTGTTGTGTTAGGACATATCTCATTTAAATTTACATATTTCCAACCATGTATCATTTTTCCTGGAAATAATATTACAGATCGAGATGCTACGGGATTTCAAAGGAGACAAGGAGAAGTTAGGGATGGCTGAAAAATTCTTCTTTTGCCTCATGGGTCTTTCTGAGTGAGTATTTTCGGTCTTTCACTATCTATTTAAATTGTGTAACTATTGTCTCTGACTCACTCAAATGAAGTAACGGCTGTATAACAATTGTCTCTCTGTCTCACTCAAATTAAGTAACGGCTGTGTAACAATTGTCTCACTTAAATTAAGTAACGGCTGTGTAACAATTGTCTCCCTGTGTCACTCAAATTAAATAACGGCTGTGTAACAATTGTCGCTCTGTCTTACTCAAATTAAAAAACGGCCATGTAACAACTGTCTCTCTGTCTCACTTAAATTAAGTAACGGATCTTTCTAAGAGTTCTAATTGAATATGGTTATTTTTCTCAATTTAAATTAAATTGCATATTGACTTCCTTTATGTATCTATGGATTGGTGTAGGGTATATGGCTCAATGGATTCATCATTATATTCGTTGGTTTACACGATTGATCGAGAGCCGAAATACTTATAAACTTATATAGCTTTTATCAAATGTTTTAATCGGAATACTTTTGTCTTTTACTAGATTTCAGTTACGAATTGAAGGGTTGACGATTAAGGAGGACTTCAAACTGAATATAGAAGAAACAGGGAATTCGATCGATTTAGTTATAGAGTGCGCCAAAGGTAATGTATACATTCTTCACTATGCTTACAAAATCATTCTCTGCACACTAGTTGTACTATACAATTATAGTATCAAGTCAGGGCATATACAAATACACAGGATGTTTCTAATTCACATGACGTTTTCAATGGGTCATTTTTAGTTCATACGTCCGTTTAAGCTACGAGGATTTTAATTTAGGTTCGAGTTTCATTGGTTAAAATTCATAACACGATTCACACTTCAAAATAGGACAAAATGTTCGCTCGGACTTGAATTTTGAATTAGGATTGACCAAACAAGTCTTAAGCCTTGAGTTTAAATATGAGGCATATATTTTATCAGGGTCCGACCTTACGTCATTATTTATTTCATATAAACCTTTCTTAAATCATATTTTGCTCGACATTGAAGTAGCTTTAAGCATTTCTGGAAGATTTGATTTTGCAAGTCAAATTTTCTCAGTAAATATTTGTAATAAAATTACAAATTAAGGATTTTTGTAATAAAGATTCCTTTGTGATGGCATTTACTATCCACGAACCATAGGTCCTATATGATGATATAACTGACTCTTTGTTCCAGATGTGTCCTTTTTTTTTTGGTCCATGATTCAATACAGTGAATCATTGCTTACGTACCAATTATCGTAATTGATTCGATAGGTCTAATTGGTTCCTCATATTTGATGTAATAAAAAACAGTATACTGAGTGTACTTTAACTTGTAATCTCTTAGAGGGTAATAACCCATGGCTTCAATAGCAGGTCTGTTGACTATTGACGATCTCGCTGCCATAACATAAGTAATAAGGTCATAGAACGTTACCAAACTGAAAGGCAACGCCTAAAACTTCATTTACATAAATGTCAAAAATAGGCCTAAGCTTTTAGAGCTTTCATACCTTACTTAATTTTTGTTGTTGAAAATTACAATTGTTGCAGGAAACAAGCAAATATGCTGTGTAACGCGACGAGATTGATTAATGATCACTTTTGCTGTTACTCATTATGTACAATATTCAATCAATTACGCAGCAAACAACCGTGTTAAAGCCATAATAATGGACGTGAGTGACAGCAAGAACGTCACAACTACACCGTCATATTTAAATAATAATAATAATAATAATAATAATAATAATAATAATAATAATAATAATAATAATAATCACAATAAGGAGAGGCAAAAACCTCATTGACATATGAAGATCAATGTTAACTCCATTGTTGCAATGAAACAATTAGAAGGCACTAACTTGTGTATTTATTTTTTCAGATATTAAAGAAAACAAAAAGCTTCAAGAAATCTTGTATTTGGTTCTTTTGGCTGGAAATTACTTGAATTCGGTAAGTTGAATATATTTAATCTTCGTTGCTAACTCTAACAGGTTGAATCATTTCAGTTTTCAGGTGTGCTCTTAATCCCTCTTACCTGACTGTAATCTGATCAGAAAAGCTAGCTCTAATTGTATATCTGTCTGAGCTTCATAGTCATATTCTGACAGTATTATGTCTCGTTTTCTGGGTACGCCTACAAACATTTATTTTAGTTAGCATCCATGTGATAGATCTGACGAGACAAATGTAATAATGCCGACACAGATGTACACATTTTTGTTTATTTATGTCTGCATGTCCGAAGGAACTGAATTGCAGCAATTTGCTTTTTAACGATGTTGATGAGAACGTATAAGTAAATCTGCAGGCAGTACAAACAATAGAAAGAGTTCCTTAACATATTAGAAAAGAATTAACAGTTATTGCTTTTCTTGCCTAAACATTTATTTATTTATTTCCACCAGGGTAACTACGCAGGTGACGCTGCTGGATTTAAGATGTCTTCCCTGCTAAAGCTGACGGAAACCCGGGCAAACAAACCCAGAATGAATCTTCTGCATTTTGTAGTCATGGTAATGCTAATTTTATATAAGAATAATTTTTTTGTGAAACTTACCTCCAAATGCTATACAGTTATTTTTTAGGTTGCATTTTATAAAGTTTTAATGATTCATATAAGATGTACTCATTAAAAAACACAACTGTCACAAATTAACAAAGAACACTTTCTTTGCCTATACAAATTAATGGTATCAAGCAGAAGTACTTAAAATTTGATAAATGAAAAACGCTGTCCTGTCTAAAAGTTTTAAATATTTGCTGATTAGACATAGCTACATGTATGATTATTTTAGTTCATTTTAATCTGCTCATTATGTTTGCAATTTTATTTATTCTAGCAAGCAGAAGAGAAGAATTCATCATTACTGACCTTCCCAGCGGAAATGAAATTCATCAAGGACGCTTGCCAGTAAGTTTTTCTTATTTCCTTTCTATCCAGGGGATATGTTATCATTGCAAAACTATAATTTAGATTTATGTGTCGCATTTTCAAATGACTCCAACATGCAGGCCTTGGAATAAGTGGTCGGAAAACTGTAAAACATATTTCATCGAATATATAACTGTACTAAAACACGGAATACCAATTATTAGGTTTTATAAACAATATTTCATACCTCAAAACTAAGGGAATAATGTATAAGATTGGATAAAAAGTATGTCATAGTTTCTATCACTTCGCTTTTGTTCATTTATACCGTACAAAGATTAACTTATATTTTCACCCAACTTACCAACCGACCGACCCGGAAACACCAGTAACTTTGATGTGGCACATCAATGTTAGATTTTTTGTAACAGTTGTAACAGGTTATTGGCTGTATCATGCCAACTATATTGGAGCTAAATACTTTTCTCTATGACAAACCAAGCCTAAATTAAAATTAATAAAACAAAGAAATATTATATACGATATTGACATACTTAGCTAAATTTGGTCTTTTCCAGTTGTCATACATTGTCTTATCATCTTTTTAAAAGTTGAACAATCAGTACAAACATATAAGGTTAACACTATTTGTAGTAACTACTCTGTTATGTTAATGTTTTTAAAATGATATAAAGTTGTAAAATTCAGAGGTTGAGGGTGGAGCAAAAACCATAAATGTGATTGGAGTCTCGAACTGAAAATATATAAAAAAAAAGCAAAATTACATTAAGTATACGAATTGGTCCCTTACATTAAAATTTGAAGTTTTTCCAGATTTGATAAAGCAACAAAATAATACACGTTTTGAAACTTGCAAATAATCATATTCCGTTTATAAAACTTCAGAAAAACCATGTACAAAACTCTGTATTTTGTTCAATTGGAGTGCAAGATGTCCATGGAAATTAATGTTAATCAATAAACAATAAGAAAAACATTTCAAGTAAATATTTCAACATAAGAATCATAACTTTTCTTTAGATTTATTATTATTAGCTAACTAAATCATGTCCAATTACTTCCAGAGTGTCAATTGAAAATCTGACAAGTGACGTCAACAACCTTGCAACAAAACTGAAAAGTATTTCAGACCGTATTGGAACAGCTGGGAGTGATTTTCAGTTCCAAATGAAAGACTTCTTAAAGGTCAGTATTGATGCATTCAGAATTAAACCTCATCGTAGATTCTATCTCACAAGTGCTCTAAGTTACATGAAACAAAAACTGGATTTGAAGGATTGCTGTTTTACAAAAGCAATATCTTAAATTTTGCTGTTGTACCAATCCCAGCCTATCCTTCATGTTTACTGCTGTACAACTTTCATGTTTTCTTCAGGAATGTACATGTACTTATTGCATTTTGCAATAATGTTTATTTCAATAAAAACAATTTGCTTTCATTTTAAGATGTTGAAAGGATTAAGAATAGATGAATTTGGATGGAAATCAGGTCTTTGAAATTTGCTTAACAGTGTGATATTTTCTTTTCAATGTAATTAATCTTCTACTTATAGTATGCTGGAAAATATCGTTTTAAAATATTTTAATCACAACTGATATTAATATTAAATATTTTAAGAAAGAGTAGACCTATTTAATGCGTCAACAGGATAAAATGTAAAGAACTTAAAAAAAAATTAATAATCGATGAAAATTCAAGTCACATGCATTTAAATTAAGCACTTGTTGGCAAATTATGATTATAGCTTCCAAACGTCTTCAAAAGGCCACCGACCTGAAAATTCGTTCTGATTTCTGAATATTTAGTAAGAGATGTCAAGGCAAACATTTTAGTGAAAATAACGCACTCACCTAAGTGTAATTTACCTATGTAATTAGTATGGAGTTTGTAAACAATGGTACCATATGTTTACAAAAATGTTTTCTAAATATATTAAGCTTGACAGTACTGATCAACAAAATGGGTAACTTTGGCAATCTCATACAAATTCAGATTCATGCAACTACAAATTATATGTGTGCGTGATTTGGATTTTTAACGTAGCTTTAACAATCGTTCAGTCCTATTGCTACGATGTCTGCAGTGGGGTAGTTTATAGTGATGTCTAGCACTGGGGCATCATGCCGCAGACAAATATCATGTGTCCCACAGAGTCACATTATTCTGACACCAGGCCGACCACTCCTAACACTAACCTCATAATGCTGAGCGTCAAGTGAGGCAGCTGTTAGTACCATTTTTGTAAATCTTTGGTATGACTTGGCGGGGGATCAAACCCACGATTTCCCGCATCCGAGGCAGACATTTTAACCACTATGCCACCGGAGCGGTTCAACTACAAATTAAAGTTTAATCTATTTAATTGCATGGGCTTTAATGGCATTTACGTGTTTCCGAAACAAAATTTAAGAAAATCGTGCTTGATCTGTTTTCCAGACTGCCGATTCCGAGGTAAAGGAACTCCAAGAGGACTTGAAAGATGCCGAATCTCTGCGGCTGGAACTTTGTGACTTCTTTTGTGAAGATCCAAACACATTCAAACTGGAAGAATGTTTCAAAATACTGCAAACCTTCTGTGAACGATTTCAAAAGGCAATTATTGTAAGTATACATAATTGACATATTTCACACTTTGAATCAATACTCACAATGAGATATATAGATTTATAATAATGATTTTACATGGCAAACTGTTCCCAGATGTGATGTCAGTAAGATCGGTATACAATTTCTAGTTGTCGACAAGATTTTATTTATAATTTTGTTTTTATTTAGATACTAATATAGAAAATGGGATGATGGTTGTATGATCTGTATAGTTTATTAGACTTCATTATGATTTGACACGAAGCAAAGTTTTCCTGATGAACCGTTATATCTCTTTAAAGAATAATATATCAAATTTATGATCGTTAACATATCTGTGGAATATTTTCAAAGTTAATTTCAATTGTTTACCGAATTCATTTGCAGGAAAATGAACAGCGTCGTGCCTATGAAAAGAAGGTGGAAGCACGCAGAGTTCAGAAGGAGGCTGGAAACGTCCAGAATATTTCAGGTATGATAATTTCGCTTTGCTATAGTAAAACGTTTTTGGTAGAGATCAAGTGTTCGGCAATTTCATTAGGATCTGTATACTCTGATGCACTCCAACGTACCTATTGAACTCAGGATACAGTTATGCATATCTCGATTACATTACCAATAACTAGTAATAATCACGCGATACATTACACATTAGACTATTGGTTTGTATGATGGTACTCAATTTTTTCATGTAAGCAATTTAAGTTCATATCAAATGTTCCATAATTACAATAGTACAA
Source organism: Unio pictorum (assembly GCA_030141615.1). Lineage (NCBI taxonomy): Eukaryota > Metazoa > Mollusca > Bivalvia > Unionida > Unionidae > Unio > Unio pictorum. The sequence continues at coordinate 97,600 of JARLTB010000218.1, forward strand.
TTTATATCGTTTACTTGGTATGTTAATAATATTAATGTTATACCATCAATGTTGTCCTTAAAACATATCCCAGTTATGAACAAAACAAAACCTTTTCACTAATGCAACAGAAATAGATAAATTGAATACACTTCAACTCACCTGTTTTATTCAGCTCAATTCTGTGCTTATTGAACAATAATTCTGACTAAATTTTGAGCTCGGTGTTAAAGAGAATATTTAGGGTTATTAGTATAATATTCGAGTTTACTGTAGTTTGAAATTGACTAGACTAGAAAGATTCAAGTGATTATTGTTGATGGTGTAAATATGCAATATTTAGTTGAAAATATTTTTTGCATGTACTTTAATCTTTACAGCTGAAGCAAAGACGTCGGATGTACAAAGAAGTGAAACAAGCAATGAGAAAGGCTCCATTGTCGATATGCTGTTGGCAGACGTTAGAAACGGCTTCAAGAAATTCAGCGAAACAAATTTCTCAGTAAAAAAGGTCCAGAAGATCAACCTTGAGAATTCCAACACAATCAATGGTGACTCGACATTCCCATCTACAGAAGCTGGAGGATTTGTTCGAAATGGCTTTGGACGTCGAAGTACTCACAGAAGAAAGAATCCTGAAGTTGAAGATACTTTGCAAAATGGTACAGATACCGCTGACTCAGAGAGCACCTGTAGCAGTCTCGAGGATAGTTCTGAATTATCTCAAAAACGATCTAGAAGGAGTTACGCTGTCGCTACGGATGATACCCTTTTTGATGTCTTAATGCAGTCTGACGATATAGGTAAAGATTCTGTGGAAGGAAAGTTCGAACGTTACGGTAGTCTCAGAAGAAGACGCCAAGAAAGAAGGGAAAAGCGTGCTGTTGATTCGGATTTATTAGACAGAGAACGAGCCGCTTCTCCTTCACCTTTAGCTGAGGTGAAAATGAGAGATAGAAGCAGGTTAAGCAATGTTGAAAGGCCGACTTCAGAGATTCTAGAGGGAGGAGTTGTAGGAAGAAGTAGTGTACGAAGAACTCGTAGTATGTATGACAGCACCTCCTCGGATGCATCTAATTTAGACACTAAACCAAGGAGAATTTATGCTGAAAGAAATAATGGAGAGACTGTTCGAGCACGAGGAGTACCTGGCTCTGCTCTCGATGAAGATTCTAGACGTTCAGCCCGATGGAGAAACGATTTACCAGATTCGGCTTCCAACCTTCAAACAATTGATGAGAAATCAAGATTGCAGACACCCACTAGAGAAACACCAAAATCGGATGAAAATTCATCAATTGAAAAGAGCCGTGAGAAAATGGCACAAAGGTTTAGTCAAAGCAATATCGACCATAGTGAGTTGAAAAAGGTATTCGATTCAACGGACAATTCAACTGCTAGTGAATCCACAAGAGAAGACCATCCTGTTTCGATTTCAGTCAGATCCAGGATTAACAGAAGATGGCAAAGTGAACTGTGCAAATCGGACATCGATCAAGTGCTGAAAAGAATAGAAGATACCGGCAAATCTATCGATGATCCTACTACCGGTGTACATAAAGAAACTGTGACTGCATCTGTGCAAGATTTAACTTCAAGTAATGTAGCAAGCATACAGCCTTTATCGTACGCACCCATGTCGAATTCACCAAGCCCTGACACAGAACAGCTGAAACAAAAAAGAAATAAGCGAAAGCAAAGATCTACATTGTCTATGGAAGATGTTCATGCTGCTTTCAACCAGAGCAAACAAGTAAATAATGTGTCCTCTGACTCAAATTCACGCGATGCTTCTAATAATGTTCAGCAACATGAACCTTTAACTGCAAAATCACCTACTCAACCCCAAAGGAGATCACGAACACCGACAGAAGGGAAAGGGAATATGGGGCCAGATAAAGAACAATCGAACGAGAAAGCACACAATACCAAGGAAGCACACAGTAAGGCAGCAAAAATGGCTGCCAAGAGGAGATTCCACAATCAAAGATTTGGAGGAGAAAGGGATTCTCTAACACAAACGTTTGATAGCAGCAGTGGAAGGTGGAGGAGTAATGTTGAAAAGGAGGATGTGAACAAAGCTTTGTTAAAAGATGAAATGGCAAAGGCCATGAGCAGATCCAAATCTTATGATGAGGCAGTTGCACGGAAAGCTCTGTGTGATAGTGGCGAATTTGTGTTTGGAATACCTGAAAAGAGGTCCTCACTCAGGAATAGTTCTGCAAAACTATTCAATGATGGTCGCAGGAACGGAAAAGTATTCACCAGTGATGATAGTGACACCGAACCTAGCCAAGAAAGCCCATCACCTAGACGATCATCCAGTTCCAAGAGTGACAGTCCTAAAAGTAGTCGTCTTTCTGTCAAATCAACAAACACTTCAACGGAAACTCTTCGTGCTGAAGTGCATAGTGATAGCGAATCCTCGCCTCTGCAGACAAGAAAGGACTCTACTGGGAATGTAGTGGACCCTGATATTAAAATGACGTTAAAGGTAAACCAGAATGACTTTTCACAGCAGTTTATTGACAAGATGAATAACGATAACAATGACCAACCGCCTGCTGTTCCTCCACGCAGAAGATCAACTATGACTGTTGTAGAGTCTCCAAGTGCCGACGATGCTTGGAAGGGCTATGATATCAGATTAACGTTTGATGAATCAGAGGACATGCCACAAGCGGCAATGTTGAAGTGGAAAAAAAAGATGGCTGAAAAGCGTAGACAGAGTTTCTATGATAATGTTCCTTCAGATGAAAATCGTCTTTCACCACAACCAAAAGGCAGATCGGAGCCTTTCAAGTATGACAATTCTCAAAACTGTAGTCCTCGGTCAGACAACTCGCACTCCACAACAACAATAATTCACAAATCACAGGGTAGTAATGAATTCCAGAATGAGATTGGTTCTCGTTGTAGCTACGCTAGCAGCAGTGATAGTGCAAGAGACGAAGGGTTTGAAACCATGTCTGGAACTGTTTCTCAAAGAACCTCACTCAGCAGCACGCTCGACTCCGAGTTCACCCCTACCTTGCCTAGAAAGGACAACAAATCTCGTTCAGATTTGCTGGAGAAAGGACTTGGAAGTGAACTTAGATTACCAGTACAAGATATAATAGTTGCAAATGCTTCTGTTCATGATACCAAGAAGGAGAGAACCGAGTCATGGACTGAGGCAGTTGCATACAGTACTGGAAATCTTAATAAAGACACTTCTTTGGATTCTTCCCTGGAGTTCACTGCAATATCCCCTGACAGTGGTCATGAAACAATGAAAGAAGATTGGGGAGAAAATGGTGACTTGGAGTCAACAATTACAAACAAATCTCTATCTGATGTAAGTGAAATTACGGTTGCAGACAAACCTGCCATAATAAATGACATTCCCTTTCAGAAGAAAGAAAAGAAAGTACCAAGTTATATGAAGGGGACAAGCAGCAGTAACAAACGCCGATCTGGAATAGATTCTGATGTTGAAAAGAAGTCGACTACTTCTACATCATCCAGGACATCAAGTAAGCTGTCAAAAACTGCACCAGTTACGAATAATACCAGTCTAAATAAGAGTACAACTGGCTCGAGCACAAGCCTTGTTTCCACAACTAGCAATATTTCTGATGCCAGCACACCTGCTAAGACTACTCCAAAACGCAGAGTATCAGGCACACACTCTACAGGAAATCGTCCGTCGTCAATGTACTCGACGCCTACATCTTCAGCTCCACATGTTACTCCAAGATCTGTCACACCAAATCCAGCTCGCTCAACCACTCCACATCCAGTTCATAAACGCTCCAAAACGCCCAATCCAATATTGAACACATCGATTATAGATCCAGCAACAGCGTACAGAACGCAGGCTTTATCACCAACTTTGTCAGGTAAAATTACACCAGAAGAACCGAAAACACCATCCTCGAAAAAAACAGCACCAAAACCTCCGACAAGCAAAGATGGTACACTAACACCGGTTCCTCCTGCTCGTTTTAAACGGACACAGTCTTTGCGCCTTCCTGCATCGGCAAGACCCTCTTTAGGTGGCCAGGCTGATGAACACAATTCTCCTGATAGCAAATCGTCCAGTTCAACTCCACGAAGAACAAGTGAAGGTTTCAGGGCGCCGACTGCATCATCCAAGGCAAGGTTAGAATCAGACGCATCTGATGCTCCACCAACTCCTCCACCTCGCACTACTTCAAGTGAAATGTTAGATGACCTTGATCTAGTTGGAAAGAATGATGTTTCTCCTTTAAAAAGAGCACATAGTGTTCGATTACCTGGCAAAACTGCAAATCGCCATGGCAGAACATCACCAGTTCCAGGAAGAACTTCTCCAGCAGTTTTCACAGAGAAATCTATAACACGTGAACCCAAATCCAAAAGCCTTATACAGAAACTTGGATCCCATAGTAAAGTAAGACCAGAGAGTGATGGGAAGTTAGCAACGGTTGCAGAAAGTGCAAATGAACACGAAGAAGGAAAAGACGAAACAACAGGAAAAGATGGGAGCAAATCTCCATCTTTAAGAAAGATTTTAGGATTAAAATTAAAGGATAAATCTCCCAAAAAGAACACAGACTCCAGTAAAAGTGAACCAGCTGAGAAGAAAAAGGCAAAGAAATGAACTAAGCAAATACACTTGGAACAAGTAGTCTTTCAGGCACAGATCGTGCTTGGATGATGCGGATTGGTCACTGAGGGCTTTCGTCTGCATACAAAGTTCAAATCTTTATAGCATATTGTTCTTATGAAGTCTGCAGTCAAGAAAGTGACATCTGGTACACTCATAGATTCCGTGAGAATGCAAATGTTCCTTAAGATTCAATATTGTGTATCACAAAAGGTGATTTAAACTTTTCGACTTAGTTAAAAATATTTGGATTGACATATGTGATTTCGCTAGAGGAAAACTGTGATTCAAATGTTTGGCACAAATACATATCCTTGTCGACTAAGTTGTTGGTTTCGGTGCCAGATAATTATATTTTTGAACATCAACTTGCACAGGCTGTATTGCCTGGAACGTACGATGAAATTAATGTATTATGTATCTATGTATGAAAAGTTGTGTTTGGTTGAATGAAAGAAAAAATAAAATGACGACGAGAGGACTCATCGCTGACCTGGCATGATTCTGCGGGATAACGATAAAAGCTGGAACTTTTATAATTTGAAAATTTAGATTCTCTCTCCTTGTTGTCACGGAGCAACACGTATCTGGACGTAGATCTGAATTTGTGCTGATCATAATTGGATTATATACTGCAGGACATTAGTTACCCAGTGCTTGTGTAACCCAGCAGCCTTATTAGGGTCTTCCTGTTATCATTTATAAATTCGTGTGCCAAGTAGTGCCTGATTGGTAGAATAGACATACATATGAAGTGTCCAAATTGAATTCAACATATACCGAATTGTCAAATGAAGTCGCTGTTTGTTATATTTATAGATGCAAGACATTTCCTGATACATTTCTGTGATATATTTCCCAAGGGAACGATACTGTTTAAAGTTGGTTAAGCATATACTTCCTGTTTAGGAATGTTCCCTTGTTGCAACAGCTATCGTATGCCCAATATTGAGATAAGAATATGATTCGGTTGCTTTCCCTCGGCATTTAGTAACGAAAATTGAAGAATATATTTTCACTCAATTTGCCCAGGTAAATTATGGAACAGTTCTTGCCTACATAAATAAGTTTTGTTTTGTATTTGATCAAAACAATTTCAAAAAAGCATGGCATCATAAGCTTTATATTACGTCACACTGTTGTGCGACCTTTCGCAAATAAAGCTTTGATGCGGGTGTGCACCAGTATGAGTTATCCATGACAAAATCAACTCATCTCTGAACTGTAGCTATAAACGATTTGCATATTTTGCAAATATAGGCAATTTTGCCTTTCGACAGTATTCCAAATGGATACACATGTGTAGGTTAGGGTAAGAATCAGTTCGATTAGGTTTGTCGACTCAATGTATTTTTTTGTCAGAGATGAGTTGTATCAAACACATTTCATTTTTTAAAAGACACATCCCCCCAAAAAAAGAAAAAGTATAAAAAATCAGCAAATGATTACAAAGTGTTAATACAAAAAGACAGTGCTTAATAATCATTATGGTTAGACTACATATTGAATCAATGTGTTTTTGTTGTACTCGTGCGATGGTTTATCAATGTCGCACATGTAAAAATTGTCATTTGTCAAAGGTAATATTCGTATTTCTTGTCTCGACTGATATAACACCTTCATATTTGCACAATACAGTACATATCAATATTGGCATGCTCCATTTATAAATACTGCCAATACCTCAGTCATTGCTTTATTGGGTTTTTTCATGCATTAGTTTCTAGTTCCTGTGTATTAGCCATCATAATTCACATTATACATTTTGAATGAAAAGTCAAATAAACGTAGCTAATTCCAAAGCATATGTAAACCCAATCGTTGAGAGCTAATGCTACGTATAAACGATTTAAAAAATAACCTCCTATAAACATTTTCATATGTGGCTTGTTCATGGGGAATAGAAATTTACTATAAATTTTCTTGAAACTTGTTGAGAGGCAGGTTACTATTTACAGCTCTGTTTATATACACTAACAATGCTGACAAATATACAAACATATCCAGTTGCTCGTGCTGTCGTGACCTGTGACTCGTATCAGACTTTTACAACAGCGGGGCCCCGAGTTGCCGAGTGGTCTAAAGCGCTCTCCGTTACGGATCACTGCCATTTCGCCTCTGTCTGCGTTGGCTCGAGTCTAAGATTCTGCTAACGTACCGTAGTTATTTGAGAAAGCATGTCGGTAGCTTCTCGTGGGTCGGTGATTCTTTCTGAGGGGTTTCCCGGGTTCTTTCCCATCAGTAATACTGGCCGCCATGTATGGCCTATCGTGTGCTGAAAAATGGGGTGAAACCCTACTACAACAACAACAACAACTAACAGCAAAGCGTTGAATAAAATCTCTCTGCAGTTTAGATTGTCGGTAATCATTGGATCAGATTGACAGCCCCAAATTGCTATACTCCATGAACCCAAACAAAAACACGGCTTATACTATTATTTAGTATAAGAAGGGAAAATGGCTTTTGTGTATATAAAATTAATAGTATTGTATCTTAACAGAATGTGAAAGGTTTTCAAACTCAGTTATGTTCTACGCTGCCCCAATATAGAACATTTTCATTGCATATTAATTAACATTATTTTACAGATAAATGCTCACATAATTTCGAACATCTGCGTTTCTCCCATGAAGACGTAAGTTATTCATTGTACACGTATATATATGCACACACACGATTCAAACATTTTGGGCGACTCGTTTTCAAGATAGCTTAGTTTCGAGAGAAAAGCGTCGCAGAATTGAATCGTTTGTATTAAAGGTACAATTACTTTACAGAGAAGATTAATTTCGAAATTTGCTTCGGAGCTTTCCATCGGATTTCAGATTCTGTTTGGCAAGAGTTCCGGTAGTACAGACAGCTGTCGTCATTGGACACACTGATTAGATCGAATTAAAATTACTCTCTACATTGCAACATTAAAAAAAAAACGTTGACGAACAACTCTCAAGAACGATACTAGGTTTCAAGTTCAGGCCTTAAATCCTTTTGATTTCGATTTCTACAAGGTTTATACTCCATGATGCACACGTTTACAGAACTATTTGAGTTATGCCTTGTCACAGGTAGACACCTGTTTTCGTATCTTTATGACAATACCTCCCCCCCCCCACTCATCAATACATTGCCTTACTATCACTCCTTATCATTGTTCATAATAACCATTTTGTTCAAATATAACATGTACTAAATTTACTATCACGGTCATTAATATTCTTTATAATTTTATATTGAAAATGTATATAAATGTTATACTCATAATGTACAGCATATTGATTTGTAATATATATTTGTTATATATACATACGATATATTTAGGGGTCCACACAACTTACCACAAATATGTTGATACGTTTTACATTAAGTTAAATGATATATGTTGTTAAATACAATAAATTATAACTTAAAAAAGAAGACATTTTCGTCCTTGTTGATTTCCTTTCTGTACCATGGCTTTTAAAACATTTCCGGTTGAGATCTCGATATGACCCACCCACCCCACCTATCATGCATCTATTTATGTGAAAGGTTGGATGGATAACTGGATGGCTGTAGTGACAAATATAAGTTAGTATGGGATAGTTTGCAAGACAGATTGTCTCATCCATAATTACTGCAATGTATGCACGTGTTATCCACTTCAAATGTTCATTGCTCCACCAGTCCGTATATAGTTTCGCTAACGAATGCTTAAGACTTTGATCTCACAAGTAATAATTAATACCTTGTTTATCTTTACAAAATGTTTGGGTGGGTGTTTTTTTAAAGGTAGAAGACACACGCACACCAAACTACCCCCACCCCAAAAAAACAACAAAAACAAAAAATCGAAAAGGAAAACCAGTCAGTAAGATTTTATTACAAAGGTCTGAAAGAGAATTGCTTAAAATAAATAGCCTTTAGTATCTAAGGATGGAAAATAAAAACGTATGCATACAGAAAGTTTCACATTTTTTGTGTGCATGAATTGAATTGTTTCTTGTGTGTATCAGAAAATATTTATTATATTACTTAATAGTTAAAATGTTAATAAAGTTGAATTGTTCATGTGATTTGTGTAATAATATATATTAATTTTCATCACAACGATGTCTTTTTATAAGTTCATAAAAATATTTATCTTTAAATATTTAATTAGTCGTCTTTCTTTGCTTTCTTTCTAGTCTCCCACCCCTCTTCTTCTTCTTCTTGTTCTTGTTCTTCTTGTTCTTGTTCTTCTTCTTGTTCTTCTTCTTGTTCTTCTTCTTCTTTTTCTTCAGTTTGGTCCTGAATGAAGATTATTTACAGATTGTAAAGACTACACAATGTAATTCTTATCTGTCCTCTTTCCCGCGCCTGCATTATGCTTTTAATGCATGAATTTCGTACCATCGGTCAAATATGTCAATAATTTATGCTTAAATTGCACTATCATATCACATTTTGTTTAGAAAAGTCACAAGAAAACAAACTTGTTATAAAGGTCAGTTAAATATTTGCTGAATTTCGTATTACAGCAATTAACGGTAACTTGAGTCTTGGACACACAACAGAAAGCATACAATTTCAAAACAAATATCGGCCGGGATTTCATCAATGATATCACACAAACGAGCAAATTATCCCACTTCAAAAAATGTCGGGCCAATCCCCCTCCTCAAATAAGGAGTGATCTCTTCTGTCATTAGAAATACGTCACTGAGACCTTTCGACGAACTTTCCGCTCTAGTCACCTTTATTTGTGATTGAAATGTAATCTTCTCTTTGAAGACCAGTTCGTTTTCAGTTTGAATTAGCACCACTTGACACCATGTGGTCAACAGACGGACCCCGCAGGTAATGAGCAATCCAGTAGCTACTCTCTAACCATTTACAAACATAAATGACCTTGCCTTTGAAAATTACACGTAAATGAGGATATGATAATACGTTAAATATCCTGTCGTGTAAAGTCTCTCTGATTCAGTCATTTCCTGGCTTCATTCCTTTGATTCCGCGACTAATTACACCTAGATTTGTATTGTGAAGGACGGCATCCGGCGGTACAGTGTTTTAAATATAAGCAAGGCCATTTATCTTTCAAAAACTTTAATACCTGAATGCCTTTATTTCGATTTTAACAATTGCGGTTTAATCTAATTTCCTGGTCTCTACAGTGCAAGGTTTAACTTCCTTGCCTGACACTAATAAAGACTTTATTAGCATAATACATTTTGTTTGTTTCGCAAACTCACTGTTTTCTTATTAAGTGTCAAATTAAATGCTTGCGTCTGATAATGGCAAGTACGCCGAAAATAACCACATCTTCAGACGATGATCAGACTCGTATTTTCGTTATTGATCTGGTAATTATTGTTTGCACCTTTTACTTGTGATACATGGTTTTAAATTTGACAAGATCCCGAAGGATAAACTTTTTCTCTTTATCTGAGTGATGATGGGTGAGGATATATAACTTGTGTAGCATTTGTGAGTTGTTGTAGATCACAGAGAGCGAAGCCATGCAATAATGATCATTGGGGTTTCTTTGCGTATTGAATTTTACTTCTTTCTGGGTTTTTTTCTTCAGAGCATTTTTATATTCATCTTGCACTTCACGTACTAACCAAGTCTTACATCTTCACATAGGGCAAAGAAAAGAAAGCGGGTTAGGTATTTGGTTATTACTTGACATTCTGTCTCGGATAAAAGCTCTGCGTGCATTCTGCTATGTATTCATATATATAAAGATTGATCACTATCCTCCTCCTCCTCGCAATTATTTAAGACGTAGAATCTAAATGGCACCAGCAAAGTAGCAAAATATTGCGACCGTGTGTGTGTGTGTGTGTGTGTGTGAGTGTGTGTGTGTGTGCATTTCTCAATCCACTGCCTCGAACAATATAGTCAGGCTAGCCTATTCACAATGCTTTTAATATGGTCGTGTTCATAATTTAGCTTGTCCTTTGTCAGATTTTGATACATTTGCCCTTCTTTGTCATCGACTGCTACCTTTAACAATCTTGTTAACTGAAAACCATTATTTTAGCCAGTTAAAGGCTCTAGTATTGTGTATTTTGTTGTTACAGGTGAGATTCATACATTGTGCTACCTGTTTACGATTAAATGCAGGATACGTAGAGATGCACCTTATGGTATTTAATGCAGAAGATGGGTTGCAGCTACAATATTTTCTAGGTAAAAGGTTACCATCAGGTGTACAAAGAAAACTCCCAGCTATTTGTCTTGTATGCAGCAAACTTTGTCATGCAGTGTGCAGCTATCTTCTGCAAATAAGGTACTAAAAGTTGCAACTTATGCAGTTGACGAACAGTTTGTTGACTGATATAGTGTAATAAATTGTATTCAAATATTATTTTTGTAATTTTTTTTAAAAAATTGTAATACTTATTTATTGATTGTATTCCGATGATTTATTCTTATATCTTGTAATCTTCCATGGAAGGAAATGATGATGAAGACATGAAGGAAATAGTGAATATTGATAAAGATTCCTCTGAGTTAATATTCTGAAAGTATATGCAATGTCATTTAATTTTAAATCTTGTTTTATTGCAAAAATGCGATTTAGATCGACATAAAAGTTCTTAAGTTTATAATTACGTTTAATACTGTCAAGCACAAATTAATTTTAAAAAAAGGTGGCTGCAGTGTGTACAACAATAAACACACACATAAAGTTGATAATAACAATACTGGAAGGAAATGGTGGAAGACATGAACCGCCCGATAACTAACTCGATGGCTTTAACAATGTAGGGATGAGAGAATGTAGAAAACGAAATCCAGTTTTGTGACGTCATAGTTATAAAAGTAGGTTCAATCATTAATGGGATTGAAAAGTTTTGAAGTTTTAAATGTATTTATGCACTGGGAAACATGTAGATGTATTGCTTTTCGTTAGTAGATTACTTCTTTTTCACAATAAATCCAAATTTAAATTCATGTTGGTTTAGTTTGATATACGGTATCATCCTTAAACCTAATCTGTAAATATGATCTCATAGGAAATTGCAGTTATTCCTAGGTTTGGCATGTCTAATCCATAACCCACCAAGCTAAAGGACTGTAAAAAAAAAATAGATTTGGGGAAAATATATCTGTTGAATTTGTTTAAAGATGTACTCTGATATACCTTGCAAGATCATATCAGAAGTAAATACTATATTATATAAATAAACAATAAAATACCTGCATAAACATTTTTAAAAAATCGTCGGATCTATTACATAAGTGATACCAGCTTATCTCACTTACATAAGGAATAATCAATTCTTGTAAAAATAGTGGAGGTTCACTATTTTTAATTATACTAAAAGCTGCTAGTTTATTTTTTTTAAAAAGTGTTATTAGCTTTTACACAAAGGTGCAAACCTGTTTTTAATAAAAATGTTTTACTGCAAAGCAAGGTAATTCAATGACATTGTGAACATCGTCAGCCTGTAATCTTTCTCGTTTAATTGTTTCCGTACAACAATGCTTCAATTTTGTCCTTAGTGTTCGTCTGTCTCGCCATCACTTATCAGGAACAAATTTCCTTGAGGGTGGTGTCACGAATTTTTATGTCAATACTTCCAGCAAGCTTCAAGAGTGGACCGATATCAAAGTAATAAACCAATTTGCAATGTTTAGAATCAACATTCTTGCTCGGTTCAATATGAACACATGATAATCAAGTACTTCCGCTTCATAAACTCGAGTTGTCCATATTTGGTCAGCTGTTCCAATCTATTGTTGAAATCTCTGAAATGCATTTGTAACCATGCACACAGGCCAAAATAAAAAGGATTGATACATTGAATCTTTGAACTTCACACCTGCATAAAAAATAGATCGGATTAGTTACTTAAGTATTATTTCCCCACGATAACCCGATTCTTTGAGGGGCGCATGCAACGTTCCCTCTAAGCGCATCCCTGCGCAGCTGAATTGTCAATTTTTGCTCAATCCAACGTTAAATTTTGCTCGTCTCCGTAATGCTTGCGCAGTGCAGCGAACACTGCGCGCATATCTACCATTCGCTTAGAGGGAACTTTGGGCGCACGGTTGGCCGAGTGGTTCATGCCCCATGCCTTTATTGATCATTCATTCATATACATGTACCTCACTTCTGTTCGTAGTTTTTATGTTCGCTTGTCCAACGTGAGAAAGCTTGCCAAAATACTTCTCATGAGTCGATGGTTCTTTTCATGCGCTCCCCGCATTCTTATTACACCAAATATATTGACCGCCATGTGTGGCCTATCGTGTGCTGAAAAATACTATTAAACCCACAAAACCAAACCAAATTGACTCTTTAACCGTCACACCTGCACCAACTCTAGGTCGGCATTGTTTACCATGCATAAAACATCGTGATAATACGAGTATAGATCGGAATAATCAACCAAGTACGAGTTCTTCACGATAATACAAACATTTAAGCTGAACACATAAACACTATCAATAGATCCGAATAGCTAACGAGGTACGATTTCTTCATGATATTACGGCTCTTTAAATTGAACACGTCCTATCAATAGATCGGAAGAGTTAACCAAGTATGATTCCATCGTCTTAATATGATTCTTTAAACTTCATGTCTACACCTCACTCACCGTTATCGGAAAATATGGCAATTTTACGTCTTGCTTTACTGTCAAGCTTCGTCCTTGAGTACAATATATTCATATGGCATTTGCAGAAGTCATTAAATATTAGTAAAATAAACAACTAATGAAGTAGGTGTTCCTGTTATCTTTAGAACAAAGTGAAGGTGGAATATAATGTCAATTGTCTGTAAATAATTAAATGTTCTATGCTTGCTTTAGCAATAAAACGAGGCTTAAAAAAGAAAATCTAGCATAAAACGCACGAACAGCAGGATATGTAGATCTGAGGAATATTGAATCGAATGTTTGAATAGATTTACAGATTCTTTACAAAGAAATACGAAACTAGAATTTCAAATTTTAAAACATATCTAGTATTCAATACTGAGGCAATGGCGATATGCAGACTGTTCATTGCTAAAAAGACTGTTTGAATTCAGATGAGATACAAGTTGGGTTAGAACACCTATTTCTAAGATTTTATTTATATGAACGGGATATTGTAAACTGGGCGGTGGTTCTTTAAATCGTTTTGGTCAAGTGTTTGTTTCTTCAGCAGAGGCTTTACGATTACAATTTTGAACAATGATTGGAATTCCCCTGATGAGAGATATCAAATAACATCAGTTAGTGAAGGCAATAAGCACTCAAGCATCAGTGATGTTGGAATTGGATCAAGTTCTCATCAATTTAGTGCACTCTTCATCACGATTGTACGTACTAAATCCATAGAGACAGGTTCAAATGCTCCTAATGGTTGCTGCTAAAATTCTGTATCGGAACTGTATGGTGACGACGAGTCAATTGAAATTGTGTTGTCAAGCGTATCTCTAATGGTTTGTACTTTGTCACGGAAGAAATTTGCAAATAGGTCAGGAAGGACTACTGGAGAGAAGGTAGTTGGAAGTGGTGTATATTTTTTCCTTGACATTAGTTAGTTATCTTGAAGAGCTCTTTGCAGCTGGAACTCTCTGTGATCTTAGTACTGTAGTGGGATAATTTGGCGAAATTGATTATATTTGTGACGTTCTTAGACTCTTCATCGATTGTTTATGAATAGTGAGTATGGCGGAAAGTCAAATCCTCTCTGCTTTGCGGCGGTGTCTTTTAGCAGTGCTAAGCTGGCCCCTAACACTGCTATACCATGGAGAACATCCTTTTAATTGATACTCTGCACTTGGTGGCTGGGGCATATTTTTCAAGCAATGAACGCAGGCATTTATCGAGTTGTTCTGCTGTAGGAGGTAAGAAAGTTGTTGGGTTTTCTTGGATGCCATCCATTAGTTTCATTCTATTTAATATACGGAGCAAATAAAGGTGGAGGGTTAGGTCTTTATGTTGAATGTGTCGGTTACGAGGCACACTTACTGTTTTTGCTTTAAGCCTTTGTTTTTCTTTGTTGCTGAACCTATTAATAAGTTCTAAAATAAATATATTTTTTATAGATGGTAAGCCACCCCCCCTCTCTCTCTCTCTCTCTCTCTCTCTCTCTCTCTCTCTCTCTCTCTCTCTCTCTCTCTCTCTCTCTCTCTCTCTCTCTCTTTAAAGTCAGACGTGTCTGTCTTTATTTACTAATTTTTACTCTAATGAATTGAGGACCACAGAAGAAACAACTTGCCAAAAGTCTATTAACTGCACCTTTGCATGGTTTTCTTCATTATCATCAATTTCCGTACCGCCAGCCGGTTATGCCATAGAAAATACACTAGTATTCCCTTACTAACTGGGAAATATTTAACTGCGCGACCCTAGGCCAGTCAATACACACTTTTATCGGCGTATCACACTTATATTATTACGCCTATTTTCCACTATGGACGCATAAGCGGTATCTACCAAGTCCCTACTTATTGATTCCATTGTGTAATTTACTGGTTTCCTACCATAAATACTGCCATCTCAACCACAACACTATTATACACCACTAGATTTTAATATGGATTATGTTACAAAAGGGACAGTCATTCGGCTTGGACCTAAATTCACTACTAGCGAACCCTAGCATGGTTCAAACTCTCTAACACTCGGATCTGTGACGTTTGCTCCTACTAATTGGCTAATTATTTCGGGCTAGGAATATTTCCATGGCGCCGAATACCAAATAATCACACAAATATAATTGCTTAAAAACGGGGCGCTGTCAAATGCGCATACTCTAAATTTATTACAATACTATACAAACACACACACACACACACACACACACACACACACACACACACACACACATATATATATATATATATATATATATATATATATATATATATATATATATATATATATATATATATATATATATATATATATATATATATATATATATATATATATAACGACAGACGATATTCCTTTTATAACCGTTATTTAAAAACAGTGTAAAATCTGTCTATTTAGGTTAAAAGAAAAAAATTGCTTTTTAGTAAAATCCAATCCATAACAAATTTGTATTAGAAAACCGTTTATGTAAAATAAAGCAAATTACAGTAAAACGATTCAGCTGTTCCATGAAGTTTTAATGTCATACCACTTTAACAGGCGTATACACTCCAGTTTAATGACTTTGCTCTCAGATGACTTATTATATATGTTACGTTACTTACGTAGGTTCATTTTATATGGTTGTTAAAAACAATTCATTGAAAAGTGTCCAATAGACTGCCGCTGCAAATAGTGAAGGACATCTTTATTTCCAGAACCTCTAGCTAACACCAAATGACATCATTATTCCCAGAGCCTGATGCTAGCACCAAATGATATAATTATTCTCAAAAACATTTGCTAACAGGAAATGATATAACTATTCCCAGAGCCTGTTGCTAGCACCAAATGATACAATTATTCACAAAAACATTTGCTAACAGGAAATGATATAACTATTCCCAGAGCCCGTTGCTAGCACCAAATGATATAATTCTTCTCAAAAACTTTTGCTAACAGGAAATGATATAACTATTCCCAGAGCCTGTTGTTAGCACCAAATTATATAATTATTCACAAAAACATTTGCTAGCAGGAAATGACATAACCATTCGCAGAACCTGCTGCATCCTCGTGACAAATTTTTCCTTTATATACTTGCTTATAAGTCGAGTTCAACTTCCAGTAATATAGATCCTCTCTGCCATTACGTAATGCGGGGGCAGATCAGCTGTATATGCCCTTTGTTCTACTGAATACTCCTAACAAATTAAATGGACCCAGATATGTTGGCTGATGATGCGACGACAGATCTGAGTCTGTGCAGTTCGCAGTTGAGCATATAGGCGAGGATATAAAGTATATCTAAATTCTCTCATTTTATCATTTTCAAATATGAATAGCAAGTCTTCCCCAACCACTCTCTCTCTCTCTCTCTCTCTCTCTCTCTCTCTCTCTCTCTCTCTCTCTCTCTCTCTCTCTCTCTTCTTGCTGGAACAAAATACGAGTAGTAGTTACCTGAGAAGACATGACGATAGTTGCTTCAGACATCTTTATTTCCCGTCTAAACGTCCGCCACATTTTTGTTTGTTTGTTTGTTTGATTAGGATTTTTAACGTAGCTTTAACAATTTTTCAGTCATATCGCTACGATGTCTGCAGTGAGGCAGCTTATAGTGATGTCTAGCACTGAGACATCATGCCGCAGACATGTAGCATGATGTCTCACCCAGTCACATTATCCTGACATCAGGCCGACCAGTCCTAACACCAACCTCTTAATGCTGAGTGTCAAGCGAGGCAGCTGTTAGTACCATTTTTGTAAGTCTTTGGTATGACTCGGCCGGGGATCGAACCGACGACCTCCCGCTTCTGGGGCGGACGCTCTAACCACTAGGCCACCGGAGCGGTTCCACATTTTTGAAGGAAAATGATAGCTCATTATCTATGTGTGCGATCTTATATGAAGAAGTACTTATTTTACTTTAGACCATCTTGTCCTGCGTACATACACATTAATCAAATACCGTAAATAATGGAAAATGATGTCACCCCTATAGAAATCATGGTAGAATACATTCAGATTTATAATAATCAGCTACGTTCATAACATATCTCTCTATGACTGGGAGAAAATAAATACCCCAAAATAAAATAAAACACTCACAATTCAGGAAAAAATATTATTGTTTTCACCAGTAATAAATGCTGTGTAATCATTTTTAACAATGTAGTTAAATTAAGTGAGTACGTCATATGTCAAGAACTGTTTAAGACGTTATTTTTCAATATGGAAACGTTATAAACATCGCAAATACAAAATGAAAGCTACACAATTTTTTTTATGGATATATATATATATATATATATATATATATATATATATATATATATATATATATATATATATATATATATATATATATATATATATATATATATATAATTTCTGTATTATGGGTAATGGCGGCTCTGTTAAGAGTGAATTGTGAATTTTCTTTTATTTGTGTTAGCCACCTCTTGGGGGTTATTTTTTTTTTTAGAAAGAAATGTCCTAATGATATGTACAAAATTAAAACATTCAGTAGATATTTTGTTTTTGATTTTGGGCATGAAGAATATTATTGTGATAAAAAAAATCGATCATTTTTTTAACCACTACGTCGCGGCGAAACTCTTATCTCCGAGCAGAACCGCTTCAATGGCCTAGTGGCATGATGTCATAGTGGCATGATGTCCCACCCAGTCAATTATCCTGACACCATGCCGACCAGTCCTAACACTAACTTCCAAATGCTGAGCGTCAAGCGAGGAAGCTGTTGGCATCATTTTTGTAAGTTTTTGGTATGACTCAGCCGGGGATCGAACTCATAACCTCCCGCTTTTGCGGCTGACGCTTTAACCACTATGCCACCGGTGAGATTCATACCAGAGATGATGTTTACTTAAGAAATGGAGGTATGTATTTGTCATGTTCCTGCTTAGGCAAACCTTGTCGAGCCTGCTCAGGCAAAGCTTGTAATGTTAAAAGTAATCACTACATGGCAAAGGAATTTCTAGTTCTGATTAAAACTATATAAAACACGATGGTTTATTTAACAATTCTGAATATTTTCTTATAAGATCTTATTTTCCTTGAACCTGTTGAAAATGTTAATGTCGATTATAAGACAAACGCATATTACATAAAATGATTTGCAGCTGCACGTGCAGCACGACGGGTAACTGCAGATAATTATTTAACATCATATAGGAAAATGACAGTGACCAATATATAATATGTCGAAGAATGAGAACAGTTCTGGGACGGAGATAAAAGCACACAGTGAAAAAATCCGGGCGCTCTTAATGTAATCTGAAGATATCAAACCCGACGTGGAGAAAGTTTAGGGATGTAAAATCACTGTCAATTGACACAGCTGTGCGGTGGTTTCATCGTTTAAAAGATGGTCGCAACTCTATAGAAGATGATCCACATAATGGAAGACCTTTGCGATTGGTGAGCGAGACGTGGCTCCTGTGCAGAGGAATAATGCCGAAGATAATATACAGTGGGAGGTACAACGTTTTGGATCTACTGTTTTGAACCCAATTCGAGAGAAAATAACGAAGTCTGGACCAAGAAAATGAGCAGACCAGTCATGAAAAGATATATATATATATATATTACAAACGCATTATACACTCTAATGTACATCAAGCTATAAAACGTGAATTTAAATTATAATACATTTTTCTTAGTTACAGACAGAATAATGGATCGAAAGAGCCCTGGTTTAGTATTAAGCGATTTTAGGTGAATCCCGCTATCAATGATTCGACGAGCAGCAGACGGCCTGAGTGACCGTTATGCGTCTGTTTAAGCAGTTTTCCATTGTATGAAGAACATACAAAAATGGGAATAAGAGACTGCATTTAATAATTGGATGATTAGAACGAGATGGTGTGGACATGCTTGGAGAGTGGAGTTCACTAATAAAGAAATTTCCTGTACGCAGCGCTATTATTCCGAACTTTTGAAATATCCATCATATGCAAATATAACTGTAAATCTGGGTAATAGCCATTAAAAGACTATCATCTAAACATGAAAACATAACAAGTCTTAACATGTGAATTCTTTCCACATCTTTATTCATAAAGTAAATCACTAAATCATTGTTATGCATAGTGAACAAAACTGAGAAAATAATACTCCTTGTCTCACGAGTCACGATAGTATTACAAAACTGAGAAAATAATACTCCTTGTCTCACGAGTCATGATAGTATTACAAAACTGAGAAATAATACTCCTTGTCTCACGAGTCACGATAGTATTACATGGCAGACAATCTGACGAACTTCAAGTATAGAATTTGGATGACTTGTACATTGATTTTATAATATTTCAAGTGTCATCTATAAATCCTATTTGTATCGATATGTACCATACATTTTATGACGACATAATGAAAAGCCTCGGTAATGTCCTTAAAAGAACTTCACAATGTTTGATCCTTGTTAAAAATTGTGTAATTGAGTTGTACAAACATAAACATAAACTGTAGTGCTGATGCCACTTCTAACACCACATGCCACTTCTAACCACATGCCACTTCTAACACCACATGCCACTTCTAACACCACATGCCACTTCTAACACCTCATGCCACTTCTAACACCTCATGCCACTTCTAACACCACATGCCACTTCTAACACCTCATGCCACTTCTAACACCACATGCCACTTCTAACACCACATGCCACTTCTAACACCACACTGTGCTTCAAAATATTTGCCATAAAGTCCAGCCCATC
>JARLTB010000218.1:122500-197500 GCA_030141615.1 Unio pictorum
AAAGTTTCTAGTGCGTACAAACGGTAGGTAAATTTAACAACTATCTTTAAATGTGTTTTCTAGGTACGACTTAGAGATATCAGATTCTGCATAATCAATTGTATTCCTGTATACATACAGGCACGAAATGCGTGTTCGTGCGCATATGTTTGTTTGTGTTAAAAGAGAGAGATGAGTTCTCATCGTCACGAGAGCATGTATAGGACCATTAAAGCCGTATGTACTTCTGCTTCTCTATAATTGCAGTATCAGTAAGCAACCTATGTACTTAAAAAAATAAATTTACTTTGATGTTTGCACCTTTCTGCCACTTACCTGGTATCACATAACACCGGTTTCGCATGCTTGCGATATTATGTTAAAATATACACTCAATCCACAGTAGATAACCATATTATTGATGTTGTTTTCGTGCAAGTCTAAGCTGCACATATTGAAGCCATGGCTAAAACAGCAGAATCAATCGTGACGTCACGTCCGTTTTCTATTTACTTGATTATGTTCCATTTCTGATTTCAGCGTGGTTTAATAAATGCATTTAAACAAATTCTTCACATTAAGTCAGACACAAACGCCCAGAATTTATCCACTGCTACTGCCCCCCCCCCTCTATTATACTGTTACGTTATAAATATTGTGCATAGTTCCTTTTAGTTTTATGTGCTTTATGATTCGCATGCATTGCAAATGTAAAGAATAAGCCTTTATGAACTCGGAAGTTGAGGGGAGGGAAATGACACAGACATATATTCATTAGAAGATTTCTGCAACTAAATAAATTTTAATTTGTTTGAGTGTAAACATCAGATGAAGGTTGTAAGTGTAACTTGGGGAAGAACTATAGATTTTATGGAGTAGCATCTTGGGCATCAATCATCAACGACGCATGCGCTAGGTTACAGTAGGCGTGTATTACCTAAATTTAGTGAATTTATGTAAGACAAATAATAACATCTGGTTATCTGCTTACATTAAATTTTGTGCACTTACAAATTGACAATCCAGCGTAACTTAATTTTACTGAACATCCAACAGTAAAGAGAGGTGGATTGCTAGGTTTCACTGGGCAGTTTATTTGGCAAATTTTCATCCGACGATGACCTATTGCAGGAACATGGTAATAATATTACATAAAAGATACAAATATAAACAAGCTAATAATTTTGTTGAAAGGATGCTTGTAAGATTCTGACTGAGGTATTAAGGATAATTCCTTATGCAAGTGGTTGCTTTTATACTGAACCCACACTACCTCCAACCCCTCTTTTTACATTCATGTTTTACAGGAAAGAGCTATTTTGAATATTTTCCTGTGACAAGACAGCTAAAAGAATCAGTATGTACCTTATGCATGAATAAAGTTCACTAGTACTGTAACAAATTGGCATACGTTTCATCACCCCTCAACCATCTAGATGTTTAGATATTTACCTCTGTAACAGACAGTAAATACGTAAGCCAAGTCGGCTGCTCATTGGTAGCCAAAATTACGCATTTGATCTCCAATGCTAGTCTGTGTCAGGCAGTCACCAACAAGTCAATCCATTTCCAAACTTAACTAAAAGTAAATGTAAACCACATTACATATTTAGCTTATGTGTGAATTTGAAAGTGCCAGGATTGTAATTATTAGGTTCGTGCCTTCTACATTAAAAATTAGGGAAGTGTCAAAATACAAAACTATCCAGTGAGACCTGAGAGCAACGCATGCAATTTTTGTTTCACGGATAGAAGAGCTAACTAACTAAGATATGTCAACAGTGACTTCTGGAACCTAGATACGCTGTTTAATTACTTGAATGTTGTAATCCTGTCAGTGAGTTCGACCTATTCACTTGAATTAATGGATTAAATATGTATTTAGGGCAGGTAATGTTTATTGAAGAGCACAATTAAAAAAAAATAAAAATCAGCGCAATCCCAACCGGTGCTAACATTACAGGTCTTTCACATATACGACTAACTCACCGAGTACATGAAAAGGACACGCAAAAGAAACATACATCTCCACTAATGAAGATTTGAAAACGAAAGTGCTTCAGTGAGCTTGAGAAATGTTATGTCTTGCAAAAATATGTGTTTAAAGCATACTTAAGAGATTTTTACTTAGTTCAAATTATGTGTGTGTGTTGGCATCCGATAGTTTCGAGAGATGTCCCGATTGGTGGTTGTACAACGTCTGTAGTGGCTATATATCCCAACACGAGAGTGGCAGTCCTTACTATACTTGCTGCACTTGAAAGTTGAGCCTGGTTTGTGTTGGAGCTGCTTCGTCTTCCTCCAAGATCGCTTTTCATCAACTGGCAAATGAAGCCTGCCCTCGCCGGGTTTCAAACCATTGATCAGAGCGTGTCGCCAGCTGGGCATGTCTAGAGCAAGCTCTTTCCAGGTGATAACATCGATGAAGCGAAGATGTGGCCGTCCGATCGACCTATTGCCAGAGTCAAGTTCCAGATAAAGAAGGCCTTTGGGGATCCGTCCGTCATCCACCCGACGTACATGGCCCAGCCATCTGATGCGACTTTGGCGGAGAAGCGTGAACATGCTGGGAATCTTGGCACATTTAAGCATCTTGTTGTTTGTTACTCGATCACTCCAAATGATCCTGAGTATGCGTCGGAGGTAACGCGTGTGAAAGGCGCTCAGTCATTTCTCTTGTGAGGTGTACAGGGTCCAGGTTTCACTGGCATACAGGAGAGTGCTTCGCACGCAGACACGGTACACGTAGATCTTGGTCGTCAGGGTCAACATACTGTTGTTCCACAATCTTTGCGACAACCTGGAAAAAGTTGTTGATGCCTTTCCAATCCGCTTGTTGAGCTCAGCATCGAGCGATAAGTTGTTGCTGATGGTAGATCTGAGGTACATGAACTGATTGACAACATCAAGTTCGTAGCTGTTGATGATAATGCTTGGGGGGGGGGGGGCTGTCCGCGTTCTTGAAGGCTGATGGTCAGCCCAAACTCACCCCCATGCTTTAGCAAAGCGATCCGTCAGGTGCTGTAACTGATTGCTTAACCCACTTTGCTCATTGCCTTTAATCGTGCCAGGTTGAATCATTTGCCGTCTGATCGTGTGTGCGGTAAATCACATATGTGGACGTCCCAAAAGCAATGCTTGAGCAGGACAGTGAAGAAGATGCCGAAAAGCGGGGTTGCTAGGACTCAACCCTGTTTCATTCCACTGCGGTAGTTGAAGGGGTCCAATGTTGAGCCATCGTACTGCAGTGTCCCTTTCATGTCATCGTGGAAGGAATGGAGCATGCTTAGCAGCTTGGGGGTGGATTCCTATCTTAGTCAGGATTGTAAACAGTCCATCTCGGCTGACCTGACCAAACGCCTTAGTGAGGTCTATACGTGTCAGGAAAAGTATCTGTGTTGTTCTCTGCATTTCTCCTGCAGTTGGTTGACTGAAAAAATAATGTCCATGTCATGACCTGTCTGCGCCGAACCATCACTGCGACTCTGGATACACTCTGTCAGCAAACGTCTGCAGTCTGTTCAGGATGACGCGTGCGAACACTTTACCTTTGACGGTGAGAAGGGGTATGCCCCTGTAAATATTGCAGTCACTTATGTCGCCTTTGTTCTTGTATAGGGTTTCTATGTTGGCATCTATCATGTCCTGAGGCGTGGACATCTCATCCCAACACTGGCAGAGGAGGTCGTGCAGGTGTGTGATCAGCACGTTGAATCTGCACTTGATGACTTCTGCTGGGATGCCATCCTTTCCTGGGGCTTTAACTAATGAAAGTTTCTCTAATGCCTTCTTTAGTTCTGCCACATTATGTTTCTCGTTTAGTTCGACCATGAGCGGAAGGTTTTAAATGGCACCGAGGACATTGTTGGTTACGTGATTCTCTCTGGAGTACATTTCAGAGTAGTACTCTACCCAACGCTCCATATGCTTGCCCTTGTCAGTGGTACTATCACTTTCTTCGTGGGACCATTACTTTCTTTATGCCATCGTACATGCCTCTGATGGTTCCGAAATCTGCTGCTGACTGGATGCTGAAGCCAGTATTAATTTGCGCACGACCGAGCTAACCTCTGCACTTTGCTTCTGGTAGACCTGTATGCCTGTAGAGTCATATGGCAGGGGGATCGTATGTATTCCAGGTGAGCACTGCGACGCTCTTCTACAACTGGCCTGAGTGTGGCGGAGTTAGCCTCAAACCAGTCGTTGTTCTGTGACTGTTTCTTACCAAAGATCCGTGTGGCTGTGCTGTACACAGTCTCTCTGATGTGATTCCATCTCTCTTTCGCACTGCGGTTGGAATGTTCTGAATCAAACGTCTTGGAGAGGGTATACGTGAATTCCTCAGCCTTGTCAGGATATGACGTCTAGCTCACTTCAATGCGTGGTTAACCCTCCTGCTCAGAGCGATGCATTTTCTTTGGTTGAAGCTTCATTTTTCAGCACACCAGTGAGTGGTCAGTGTCTCAGTCAGCGCTGTGGAAGGTATGGTTAAAATGCACACCCTTCAAGGTAGACCGCCTCGTAATGATCAAGTCCAGTTGGTGCCAGTGTTTATACCAAGGATGCCTCCAATACACTTTATGATGGCTTTGTCTGAAATAATGAATTGGTGATGCTGAAGTCGTGGTACGAGCACATCTCTAGGAGTCGCTGCCCGTTCTCATTCATCTTTCCAATGCCAAACGTGCCAAGTCAGGAAGACCAAGAGTCATGGTCAGTACCCAACCTAGCTTTGAAGTCTCCCAGTAATATCAAGTTTTCTTCCTTTGGGAATTTTGGCGATGAGCGAGTTTAATTTTGTCGTAGAACACATCCTTTGTATCTACGGTCGCGCTTAGTGTGGGAGCATAAACGTTGATCAGGTTTACTGTCTGGTTGTGGTGTGTAGGCAGAGGGATAACAGTCTTCCGTTTCTTTATTGGTAGGGTTCTACCATACCCAGCAGAGAGTTCCTGAAGGCAAATCTAACACCAAACTATCTTGCTTCACAGCGCTCTATCCTTGTCAGAAGAACGTGTTGTTGTCTTCGCTGAGGGATCCGGAATCTGATAGCCGTGTCTCCTATTGTGCGGCGATGTCGAATTGGAGTCTTCCATGTTCGTCATTTATGACTTTAGTCTTTCGAAAATGGCCGATTGCCTGGAGATCATCTCAGAGTCCAGTCAGCATGGTCTTGATATTCCGTGTGCATAGCTTAATGATTGGATGTTTCCTTGTTAGTTTTCGTTTGTTGTTTCTTGGTGCTATAGTTGCAGTCTGCTTTGCAGGTACTCGCGTACCTTAAGGCCTCTTCACCCAGTAACGCAGACGAGCTGTGACGGGACGGCACCTTATTGTCTGGGGCTGCTCAGATTGAGGCAAGCGGTAGCTGTCCAGTGAGACCTGTTGGAAAGCAACCCCTGGAGTCTGACTCTGCGCCAGACTAGCGATTACTAATAACCGGGAAACTGCTGTTCCCATGTTTATTCGACGTTGTGAAGCGAAGCTAGAGTGTCCTATCCAGGGAGCAAGGCTGGGCAGTGTGATATGGAAAATCATTTGTTGCCCATACAGCTGATTTCCACGCTCCAAGCAGATGATGGATCCAAGGGAAAGGATAAGCCGATACGTCTGTTAGAAATTCTAAGAGCTGTTAGAAATTCTGTGATCTTAGGTCATTGGGCCCTCAGCATGGGTTCCATCCCACAGACCCTGCTTATTTATTATATTATTTATTACATTATTTATTATACTATTTGTTATATTATTTATGCCCTTTAATACATTAAATTGTTTTAAGCAAAATTTGTTCATCTAACAAATAAAATATAAATTAGTAGACTTTTTTTCCCCCAGAATATTTAATAAGCGTTCAGGATTCAAACTTTACGGTTGCTCATAGGTTAACCAAAAAAACACCAACCCAGGATATTTTCAATAGAAAATTTCTGTTTCCCATAATCTGTCGATCGAAAAAGCCACAAAATCGCTAAAATGGAAGCATCTCAGTTTAAAATAAAGCGTTTTTATTGTTCTCATTACGGAAATAACAACATAGTAACACTATACTGTACTTAATATGACGCCATCCATATTTATATATTTTGCATTCTTATGTGTGGTAAGCACATCCTGGATCATTTATATGTTTATGTTGTAAATTATGATTCACGTTGTAGAAAAGCAAAGAGTCCATGAGGTCAGCTACCTGTGGATTGACAGGTCAAGCTAAGTCCATTGGTTAAGTGAAAGTAACTTTTTACACTGCCGGTCATGATTGTGTTGACTGCTGTCGAGATGTGTTTTAAATGGTCTTAAGACCCAAGTACACTCCAGGATAGTAGTTGAATGCTACATTATGTGACCGTGAGCATGTTTACTGAGTGACCAAACTTACAAACCAACGAGGACAATATCTGGTAGGTTTTAAATATATATTTTCCTGCTCTGTATTTTGAGTTCTGTTTTTCAAACAAATCAAACGAAAATAATGGAAAAATACAGAACCTCATTCTATATAGCATGGTGCATTGCAGATCAGTTTTAAAATACAGGAATGTTCATTAAAACAGTAGTCAGTCATGAAGCGACTATATCTATCTGATCAGAGTTCTTAGATAATTGTTTGCACAAATATAGTTAAAATAGGAACTCGTCTTTCTTCGAAAGATTGTCGCTAATCTAATTTTAAAGATGTAATTTACACGTATCACACTCCCTTATAGTTTTTTTAATTACTTTCTATGGTTAATTACTTTCTATGGTTATAAAGATGTAATTCACACGTATCACACTCCCCTATAGTTTATTTAATTACTTTCTATGGTTAATTACTTTCTATGGTTATAAAGATGTAATTCACACGTATCACACTCCCCTATAGTTTATTTAATTACTTTCTATGATTAATTACTTTCTATGGTTATAAAGATGTAATTCACACGTATCACACTCCCCTATAGTTTATTTAATTACTTTCTATGGTTAATTACTTTCTATGGTTATAAAGATGTAATTCACACGTATCACACTCCCCTATAGTTTATTTAATTACTTTCTATGGTTAATTACTTTCTATGGTTAATTACTTTCTATGGTTATAAAGATGTAATTCACACGTATCACACTCCCCTATAGTTTATTTAATTACTTTCTATGGTTAATTACTTTCTATGGTTATAAAGATGTAATTCACACGTATCACACTCCCCTATAGTCTATTTAATTACTTTCTATGGTTAATTACTTTTTATGGTTATAAAGATGTAATTCACACGTATCACACTCCCCTATAGTCTATTTAATTACTTTCTATGGTTAATTACTTTCTATGGTTATAAAGATGTAATTCACACGTATCACACTCCCCTATAGTCTATTTAATTACTTTCTATGGTTAATTACTTTCTATGGCTATAAAGATGTAATTCACACGTATCACACTTCCCTATAGTTTATTTAATTACTTTCTATGGTTAATTACTTTCTATGGCTATAAAGATCTAATTCACACGTATCACACTTCCCTATAGTTTTTTTTAATTACTTTCTATGGTGTTAGCTTACCAGCTGTCAAGAAATGTTATGAGCTAATTAGTTCACATCTATTAATTAAATGCTATAATTTTCGTTATGGACTAATATGAAATGAACAAACAATATACAAATGTTGTTAACATTTAACTTTCATGTACGTTATTCGAGTTAATATTAATTGATTCTTAAACAATCTAATGCAAAGACATCGCGTGCCCATGTATTATGATGCAATGCAGTGCCGTACAATCTTCCTTCCCGCTCAGGTCACCTTCTAACAAATCAGGAATTCAAGCTTTGCTGGTGGCTTCCGTGGGTCGGTGATTCTTAACGGGCTTTTGCCAGCAATACTGGCCGCCATGTATAAACCTATCATGCGTTGAAATATGGCGTCAACCCCTCAAACAACAAGAACAAAAGAATATAGAATTTAATAGATGGACATGTGCGTAACAAGATAGATTAATCATTGTCGTCTGTTACATTTCAATACAACCTGTTAAAACAAGTGCTCGATGCAAGAAGGAAGTGTACCATAAAGCAAGACTTATCAATCATATATTGATTATATACACAGTATTGTCTGATAAATAGAGATTTGGGACAAAACATGTAAATCATGTAGGAACATTAAAGCAGTACTAATAATGACTGTTTTGTGTCAAAATTTAATAATACTGTATGCGAGCAGATAATTAAAAAGTGACGACTTGATGTAGAATTGAGTTTTACCATAGTAACACCAATATTTTTATATCGATTAATGAGTTCATTTCTGGGAAGTAAACAATGAACTAAACTTTAGAATATTTCATATACTGTAGTATTCTTTGTTATTATATGTAACAAAAATTTACAGGCACAAATAGTTATATTTGCCCCTCGAAGTACACGTAGGGTCAATATATAATTAAATTCATCACGCAGAATATTTGTACTGCAAAGAGTAGACAATCTTTTATATGTCGGTGTGTTTATCTATCTTCTGTTTTATCATAATAAATGGAGATTTGAAGTTCTAAATTTGAGCAAATGAAATTCTAAGATAAAGCTTAACATTGCTTAGGAAATCGATACGATCAGTGTCTTATCACAGCTCCAGATTTAAAGACACATAACAAAAAGTTATTTTTTTTAGATTTAATTTAGTAGTGGTTGCTGTTGGCAGAACATGCTTACATGCCCTGAAAAAAACCTTGACCAAGTTCACACTACTAACACAGTGATTGATAGTACTAATCTTAGGGTCGTTCGAAGAGAAAATATAAAGACTGGGATACTGAAGTCCATGCGAGGTAGAACTAAGTGTAGCATTATCCATTAGGAAAATACTTTCTCTAAAGGACTCTTGAGTCGAATGCCTATGGGTAATTTTACAATCTATTGTTTTAGCACAGGCGATATTATAGTTCGATAATTGGGTGTTATATATCACAATAATTTGGACGTCTAAAGATTTTATGAGGATAGAACTAGGGTGTCGTATCTAAAGTATTTAGGCGCCCATAGATTTAACATGGTGGGGGGGGGTAACATTCTTTGAAGTTGATAACATCAGTGTTACAACATAGTTCGAGTTGACTTTATATGCACCACCACGGCACAGGCACGTACCGATCTGATTAAAATTAGGTCTCTACTGTCCTACTTGAAGATTTGACAGCAACCATTTAGGGGTCATGTTCTCGTAATCTTTGAAGTAGCCAATGGAAATATAACTTTCAGAAATGAAAAAGTGAATCAAATCGTTCCGCTCACATTGACGCTATGGGTTGGGTCGGCATGACGTCACGAGCTTAGCGACCTACTTTCAGCCATATTTCCGAGGTGAAAACAATCGCTTAGTAACAGTTCAGTAGCGTTAGTTATGTTCGATATTACAAACCGTTTTTGTTTACCTATATTTTGTTTCTTATTTATGTTTTCTGTTCAGAAATGTTACATGGTCTTCTGTACATGCAGGATTTTAAACCATATATGTGTGTTTGTCGAATATTTTTTAGACGTAATATATTTTAGGTTCATAAGGTAGGAAGGAAATCTAACTCGGGAAATGGTACCACCATATAGTGCAGACTACATTCATCATCTGTCCGCTTATCAATACTCTTCACCAAAACAAGTGCGACAAAACTACACAATCTGATTTATATTTTATATGGTAGAGTACAATACATGGTCAACATCGTTGACCAGATTCTATTACTGTGATAAGATGTTAACCGTCAAGGTCCTGATTATAAATTCGTAGAATACTACGAGTTAGCAGGTCATATCTTTAAAGAAAAACTGTCAGTTCTTTCGGTCGATGTTATATTACAAAGACTCTTTACATAGTTACGAAAATGATATTTTACGTCGGCTTTGTCTTACCAAGAGAAAAACTGTTCTTTTGTGGGATTTGTTTTGGTATTTCTCCTTTTGCTTGTTTGAGAATTTTAATGACAATCGACTTAGAAGAAAAAAAAAGAGAAGCATATTATCCGTATCCAGATTTCACTAAAATTTACCATGAACCTCTCATTTTGCTAGGCCTACCCCTACTCCTCCGCTATAATAAGGGGTAAACTCACTCAAGTTCCCAAACGTTAACGCTTGCGTTCATGTTGAAATGCTTTACGAATGACCATGTAAATACTCCCATATTTCTTGTCTTTACATGGCGGCCAGAATAACTGATGGAAAAAGAATACAGGAAATCCCGGTAAGAATTACCTACCAACGGAAAGATAATGGCAGCTTTTTCGTATACCCCAAGGCCGAGAGTTGAACCCATGCGGACAGAGATGAGATGCTGAGATGTCAGTCTTCGGTAAACGCGGTGTGCGTTTGACCACACCGGCCTTCTAGGCCCATAGGTCAAAGATGTTTATCGGATTAAATGTCTGATCGGGTCATATGGGAATTATGGTTACAATCTACACATATACAATCCAGCTCCCGCTTTTAGATTACTATTTAAACACAATGAATATACAATCCGCTTTTTGAATACTATCCAGTTATAACACATATTGATTGTTATACGAACGTAAACCCGTACAGTTCAGCACCAATTGCTTTATTACTGTCCAACAGTTATAAACTTTTTAAGGGAATTTAACATGGGCTTCCAAAAGAGTCGAAAGTGTATAACTTGAAAGTTGACATGGGAGTAGTTGCCTGAAATTCGATTCCTTAGTTATTTACTATCCAATGCATAGTTATCTACTAGCAAAACCCTCATTGGCACTATCGAAATCTTGACGTGTCTAAAATATCCACACTAACTAAGAGACTTAAAGGTATGAAGTAAAATGAGAGATGAAATAACACAAACATAATATCCAAAACACCACCTGTAGTATCCAACACCCCATAAACATTATCGACAACTACTTGAATAGTGTCTAAACCCCACACATACGATCAAACGAAAAGTGTATGGTGTAAAAGAAGGGGATGAAATCAACAAAAACACACCACCAATGCTGTCAAACACTCAAATCTTATATATTCTCAAAATCACTCTTTTAAATACTCTCCAACACCCATTTTTTTTTATTATCACACACTATGTTGTAGCGATTAAGACCCTCTACGTTTACTAGCAAACATAACAAAATCGATAGAGAGTATATTAAAAAGCGTGTCAATGCTATATTGTATTCGATAAAAATACAAAACAACACCATTTCATTATTCAGAATAAACTTCGGTAAGAACCACCAACCCACGGTAAGCTACCTGCAGTTTTCTCACACATCCACATTCGCCGAACCCGAAACTCTAACATACGCGGACAGAGGTGAGATTACAGCTATTGGAATAGGCGAGTGCTTTAAAGCACTCGTCCATCCGCCCCTCCCTCCTGGTTGAAACCGTTGTAGTGTCTAATGTTTCTTCCAGTGATCTAAGGGACTGCCATTTTACCATCGATGCACACTTCGTTTCCGAGCTAAATACAAGAGAAAACCAGAATGTTCATAAAACCGTTCATCATTTCCAGAATACTATCAAAATAAGACGTTAAAACGTCTAAGGGAAATCGAACATATTATTGAATTGAGCCGATACAGTATTTCTTCTCATCAAGTCAATGATGTCGTCTTCCAGAGGAGGTAATCTATAGGAATCAAAACACTCTACACTGTCACCACAAGGAAATTAAACGGCCACCTAATGGGTTCCTGTTGGATGAATGGCGTCTACGTTTATGACACAGGCTGGACTATTTTTAGGCTTGCAATCATTATTTTCACATTTAGCACGGGTAGTATTCTATCGCTTGAAAGCTTCAAGGCTATTGCTTTCAAGAAAAGTCAAAGGAGATAAGAAATGGTTAAGCGATTTTTAAGGGCACTTTCTCAAAATTTTCTATTTCAGAAACGAAAGTCAATGCCTCTTGCATATATTCTTTTAACGTTTCTTATTGACTTTTCATCGTACATTGGTCGTGTTGTGTAGGTCTGGGATGATTGATTTGACATTCATAACACTGGCTTGTGTAGAGACCTTTTGAAATTCCTTCATCCAGGTCCTTAGCAAAACAGGCGACTGAGCGTTGTTCCTCTTCTTCTTGCCATACTGATGTTATGACTGTATTATGACTTTATTGTGTGTCCCTTTCCTGTTCTGGCTGCAAAATATCCTCATCGTGTAGCTCAGTAGGATCACTTATCTCAAACTGTTTATTTCTAGAGTACGTTAACATTCTGCCTACCATACGACGTTCGCTGAATTGGTCTCAGCTTCTGCAAACTGAAGTTGCTATATAATACACAAGGGATTTGACTGCATATCCATTTAGGTACACAAATAAACCCAATGTCCTCCTAGAATGTCTCTCTTATCCTACCTAAGTTTATTTACAAAACTTAAAAAGAATTAACCATCTTAGATTTCCTAACATGTCGTCCAATATATAAAAGCGTGCAGTTTGAATAATTTTGGTGAAATCTGATTGGAAGGAAATGTTGCTCATTTTCTTAGGTTTCTATATTTCATCCCGCTATATGTAAATCTTCAAAACATACCAACATCTGTATTCAGTTTGCGAGGCTGATTTAATAATTTGAATATGTTTCTAATTTTTTAGTTGGCTGCCTAGCTGGTAATAAATTAATACGATCTCTAGAGGTCTTAATTAACGCAAATAGCTGGATAATTAGTAACACCACTAACAATCTCTCAGTATATGTTAGCTGTATAACTGTCTCCACACCTGATAATACTTAAAAGTATAATCTGACCTTATGATTTCTCTATTTCGAGAAAGCCATACCTGGAAACTAATATAAAAATATAGTGTTTAATGTTCTCTCGATATGAACCTCAAGTAAACATATACATGAGTTATAGTTGTGCTCGGTGTTAGAATGTCTATTTCTTAGTAGGTAGGAAGGTCGCCCTTCCAGGTGGGGGGGATGGGTTGGAAAGTCGTTGCAAGAGAATAAAGTGCATTGCTGAATAAAATTACCTTTCTAGATAATATATTGCATCGTGAGTGTCTGTGATGACTAATTCATGGGTTATGTAACCTAGGGTTCACAAATGGGAATGAAGTCGAAAGATGTATACTGTTATTTTTTACATTGGCACAGTAGTCATTCACCTTGAGAACTGCAATACACTGTATATTCAATTTTAATTCATTGGATTTTATTATGACAAGCATGTAGATGCTCATCAAGTACATAGAGTTAATATTTTGGCTGGACTAAGGGTTTGTTTGCGGCTCAGAGTACTTAATAATGGCCCTTATATATATATATATATATATATATATATATATATATATATATATATATATATATATATATATATATATATATATATATATAGTTTAAGGACCGCTTCTATGGTGTATGTAAAAATCTATAAGGGCCATTATTAAGTACCCTGAGCCGCAAACATATATATATATATATATATATATATATATATATATATATATATATATATATATATATATATATATATATATATATATATATATATATATATATATATATATATATATATATATATATATATATAATTGATTACCTTCTTTCCTCGTCTGTAACGGGCTCAGGGGCTCGCATTCTCAATTTATTGGATTTATATGATTGTTTTTGATTTTTACTTACCTTAATACACATTAATAGGATGAACAGTTTATGCGGATTTAGTGCTTTACTCACAGCAACAAAAGTAGGTTATTTAGTGCCGAGGATATAGAGCATTTTCTTTTATTCAAGTACATACCACGGTAGATTCTAAGTGTGATCATATGACAGGATTTGAATTCGAACCCTTTCAATCGCGAGGCCATGCCGGCCCTAGTGACTGTAAACATGTACCGTAGTTACCGTGCCGGTAAACCATTGAACTTGTAAACCGCTCTTTCTTTAGGTCGAACACAAAATTCTGAACGTGATCTCAGGAGGAAGACAGTAGAGTTTGACATTAAGGTTTGGTTTGCTATGATTTGTGTGGTTTAATTTAGCAAATGATAGGCTATACACGTCGACCAGAGTATATGGCGGAGGAAGAACCTGGGAAGAACCACCAACACACGGGAAGCTAGTGGCAAGCTTTCTTACATACCAAGCTTGTCGAGGCGAGGCTCGAACTCACACTGACAGAAGTGATGGGTGAATGATCTGTCAAGGCGGGCATCCTACGCTAGTCGGCCCACTGACCCCCTGCCCTTAAATTTGCCAACCCTCAAAGTAAGTATGTTTAGGCTGCTTACAGTTGCATGTGCCACCTGCAGATTTATGCGTATGACGTAAAATATGTACAATACAGTAATCTAAAAATGTCGGAGAAGGAGAGGCATTCTGATACTAAGCAATAGTGTACTGTAAAATCCGTGCGCTTGAGTACTCTCTGATATCAAGGCCGACCTGGATGCGTTAGAATACTTTCTAACTGATATAAAGGCCGACATGGATGGGTTAGAATACTTTCTGACTGATATCAAGGCCGACATGAATATTGTTAACGGACATAGTTATGTCATATTATAAAATGCTGAGGCGGTTTCGTCATTCTGAAGATGGTCTTGAGTCCACAGATGTTCCACGTTCTGGAAGATCGTTGTCCGCGATTGGTGAGCGAGAAAAGTATTTGAAAGGAGCTTTTTATGAAGATGCTCGAGTCACACTGAAACATATTTCTGTTCTGACAGGCATTAATACGTCAACTGTTTTCCATACGCGGAAGAATAATGTTAAGCTTAAGTTTGTGTATGGTTTGTCATGAATTACCTCCCCCGATATTATGACCCGGTGTGTGTGAACTATATAACATTGACAGAAAGCAGGGCAAGATTATTGGGAACAAATAATGCAATACGAGCACCCTTAGACAAGAAAAATAACAAATTTAATCAAACAAATTAGTAGTGGTAATTTCAGTTCAACTTAAATGATATCAACAGGATTTAATAGTAGTGTCTAACTTGGATTTATTACATCATCAAAACGAGTGGTAAAAGAGCGCAATGTAGACGACTGATTGCATCACCTTCCCCTCGACTGTGTTCGAACGTTTCCTATTTCCTCGAGTCTTCCCCTTTCCAACTGCCTCTTTATTCTCGGACTTCCTATATTTTACTCTCTACTCTTTAGTTTCCACTTTCGGATCTCACTCGTCGTTTCTTCCGTTTTTATGACTCCGTCTCCAGACTGTCGAGTCCCCTCCAAAGTTCCCTCTACGCGAATGGTGGATGTACGCGCAATACTCACTGCATTGTGTAAGCATTACGGAGACGAGCTAACTTTAATGTTGGATTGACAATTCAGCTGCGCGGGAATGTCCGAGCAGCTGCGCGCGCGCCCGCGCTTAGAGAGAACGTTGGTCCCTTCCCCCTCGGAAAACTATTTCCTTAATGTTCAAAATATCCCTAAATCGCTATATGTACTACTTTCTAGATGTATATGAAATTCCTGCATTTGCGTTACTCAGAAATACTCTCCGTTCAGACACTGCGTAAATCCTACCTACGGTAGTACCTTGCTCGGAATTACCACGTGACTTCTCCATTGAAAATTTACCGTATGCTAATACATATTGGATTGCTATTGCATAAAATCCTTACTAACTTACAGATTATTAAACATTACATTACTAACGATAATAAGTATTGGCCTAACAGACAATGGAAATTATTTCATATGTATTCTTATAACCCTATAAATCTTGCACATATGTACATTTGGATCGCATGCAATTAGTTCTTTTAACGAACTAATAACTGTAAAATTAAAAGACAAATTGCATAGCAGGTCTGGGCATCACACATTTCCATAAAATAAAATAAGATTATGGAACCTAGTCCTATTAACAAGTTGCACACAACAAACAAAAATTTGGAATATTACGTGAAAATTGCATACTTTAATGCTGTTACCTATCCGGCCTCACCCATGTGTACACACCAGCAAGATAATTACGCTCCTCTTCTGACAATCGTATAATCATTATTCCCACTATAAAAACAAGGTCATATGGACAACGTTCTTTTGCATACTAGGGCCCATCAACGTGGACTGAACTGCCCATTGAAAATAGACACAAAGACAGAGTGATCCCTTTCAAGATTGCTCTTAAAACGAACCTTTTTCGACTGCAAAAACAAACTTAAGACCTAAATATGTTTCCTACCTTAATTATTTTCAACATTTTTTGTTTTCCAGTTTCATGGTGTTTTTTTAAAATAATTTTCTTTTTTTTTAATTCATAACATTATATATGTTGTAAAGCGCTTAGAGCTTCTAAAGATTAGGCCCTAGTCCTCATTATTATTATTATTATTATTATTATTATTATTATTATTATTATTATTATTATTATTATTATTATTATTATTATTATTATTAGTTCCAAGATCTCCGCCTTAATTTCATTCGGACAATCATAATCAGTGGTTTATCAAAACTTTTCTTAAGACAACATTTGTTTCGTCAGTCAGAATCTCTGAACTACGTTATATAACTTGTCCCTTTGAATAATGACTATTTGACACGGATCGGAAGTTCAGCTATCGCATTCTCAAACCCGTTTAAGAATATCCCGTCAATTTCATTGAATCGGAATACTGACCCCTTTGAAGTTTTAACACTGATATATAAAAAAAATTAAGAAATGACCCTTCCTAAATACTCTCCTGGTCTAAATGTGACTAAATCTTTAAGTTCGGCACATTCAACTTTAAGGTTCACTGCTTATTAAAAATTTGATACTTCACAGTACGTAAAGAACCAAGCATTTAATATAAAATATCCCGGTCCGGAATATTTGAAATAAATAATCTTGCTCTCAGTTGTTAAGAGAAAAAAGAGAATGGACTCTATCCATCTTATTTTCTGGAACACATACCACAGATCAACAAACTATTACCCTTTATAGGAAATAAAATATCCGCCCCAACAAATTACCGACAAAATCAAGGAAGGCTAATTTTTTTTAACCTGATACAACGCGCTTGGAGTTTATAGCGCTTTTAAAGATAGCAGAAAATGTAATTAAAATCTCACTCTACTTTGGACCCGGATGAATTTACAACTTACTACTAATACAGAAACCTTCTTCGGAGTCAAGTGATTATTTGAGAGCAAGTATATCAATTTGACCGAAATTTTAATGTGTCCTTGAGAGGAAAGACTGAGATATTTGGTCCATATGTTTTCAAATGACTGGTCAAAGATAAGACTCAGAAATATAATTTATGAAACTTCCATTTTGATAGTAACCAAAACATGTTTGAGACAATTTTTATTTCTGTTTGTGTGTTTGGAAAATATCGTCTTTGAGACTAATAAAAATTAAGCTATCCCTATTCTTTCTTATCTCTCCGTCTCTCTGTCTTCATAAACAGAATCATACGAGGCGCCGTAGCGGACAGAAGCTGGTCCAGCGAGAAAGTTGCAGTTGAACATTCGATATCGTATGTCGAGAAGTCCAATATCAAGGGTTGGATCAAATTGCATGTCTTTAATGTTCCATTTTCGTGATCGAGATTTTAGATTTTATATGTTGAATTATACAGTGGTGGTTCAGTTCTATTTTTCATGTCGACTTTTAATAGTGTATATTTTGAATTACACAGCGGTGGTTGAAATTTCAATATCATAAGTCGAGAATCTCTAATTCACACGTTGTATAGTAATATCTATGATAAAAGTTCCATTTCATATGGCGATTTTTTTTCTTTCTTCATCTGTTGAATTTCACAGCAACGAGATGCAGCCCCCCCCCCCCCGTTTAACAATAACGCCGTTGGTTGACGAGAGCGATGTCTAAAGAAGAAATTCATAATAATTCTCGACCTGTGAATGATAACTGTAAATGCATGAAAGTAATGTCGCCTCGTAATTGAATACACGAATTGTATATCTTAATACTCGATATTATTTTGAATTGTTAAAGTGAACATTGTGTAATATTACTTTTAACACCATCACATCACTTCACCATATAAAAATAGCAATTCTGACAAGCACATGAAAATATTCAACTACCACCGTGTAATTTAATAGATAGAATCTAAAACTCACCATACGATATGCAACTTTCAGCATAATTATTGTGATTCAACGTGTTAAAATGAATAACTCGAAATATGACATTAAAATTTCAACAACTGCCATGCAATTCAGAAGATGGAACTTTAAGGACAAGCATTTTGATACAACACTGAAATTGCAATTCCGGATATATGACATTAAAATTGCAACGGCAACGTTCTGGTCGGACACGTTTTTGTCCGCTACAGCGACTCATAGAAGCACGAAGGAATATTGTCACGTTTCATCCGAATCCAAGTTTGAAACGTGTTAGACATTTGGCAAAAAATGAATTTCTAACCGGAATACTGTTTGTATTTCAATAGCCCTGGGTGGTCGAGTGGTTCAAAGTGCTCGCCTTTTTCAGATCACTGCAATCTCTCCTCAGTCAACGTGGATTTCAGTCTCGGATTCTGTCAATGTGGTTTCATACCGATGTTTTCCCGGCTTCTTCCTTCGCCAGTTATACTGGCGGCCATATATAGCCTATCGACTACTGAAAATTGGAGTTAAATACACAATAACAACATCCCCACCCACCCACACAAGTAAAACATTTTAATGTAAGTAACGAAAGCTAACCCGCAACTAACCTGTGAAGTGCCAAATTTTCGGTCGAATATATTAAATAACTAGCCAAGTCTGAGTTCGAGCGAAACATCCACGAGGGAAAAGTATCTCGAGACACAGGAACCTCTGGGTCAACATTTCAGTGAGCAGAGGACGCAGTTAGACGATAACAGGTCATGAAAATCTAACAACGCGGATGAATGTGATTGAACTCTCGATTCTCTGATGAAGTTAACTATGAGTAATAGAACGGCTACATTTCTTTAATTCTATATTCAATCTATTTGTAATTCGGTGAAAGTTAATTCTAAAACCACGTGTATTCAGAATGAAAGGAAATTTCACTGTGTATGTATTTGATTAAATTGTTTATTTATCTTTACGGGAGCTCGTAGTTTTTTGTTCAATATATTAGCTCAGTTTACTATATACGTTCTATACTCGAACCGGGCAATTATACCGTGGACGGTCATCTCCTAAATAGCGAGTATCAGAGGAGAGTGGGTTAGAGTGTTGTTTTTATATGTTGTGTAATACCTTTTGACAAGTGGGCTTGTACAATATTATACGAATAAAGCTCATGACCCTCGAAACTCTGACATAACCCGTCGATCAAAGGTACCATCTGTCAATCAACTAACTCGTAAAAAATTCCGCCACACTGCTAGCCGATTAAATTGTTGCGTCATCGGATGGCATGACAGAAAGTTTGTAAGGTGAGCAAAAAGAATGTACAATAAAAATTTGCAAAAATGAAATTATTTACAATTTCGACATTTTCCATCAAATTTTCATGAAAACTGATGCACTAATAACTGCACAATGTATGTAAACAATAAAAACGCTGTTTTTAAAAGAAATATATCCACAAATAAGAATATTGAGCAAGAGTGCTCATAAATTTTGTGTACGATATTTCAATAATTTGTTTATATTATACTCATAAATATACATTATGGTTATTCGGTTCACTTCGTGCAAACACGTATTTACGTGTAGAGAACATTTTCTCATTGGTATCCAAATTGTCTGAACAGTAAGTATATCTGTATTAGTTAAACAACTGCTAACACTCTGCCTTGTAAAGTTAACCAAAAACAGCTTTAGTCCATACGTACGGAATGACGGGACAAATGAAATATTGCAGGGATAATCAAACTTACTCCGTTGGTGAAATAGTTCTCTATTAAATACAAATTTTAAAATATATTATCTTGTAAATCTTTATAAGCATTGCTTAAAACTTGAATGAACCTTAAAGTAACCTCCATGCTAACTTGCTCAGCTGTACTGTGTGGCTTTTCTCGTTGATCTACAAAACTAATTTTTGGGCTTACAGTTTATTGCGTGAAAATAAACTTGTTTAAAGCATTGAAGATTTGAATCCTGTGTTATATGCATGCTTGAAGTCTGGGAAGACTTGAATCCTGAGTTATATACATGCTTAAAGCCTGGGAAGACTTGAATCCTGAGTTATATGCATGCTTGAAGTCTGGGAAGACTTGAATCCTGAGTTATATGCATGATTGAAGCCTGGGAACACTTGAATCCTGTGTTATATGCATAATTGAAGCCTGGTAACACTTGAATCCTGTGCTATATGCATGATGTAAGCCTGGAAAGACTTGAAGCATGTGAGAATAATTGAAGCCTGTGGAAACCACGATTGTGAAGTATTGTAATTGAAAAAAAAAAACAATCTAATGAACAAGGGAAACAATGAAGTTCGTATATATGAAGTCCTATCTAAAAACCACATACCTATTCAAAGATTGTTAAACGGAACAACCTGTACAGGTGCAGCTGAGTATGAGACCTTCCTTGTATTACCAGTGCTGTACTTCAAGGAAGCTTCGTAGCATCTGAGATATACGAGTGCTTCTACAATTCATGTGGCATAATTTCACGCGGCGTATAGGCAATAAATACATGATTATGCATACGTCTGACAGTTCTGCATTAGTATACGCAGTGACCATACTTTATGGAATAATCTTGAGCAAAGACTGTCTCAAACCATGATAATACCTGCAGGGGCATGGAAAATTTAGAGTTATTGTTTTAAAATATTCGAATCATTAGTTTGATTTTACGATGCATTTTTTCGTTGTATTTTCTCAATTTATTTTCTTTATTTCCTTTCATTTGGAGAAAGCTTAGTAAGGTGTTAGAAATTGTCCACGATTTAAAGGCATGTTGTCGGTATATTTACAAAAGGCTGTTTTCCATGACGTCCGCGCTTTGAAAAACATAACAGTTGGTTAAAGAAAAGTATTCATATAGCATCTTTGTTACACTCTGAAAATGAATGCTTAGTATAAAGGTAACGGAAAAGGACAACTCATCCCAAATACGAATCGACACAAGCTAAGTCGACTCAGGTTTAGGATAACCCGGACCAAACCGCTTTTCAACTCTGTTCCATGAACTGAAAATTAGCGGACCAACTCGGTCCCAATTTTTGGTTTTCATCTACACCAGGGTGCACATCATACGACCTGACCAGCACGCGTCATGTCGACACAGTTTGTTTGGCCGTTGGCTAGTGTCCTTGTTTACGCATTCATAGTTAGGTTTTCTGGCACACAAACCTCCTTGCCACCGAAGCTGCACCTAGCCAGACGAAAACAAAACATAAAAAGGACCGTTTTGATTTGGAAACAAACCAATTGAAAGATCTGTCCAGTTATATTAAATGAAGCTTATATATATATATATATATATATATATATATATATATATATATATATATATATATATATATATATATATATATATATATATATATATATATATATATAAACTGTATATTATTCTAGCATTCGTGTCGTCGTCGTAATCATTGTCATCATCACATACTAATGACGAAGTAGTCTGATTCCAATCCAGCCCAAAACTTATTATCGCGCTGACACAATATACCAGACATACAGCTATTGCTTGTTAATGGACCGTAAACTCGCTTTAAAGAGGTGGCAACCTATACAAATGATATCAGCAATTCTTGATTTTCCACTGAATTATTACAACAGAACGTTGTAAAGTTTTACAGAAACACGAGGCGGCAGTAAATGTAATGAACACTCCCGCAGTGATATCGTTGCCATAACGTTTGCACAAATCATATGCTTTGATCACCTAAACTGATAAATGAAATTACGACTGATCAATCAAGTGAATGGAATGTTAGTAGATAAAAGAAGAATGATACCATTGCCAGAGGACATAACTGATTACAAAGTGTCCAATAGTAGAACTAAAAGGTGTATCACTTTCAAGAGAATCTGCTTACCTAAATGCCTACCAGCGGCAAAGTGTTGGGGACATAAATGCAAATCACACTGTTTAAATATTCGACTCCAGCTCGAAAACAACAACAAAAATCGCATGACCTCCCTCATACGTATAACTATCTCCCATCATAACGTTTGTAGTTCACAAAAATCATAATCTACAACCAAATGGCACACCCTCTACTCCCTTCGTCAATACAGACCAACCCCTTCATTTGGAAGCCCTTGCAAACGAGGTTAGAAAAAAGAACAAATAACCGTCTGTACTCGCTTATAAGAAGAGACCAACTGCAACTTGCACAGATCCAGATCTGCCGTCGCATAATACGTCGGTATATCTGGGTATGTAAAGTTTGTTAGGAGTTAACAGTAGAACAAACAATGCAGACCCTAATCTGCTGGCGCATCTGGATCTTGGCTGTTTGCAGTTTGACTGGATTGATAAGAGAGTATAGACGGTATCATACCTATCAAATATACTTATTTGTTATAATTTACATAAAATATAATTGTGGCATATGATGGACGCCCAAAGAATCTTAACATTGTATCTTGTATTTCAAACATTATGTTTGATACTCAGTTTGCATAGTAATGAAAATTATGCTTGGTGTTCCTTGACAATTTTGTTTGAATTACAATTTGCATGCTAATGAAAATACGTTTTGGAATTCTCTGGCTATGTAATATTAATTACGAGTCAGTCTCATCATATTCAATACTGACTGCAGCTAGATATCAAATTAATATACCATGTGTACTCAGTTATAAGACGAGTAAGACTCCAAACAACAA
Organism: Unio pictorum; assembly: GCA_030141615.1. Lineage (NCBI taxonomy): Eukaryota > Metazoa > Mollusca > Bivalvia > Unionida > Unionidae > Unio > Unio pictorum. The sequence goes on from JARLTB010000218.1 coordinate 145,188, forward strand.
ATATTATGATCTGCCATAGTATAATGCGCATGCAGCTCAGGGTCTATGAAGTTTGATTATTTCAACAAACTGCACAGACCCAGGTCTGCCGACATATTAAGCGACGGCACATTTGGGTCAGCGCAATTTGCAGTTAGACTTGACCTATAAGCGAGTATACACGATAGTTTGTTCCGCTTAGCTTTCTAGATCTGATCAAATCAGTTTACCCTATGGCATCGTCGCAAGCCATTGACGAAAATCCGTTACGCTGCCATAAGATGCTCTCGTTTCTTTTGAATAAGCATAAACAAAAATATAGGTTATCGACCAGCCAATAAAATATGCCCTTAAATATCATCGGAAGTGACCGTTTATCGATCGGTAAGAAACTGTGTGAAGAAAAGAAACTCTGATTTGCTCTCTCAGACAGCGTGAAAGGTCAGTTTGAATCAACTTTCATAAATTCTTTTACTCTAGCTCACAATAATTTGTTAGCCATGTTTACCGGTATGTGTAAACAAAGAAATCTTATCCCCAGTAGCCATAGTGACAATAACATGTGGGCGTATCATTCATCTCAACTCTTCTTTCTTTTCATAATATCTTTCATCAAATTTATGATCAGAACATTTTCTTTATACGTACATATTAAAGCAATTGATAAATAAGCAAACAACATTGCACGCAGTTTTACATCTTCGCTACCGAAGGTTCCGATATGTTAACCTTATCTACATCTTAAGCTGATCGAGCAGATATTTCTGGACTTCGGGTCTGTAATGCCACCGCATCCAATCAAAATTAAGTTGTTCAAATTTGCGCACTGTTCCTTCATGATCGAGAAAAGTTGAGCGAACAACTTGAATGGACTCACGAATAAGCGATTTTCCACTGCCTGTCTGTGTTTGAACAAATACTTTTCATTCATATATACATCTGCAATGAGTTCTTTTTGGTACGTAGACATACTCGAATTAATCTTACAAAGCATCCTTTTGAAACCAATTGCCTTCTCCGTTTTCGGCTTATGAACAATGCAACGCTATTACTTACTATCAATTAGTTGATTTTACATACAAAATGGAGTCATCTCATAACAAAGCACTAAAATATATGCTCGATCCGCCAAGGTGTATATATGGATAACATACTGGAATCGTGGCTAACGAACATGACATTCGATCAGTTAGTTGTTTTGCTTCCACCTCATTTCTTTCTCTTTTCTTTCTCTACACAGGTTGTGTTATGTCCGTGCACTTTCCTGCCACAAAACAAACATATTGGAAAGTTATGAAGAAAGCAAGAACCGATTCCTTGTAAGTATTGCAGTACTATTTAAGTTAGTTTGTCAGTTATACATTCAGATGCGCCATGACTATCTTATCGATGTTAGTCACTAACCTAGAGGTTTCATATAAAAAAAGTAGCACGAGTTATTTCGTATTTTCTAAAAATAGTTATATCTGAATGAAATTACGGGAAATTTGGAGCCATTGACCTTTCTGGAACGCGCTGAATTACGCCTCTTCGCTTATCATCTTACACATAAAAGCCAAGGGGCTAAACACAAAATACATTTAGCTTTGAGTTTAGACTTGAATATTTAAATATTCATATTTTCTATTTAGTACAGGTAACATTCTTCACATGTTAACAAATGTCAGGAAAAAATCTAGAAGATTCCAATGATTTTCTTTGGGATAATACGATGCAATATCAGCTAATTTGCTCAGTTAGTGTAGCAGGTTCGTCCGAATCAAGTGATGAAACCTGTATTAAGCACCCTATAAGAGGGCTATATTTTGGTATCATTACTGCATCAGAAAAAGGAAAAATGAAAGATTTAAGAAATATTAAGACCTGAATATCATAAAGTCTTGCGGTTTCTGTTTCAAGCTGAGATTTTTAGATTTTTAGATTAGCAAGTTCCGAAAAAAAAACTGTATTTGCGTAGCATTCTTATTTGTGTAACATTACACGGTGCCGGATTAACCAATTAGCACACTAAGCACATACGTAGGACACCAGCCCAACAGAAGTACCAAAAAAAATTCAAATTAATTATTGATGATAAAATTGAATGAATTATATATATGACTATACCGATCTGCTTGTACAAGTATTTTGATTTGGAATGATAGCAACACTGGTATTATCCCAGCTTTTTAGCTTTCTGTATTGATTTTGATTTAGTTTTACATTTCAGTATTTTAAAGCCCTAGAAGTTCTTAATCCGGCACTGTCTAGAGTTGAAAATGTCGTTTGAAGGCCTTAATTCGGCACTGTCTAGAGCTGAAAATGTCGTTAGAAGGTCTTAATTAATGATTTTAATTATTTTCATGCCATACGTGTATTTCTTTTTTACTTAATATAATCCTATAAGCATTAAAAAACATAATGGATCAGTTAAGTTGCCATCCCAAGTTGATACATATCTACATTTGGATGGACGGTTTGCCAAACGAAGCTGTAATGTATCTTCTCCACTGGACACCCCCCTCCCCCAAAGTCTTTTAATGATGTAATTACAAATGGAGAAAATGAAGAGGGGAAATTCTTATATGAATCGAACACTTTTTAATATAAAATGGAATCAATGAAAGGAGAAAATAAATTTGAAATCTAATTTTTGTTTTAATCTTTGAAAACACTGTGCCTAATTGGTAAAGAACCATAAGCAAGACTTACTACAATTGGCATAAGGAAACAAATAAATTTGCACGAATTATTTAAATCTTTATTTTAAAATATATTTAACTATTATGTTTCTTTGATTTTGTGCAGTTTAAGATAACATGCTTCTAAATTATTGAATCATTTGTTAAAGATTCCGCACGACAGCGAAATGTTCGAAATATGAAGCATTTCATTTCTGAGCATATTGGAATTTTAGCTCATGGAACGCATTACCACTGGGGGGGGGGGGGCGAGTGGCCGAGTGGTCTAAAGCGCTGTCCGTTACGGATCACTGCCATCTCCCCTCTGTCTGCTTGGGTTCGAGTCCAAGATTCGGCCAATGTGGATATGTGAGAAACTTTGCCAGTAGCTTCTCGTGGGTCGGTGGTTCTTTCAGGGGTTTTCCCCGGGTTCTTCCTCCACCATTAATACTGGCCGCCATGTATAGCCTATATTGTGCTGAAAAATGGCGTTAAACCAAAAAAAAAAAAACACCAAAAAAACCCCCAAACAAACAAGCATTACCACTGTCATCGCTAAGACTTTCGTACATATTAGAGACGATAGTTACATATGGAATAAAAAGAGTACGATTAGTGAAGGAAGGAGCATTTTTTGTGACAAATGGCATTTGGGGTCATTACAAATAATGCAAGTTAACAATGAATCAGTTTGGAACTAGAAACAGAAAAAAACACATTCTCAAATTTATCCTTCATAAAACAACCAAGTAAGAATAATAAATAAACACATAAAAACAAACAATTTGGAAAATGAGTATGCGATCTGCGTAGGCAGGGGATGTCTCTTTGAGGGTAGAATGGGGTAGGTAAGTGGAGTAGCTAGAAAGAGTGTTGTGGATTACTTTTCAATCGGCTGTGGTCTCTGTAAAATATCAGTAAATTCAGTTTCAAGCTATTTTCAATATGAGATAACTAGAACTTCCTACATAAACATTCACATAATGTTCCATGATCCTTTTTTTTCATAGACTACACACATTCTATTACATAAATACAAACTAAAATTAACCAGTCTTCACGACCCACATACAGTTAGAAAATGAGCACATCTGTAAATCGTACTCATCAACACATGATACAAGCATAAAAGTATTTTAGAAGACATCAATATTTTACACTGAATAGAAACACACAAGGCATTGTTATATAAGTGCTGAGTCACTGTTGACGAGCAATTTCGCTCGAGATATATGATATCTTAGAATTATCTGATGTGGACTCGATGAGAGATTTGTCCCCAAAATGTATTGCGTCCTTGAACTTTGATTAAATTATTCCTGATTTCTGAGCTTGCTGCACAGCAGTGACATGGCAAGCATGACCGACTCTAGATCTCTTACACAATCATCATCGTATACGAAGCAGACAACACAAAATATTGATTTCTAGGTTACAATAATAGATCGGTTGTAAAGTGACTTGACCAAATGATCTTCCTGGCTCGAATCCCCCCCCCCCCCAAAAAAAAAAAAAACAACAACAACGTAATAAAATATATTTTGACTGGATCAGATCTTAATCGATATACATCTTTTCACACAATTTGCACACGCTGTTTATAACTGCGCATCTGCATTTACGTATTATCAATTTAGGACGCGGTTAGATACGTTACAGTTGTATTTTAAATTAATATAATTTACGTATAATACACAGGCATTGGCACATGATCGAGACAAGTGGAGGGAACTAGTCAGATGTTCAGCAGCACAGTGCCTAAACGACCACACTAGCTCAAGAGACTGATGATGGTAATTTACTTACGATCATGCTTTTTCTTTTGATATATATTATACTTACTTATCTTCAATTTTTCTTTCATTCTGCCTCCAAATATGATACAAATTATCAAGCATAGAAAATCACTCTTGTGCAAAACCTTCCACATGACAAAATTGCATTCCCATGTAAATATCTATATGTATGTACTTTGCATACGCATTAAATCTGGTGCTCGTAGACGGCGTATAACATTAATATTATGCATCAAGTTTGGTTTTCGTTTTTGATATTGTTAGACAACGAACAGGAACCAAATGCATATGCATAAAACGGTCCCCAAATCACCACATTTTTTATGTTGCTGTTATTTTTTGTGACCTAACACAGCTTGTCAGCGCTGAGAAGGGCAAACATGACTTTAATATTGATGGGATATTCAAGGACAGAATTTTTCAGTATATTCCTGATTATGATTTTCTTCTTCCTTGAGTATTTATTCATCGTTTCATTGTATACTTTGTTAGTTTACATGGTGCAGTTTAGGTCATATGGACATTATTCCTGTGAATGAACTACTTTCTCGCCTTTGTTGTTCTTTATGACTATTTCAAGCCGTCATCTGAATCATGTATGTCAAATCAGTTTGACACTGACCGAATTTCCTCACATAAACTCGTAAATTTAACTTGGTTGCATGACCTGAACGACCTCGCTCATTAAATCACTAGAAATTACATTACTGATGGACAGCCCGTGAAACAAAAGGATCTTGTATGTGGACAGACGCGTGCAAACCTATTAATCAGGTTCCAGTTTGACCGTGTCTAGTTCATATAACATTTTATTTCTTTATGGTTGCAACATCGCCAGGCTTGGAATATTTTCAAGAGCTATGAGCCGCAACAATGTAAACTACAAGAGAAAGAACAACACCATTAGGCATGATGCTGCTAATAAATAAATAAGTAAATAAATAAATAAATAAATAAATAAATAAATAAAAGGTAGAGAACATAAATACCATGAACAACATGATTTTCCCCAAAATGGCACTGAAGAATACATACAATTGACATACCATACATTAGTTTAGCGCGCAAAGAATTAATAATATAATGTATGCTTTTTATTCAAACTTTACTAGAGTTGCTTTTTGACATGGGTGTGTATTTTGGGTTGTTTATTTACGTAGAATGATGCTAGAGTCTCTTCCTTATTGGATTTTGGTTTGACATCTCGGTATTATTGGGACTGTTTGTATTCTTGTCATAGAATTCTGCTTCTCTTGTAGAACTGTCACAGACACACACAGACACAAAATTATAAAATACAATAAACGAACGCTATACCAGTTACACACCCTGTAAATTTAATCTTTAATTCTTCCTAAATCGAATAACTTATCTTCCAGGATGTGAAACTGTCGAATTACCCTCAGGTTCCGACTGCATATATCCATTTAAATGAGTCACAAACTCAAAACCTGGGGGGGGGGGGGGCGTAAAGCCCAATCAACACGAATTACTTGAAAGGAGGTGAATACCGATCCTGAATTCCTGACAATAGTAAACCATTATTATTTAGAAAACAGAAACAGAGGAACCTCGATCTAAAATTAAATTTATAATTGGAATATTTGGCTATTTGGAATGTTCTCGAAGGGACATCACTAAAGCTCCATCCACACGTACTGGTGTGGACTTAGTGGTGGCAAAAAACAACATTGATAACCAAATTTCCTCTTAGAAATTTAAATGATTTGCCGTGTAGGCAAAACACTTTAAAGCGGATTCATCCCAGCTAAATAACATTTTGAGTGGATGTTTTTGACACAGAAAAAATAAAGTGGTTTTGTTTTTAGTGCATACATCATGTGGATACCTTTTTTGACCTTTTGTCACATAAACATGAAAATAAAATCTTATAGGTTAGTAAGTTAGAACTGAGGAGTTGAAAAGCCCCAAATTATTGTATGCAATGTAGTGTAAAGCAGGTTGAGCCCAAAACCAGTTGTTGAGAATGCCTTTGTGACTCACACAGCAGTAGAAGTGAAAAGATACAATAATTGTATTGATAACGTTCATGCATAACCTTAGAATTAAAACCTGTTGGATATTTGTATCTAAACTACGAATACAATATGTGTATTTGTAACAGGTGTTCCATTTCCGAATTAACAATATAAATTATCTGATTAAACTTTAGTTGCCCATGACAAACTTGGTAGAGGAATACAAGGTGGCAAAACATGACTTCTCCTGACCCTCAAGAGACGAGAAAATAACCCGTGCTGTTATTGGAGTATAAAGAGTACAAACTGGAAGAAAATTATCAGTGAGCCAACCAGTGGACCAGACGGAGAGCAGGATAAGGCATAGTGACATTGTAGGTTCACCAAACGTTGGGGGGTTGGGAACTTGGGGGCTTATAGGATTAAGAAAAACACAAACTGGAAGAATGCGAACAAAGTTCACAGGAGAAATATGGTCCAAAAGGAGATCCTTAGGGCGGAAGAGAAATCAAGATCAGCAAAGGCAGTCCAAATAGGGACTTAAAACAGTTGCACTAAGTGGTTACAGCCAGAAAGGAATCTTATATGGGCAGATATATGGAGATATGTACCATTTCAGCTGCAGTTTCTGCAACGATCAAGGTGTGACCTTCTACCGTTACCAGCCGACCTAGTGAGGTGGAAACTCTTCGAAGACTCATCATGTTAAATGTGGCAATGATGAGGAACACTCGCCCACATATTATCAAGATGCCAGGTTCCACTGGCCGAAGGACTATACGGGTGGAGACATGATAAAGTACTGAGGGAGATATCCTTGAAAGAGAAAGGCGGAAAGAGAGTCCCAAAGAAGACAGGTCACCAGTTAATCAAGTTTTTTCTTTTAAAGCAGGACAGCAGCAAAATACTGCAGCGACATAAATTGCAGGACTATTGCAGAAAGCAAAGTCATGAGAGAAGTCAGTCAACTTGGGCAGTAAACTAGGATTTCCTGATTTCGTTAAGATATCTATCCGTTCTAATGTTGTCATCTGGTCATCATCTGCAAAGATAATGATGCTGGTAGTACGTACGGTAAGGTAGGAAGAGGGGAAGACATATGAGGTTCATGAGATAAAGAGGACAAAGAACCAAGAGTTGGTAGAGTCCTGCAGGAACAGAGGATGAAAAACAAGGTTATTCTTCGTAGAATTTGGTTGAAGAGGTTTTCTGGTTCAGCCAGTCTGAAGGATACGCACTGCATTGTGAATAAAAAAAGAAAGACGAGCAAGACAGCTGTGCAAGAACTGGGCAGGGCAAGAGAGAGAGAGAGAGAGAGAGAGAGAGAGAGAGAGAGAGAGAGAGAGAGAGAGAGAGCGTCAAGTTAGCACTGGCTTAGGCGTAAGGACAACATATGACAGACGGTCTGTACCTGATCACTACTGTCGTCCAGGCATCTGGAGAGGTGTTACGAGAAAATGGACGTAACATTCGTAGAAAGATGGACATTCAGCTGATGACATCTGACGAAAACCGTTAAACCTACTTATATATACACTAAGCAAAAACTCTTGTAAACTAGGGAAGTCGTCTTTGTGTGGAGACCTGAGATAAAGAAGATGGATCGATATAGTCATTGATGTAAAATCTACACTTGTTCAAATGTTTCGATACTTGCTGACGGGTTTCATTTTACAAGTTATCAAATAGGCAGCAGTAGCTGTTGCGAAGTTAGTGGTATAATACTTCTTAAGTTTTGTTTGGAATTAGGGCCGTTGAAATAAGTATTTTGATCGATGAAAGAACAGTGTGAACATCTGGATCTATTGACTTCATTTAAGTAGTATTAAAAGTATTAAAATATGCTAATATCAAAACCAATATGCACTACTCTTAAGTGTATTTTTCATTCTTATTAGACTTATTTTTTTATCTTCGCCACCTTCCTTTTTATGCTTATGTATATATGTCAAGTTCTTTCTTTATTCCACCACTGTGTTCCTTATACATTAAGAAGACAATGTACGTAGGTCACCTAGCCTTCTGCAATTACATATTTCCATATACTTCTGCTTCTATCATACTCTTCTTTAAGAGATTTTAGCTACTAAATAGATGACTTTTCTCTCATACCGCTTCACTTCATACCCAAACTAATATGTTCTAAAATACTCTTCAAAACAAACCATGCAACAACAAAAGTTCAGTGCAACAAGCAAACTAAATTAATGTTCAAGCCTTCATGCAAATTAACCTTATTTACACGTTTGTTACATGGCGCTACTCTTGCGCCCTCTGTTGGTACTTTTCTAAAGTACCAGCCTTATTCTTGTGATCCTTATATTTTATACTCTGTGGCACTCTACTGGCAGTCTTAATATGAAACTGAAAGTAGATTCACACGTAGCAGATATATAACGGGACAATAATGCGCTTCAATCCACTGTAAAGGATCTCTGGAGCTGTAGATCAACACGTATACACAATACAATAAATAACTCACGTACAAATGTCACCAAAGTAGAAGAAACTGTGCTCATCGATTAATGCATTACAAATTTTAAAATGCGGATTGACCAGACATCGAAAACAACAAAAACAACAAAACGTTAGTTACAGTTGCAATCATTACGAAAACCATCATGTACTATAGCGTAAAAGTACGACAATAATAATAATAATAATAATAATAATAATAATAATAATAATAATAATAATAATAATAAAAATAAGAAGAAGAAGAAGAAATAAAATCCGTTTAAAGTTGATATTAATTGCATTTATTAGATGAAACTGCAATTTTCAATGTCATAGCATATTGTATATTTTGATCAAGCCGTAATGCATTCTAAGCTTTTAATAATTCTGCATTTGTGTTAGAACCCAAGCACAACTACAAACAGAATTTCATTATTTTATTCATTCATCATTCGTCGTATGAAGGCACACAAGTAAGCTCTATTGATGTTTTATGCTTGATCGGAGACGTACTTAAAGAAAAAGTAAATGGAAAGTAATTCGGCTACAGCGAAACTTAACCTTAGAAAATGGACAATAGATGTTTGACAGAGTTGTAATTTCATTCATAGATAAATAGACTATGGGATATTCTTTTGCTAGCTTTTACGTTCAAGAATTAATACTGCATGACTAACTTCTAAATATAAGCATATATAATACCAGCTTCGCATAACACAAGAATAATACATTTACCCCTGGTTGACTGGATCAGTTGAACTGGACATATTCTCGCATTCGGATTTACTACGGCGTAACCGTAATATTGTATCAAAAGCCCCTGGGTACAAAAGGATTGTCTCTACAACATAAAAGATCTGTCAAATTGAGTTTTTCATAAATTATGCTGATTTACTGATAATGACCTTCCATATAAACTGAATCTCTGAATGATTCGGATCGCTTGTTACAAGTCAAAAAAGAACTGATAGCATTTTAACATAACCAAACAATGAAAATTAAGAACTTGTCTGCGCTCAAGAATGTAGTTATACGACCATTATTATTCCGCTTGAAGTACATAGCTGCATTATTTAAATTTAAAAATTAGATTAACTTTAGTAATTTATACCATTTATATACATGCGACCATAACACGTATATACGTGCATTTACACTGTTACGAATCGATATCTTAACATAAACAACATAACGAAGTGAAGCCAACAATTTAAGCGAAATTCAACAAACAATTTATTTCTCTTAGTTACAAAAAGAAACTTTACGAGGAAGTTAAAGTATTGTCAATTAAATCTCAAATAATCCTAAATGTTCTATCCCATGTCGAAAACTATAGAATAGTTTTGAATGTTTTGATATATCACATTGATATCATCCGGGATGTCTTTTAATGAGTTCTCAATAATCCAAAATTAGTGTTTTAGCCCAAAACGTTAATGAGCACTTTATAATTTCAATGAATAATTTAAATAAATAATTCCTCTCGTTATATCCTAGCAAAACTACAAACTCTGATTTAAAATATTACGAAAGACTGATATTGAACAGTAATTAATAATTGTTCACCAAATCTCTTTATGCACAAACTTTATTTGACTTGCAACTTAACAGATTTCCTATGGGAAAATTCAGTTCATCGAGTTTTTGTTTATTTCTTACAATCGGGTAGACACACTTATCGATCACGCACAAAAAATAAGTACACAATATAGATGTAGATAACAAAATTATTTAATGTTAGGCCAAATGCGAAATATTTTATGAAGACACAACCATAAGGTTGTTTATTGTTTCTTATGCAGATTTTACTCCGTATAGTTTTCAAAATCAATTATTTTCTAAGGATTGCTTAAAATCAAGCGCGTACATACAAATTTATATGCAGGAATCATTATTATCATCAATTCGTGATACCTCCATCATTTTGATGCGTATTGATATTTACAGTTCTTTTCGAATGGATGATGTGGCAAATCCGAATGTTGTATAAAATACACCTTTTTCTCTGCCTATGTGGGTCAGTACTTGTTTTAGAAAAACCAGAGCCCACCCATATTTAGGTGTGGTTGTTAATCACCTGTATATGAGACCCAAGAGTCTTGTAAGCTTCTGTATATTTACTGAAGTTATTCCAAAACAACGAGTATCCAGTCAATATAAATTGCATACGACATATTCAACGAAGCTATTTCAAAACAATGAGTATCCAGTCAATATAAATGTATACGACATATTCAATGAAGCTATTTCAAAACAATCAGTATACAGTCAATATAAATGTATACGACATATTCAACGAAGCTATTTCAAAACAATGAGTATCCAGTCAATATAAATGTATACGACATATTCAATGAAGCTATTTCAAAACAATGAGTATCCAGTCAATATAAATGTATACGACATATTCAACGAAGCTATTTCAAAACAATGAGTATCCAGTCAATATAAATGTATACGACATATTCAATGAAGCTATTTCAAAACAATGAGTGTCCAGTCAATATAAACTGTATACGACATATTCAACGAAGCTATTTCAAAACAATGAGTATCCAGTCAATACAAATGTATAGGACATATTCAATGAAGCTATTTCAAAACAATGAGTATACAGTCAATATAAATATATACGACATATTCAACGAAGCTATTTCAAAACAATGAGTATCCAGTCAATATAAATGTATACGACATATTCAACGAAGCTATTTCAAAACAACGAGTATTTCAATATAGAAAATCACTGATGTTGATCGATGTCAGAACAACGAATATCTAGTCAAAGTAAGTTGTAACCGACGTTTATTAACAAACTATTTTGTTTTATAAAATGAGTATCCAATCAATATGATTTTAACCGTCTTATCTACATCGAACCTATTTCAAAACATTGAGTATCCAGTCAATACAATTTGTAACTGACGTACATACATTGAAGCTATTTCAAAACATTGAGTATCCAGTCAATACAATTTGTAACTGACGTACATACATTGACGCTATTTCCAAAAGGTGAGCACCTAGGGAGCTTAATTTGTAACCAACGTATATTCACTGAGGCTGTTACAAAATAATCATTATCTAGTCACTATAATTTGCAGCCGACATTAATCATAGCGGGTTCTCCCCTGAATACGCTTTTTGAAATGAAAGTGTTTGATTTGTTGGATTAATTTTTTGTTTTTCAAATCGTGCATAAATCATTATTTCATTGTTCAACTGAGTAAATCCCGTATAAATGTTCTTCTTGGCCAAGAAAATACCGTCGCACGAAAAAAATATACCCATGGAACGCCCAAGGTTGATTGCTTCATAAACATTTTCTATCGTAAAAAAAATACATCTGGTACTGTTGTGCAAATTTTAATGTATTGGTATGATTGTAAACAACCTAAACCTTTCCTTTTGTTTTGCCAATTTTTCCCAATTACACGTTATTTTTTTTAAATGATTTCATACATTACTCCCACTCCTGCCCCTATTTTTACAGCTGAAAATGTTTTCCGAAAGGCGTTTTTTTAAACGCAGATCTTAAATTGGTTAACACTAAAAAGTAGCTTATATTTATTTTGCAACACTTTGCAGAAGAAAGTAAATTTCTGTTCTGTTATTGCGCCCGTACTATCGATTTATGGTGATGAATGTGTTGTTTGTACAATTCTTTGCATTTTCAGTCCAACATTACAAATCAATCACCTAACATATTTAAACGAACGAAACAACACTCCATCTATCAAACTTGGATTAATGATGTATTTCTTTAAAATAAACTTTCATCATTCTTTTTTTCTTCTTCCATCACCTTTCAAGTGAAGATATATTTTGGTGGTGCCTTTGTTTACATGCACATTGGATATGAACCGTATCTGACATTGTTGTAATTATGCCATTCTGGATCGGCTACCATGATATGTCTTCGAGCAAGGCGCTTGACTCCTCTTGTCTTGGCACTGAATAACACGTTGTCGTGCCGTAAAACACCAAAACAAAATAAATAAATGACGTATCACAGCAACCAAAGTCCAAATAGTGCGAACAATAAAATGTAGTGCAAAACATCATTAAACAAACTAACAATCTTGGTGTAAATCTCTGATGCACATCTCTCTCTCTCTCTCTCTCTCTCTCTCTCTCTCTCTCTCTCTCTCTCTCTCTCTCTCTCTCTCTCTCTATATATATATATATATATATATATATATATATATAAGCACAGGCAGACAATTAAGATCCATTGACTAGGTAGGTATTCAGATGGTACAGCTCAAATGCAGTCCAACATCACGTGTTGTGAACGACTATTTCTCGCTTGTCAGTGTTACAATATTTTCACCGTGTTTTGTACGCTGCAAATCTTAGTTCTCTGCATGTAAGTAACCATAGAGTTCTAAATATATTAGTGTTTGCTCTTTTGGTTATAGACCAGAAGAGTTTATAGGATGATCCGACGTCTATCGTCCGTCCGTTAGCAATTAGTCTATTTGGAGAATTTGCATGAAACTTTAAGCTCACATTCATCACATGATCTAATGGGTCAAAATTGAAGATTGCACCGATTTGATATACAAAAAGCCACTACTGTGGCCATCTTGAAGATGTTGCTATTACTACTCCTCCTGAACGGAAAGTCATATTAACATGGCGTACTCACTAATGCTTTCCAATATCTAGTTGATCCTAAATAAAAACTGTGTTAATCAGATGTCCAGAATATAGCCACGAACGTCATCCTGACATGTAGTTTTCACTCAAAGACTTCTTATGATGTCTATTTGGTTCTAATTTAAAACGGTGTCAATCAGATGTCCAAAAGAGCCACAAAAGTCATCATGGCATGTAGTTTTTACTCAAAGACTTCTTATGATGTGTCTGTTTGGTTCTAATTTAAAACGGTGTCAATCGTGTGTCCAGTTTGGTCACCACAATAACCATCTTGAAAATCTTGCTATCGTTACATATCCTGAATGAAAATTATAATTGGCATCGGGTGTTTACTAAACGACTTCTTAATATGATTGAAAATGGTATTTATCTTGTGTCCAGTATGGCCACAATAGCGTCCATCTTGAAAATATTGTTATTATTTCTCGTCCTCAATGGATAGTATTATCAACAATGGTTTTTCATCGAACAACATATTTTAATGCTTACTTGGCCCTGATGGTGCAGTTCAGATATGCAGTATGCCTGCCATGTTGACCATCTAGAAAAGCGTTGATTGGCTCTTTATCCTGTGTGAATCGTCACATTGCCATCGGGTTTGGTCGTACATGAAAACTGTCAATCCTACTTCTCATACTATTGACACAACGACCATTTGTAAAAAAGTATTTTCACTCAGATGGCTAGTCATATATCGAATGTGTCCAACATGAAAATTGTGCTATTGTTGTTTTTTGAAATGGTAAAATCATTTAACATGTGATTTCCGCCAGTAGTAGACTTCTTATGATATCTTGTTCTTCCTATATAAAATTGTGCCAATCTGACATCAGATATTTCCAACATAGCAGTTAATTTTAAAACCTTGTTTTCCCTAGATAATATCAATGATGGTTTGAGCTCTCGCGAGTAAAAGGAATAAATGATATTTGAAACGTTGACATTCCTTGCAGTCAATAGACCGTGTCCCATATAGGGGCTCTTCCACGTTTATGTGCTCACTCCTTCTCCTCCCCAAAAATGATATCCCAATTTCTGTTTTTATCTTTTAGACTTATAAGCTACGGAAATAAACTCACTTTTTAAAAGTATGTATGTATGTATGTATGTATGTATGTATGTATGTATGTATGTATGTATGTATGTATGTATGTGTTAATGGCAAGTAAGCACAATAAAGGATATATGGTGCAAAGAAAAAAGTTGTCGGCTAAAAATAAGCCACAAATATGTACACGAATGGATTGCATTTCTTGCTTTGAACACTCGACAACAATATACACTAACATGAGTTGTATTTGTCAGTTTGTTTCAAGATGGCTCCAGCATGTCTGAAAATCAAATATTCGACATCGCCCAATGCAATCAATTATAGGACAATAAATGAAACTGATTTATTCGCTTATAATACCAGTCTGACAACACACTGCACAAATCAAGATCTGCCGTCGTGTAATGCGCCAGTAGATTTGCATCTACGCAATTTATTACGAAGAGTACAACAGAGTAGAACATAAACAATGATCTAACAGCGCATTAATCGACGGCAGATCGGGATATGTTGTTTGTTGTTTGACTGGACTTATAACCGAGTAAAGATGATCTCTCTCGTTTGAATTTTCGATTAGTTGTACTAACACAGTTTTGTCGCATTTTCTTATTAATTTGCATGCCAAAGGGCTTTAGACATTCTTGCAATCGACCCTAATTGACTGAAGAACTTCAGTCTAATTGTTATTATGTATAATGTGATTGATTTTCCTGCGACCGAAACTACTTGTTTATAAGACGAGTCCATGTGTAAACAACGTAGACCATGATCTACCATAGCATATCCGGGTCCATAGTCTTGTTTGACTGGTTACTCCTAATCAATTGCATATGCGCAGATTTGTCAGTGCGTATTATGGCAATAGATCTGGGTCTGTACGGTTTTCAGTTGGGCTCGACTTATAAGAAAGTATATACGTTTAATCGCATCTATGACACAAACAATTACAATAACCTTTGTATGGCTTTTGGAACGTTTTCTTCGTCTTTTGAAATTAGTATTAGACATTTATGTGAATAGACACGAGGACTAACATTAGACCATATCAAGCTTCGTCCAAACTTATGTGTGTGTGTGTGTGTGTGAGAGAGAGAGAGATTGTGAAAAAGAATGAACCCGTGAGGATAATATTGTCCTACTTCCATGTATGTATAGGTTCTTCGTAATTTAATGTACAGCTTATGATCTCATCTTATAGTCTTATATAAAACCATTTTGAGTACGCAAAGTCGAATCTTGTATAGTCCATGTGTTTTAACTCGGATTCAACTCCTGAGAGCGGTGGTAGTCAAGAGCGCAATTAGCTTTTTTAATTTGAAATGCTTTATTATACATTTCATTGGAACACTCGGAAAAAATCTTATAATGTTTCGGGTAAAATTCTTTCGTAGTGCTCCTGCGAAATGTTTGAACTTCGATGTTTCAAACTGGATTAATCTCGGCCTTTTCTGTCAAGCAATGGCAAAAACATGCCACCAAAAACAACAAGAAAAGACCCGAAACAAAATAAATAAATAAATAAATAAATAAATAAATAAATAAATAAATAAATAAATAAATAAATAAATGATTCTCCAACGATGCGTTATTGAATGTTCGTACATTTTCGGCGAAAAATTTCTCCAAGTTTGCAGACGAAGTAATTTGTATATTTTGTTCGCCGGAATTTTCTTCGAAAATATAAACAGCAATCTACTCCGATCACCTCGACTGTTTCTACCAATGGTTTGACTGTTAGTTGGGCTTAAAAGTTACGAATGAAAAACAAATAGTGTAATGCGATGGCTACTTTGTGGTCAATATTTGTTTTGGCAAGCTAATCGGACCGGCAACTAATGTCAGCTATGAAAAAGTAAAGCTACAAAATGAACTGAATGCTACATTTCACTTTGTCCTTTAATCTGTCATATTCACGTTGATGTCACCAAATATCAATGGGGGTGGGGGAATCCAGCAGCAACTCGATAAATGGTAATGTTTGGATCCCTGTCTTAAACGCATCAACGTGATCTTGCTGTGTTACATATCAAATACAGAATGCCCGACGATTATTTTGTAAAGAGTTAATCTGCGTTAATCAGACGCTCAAACACGGAGATGCATATGGCAAGGATTGAAATATGTGGAATGTGTTATCTTTTCTCCTTGTTTAATTATTCATGAAGCCATGATAGACAGTGCGCCTCGAGGGCAGTTGACGTAAATCTGTTTTGTAATTTGTTAAGGATACATAACGCAAAGCACTGAGAGAGAGCATGTATATTTGAAATATGTCATCGAATTGACTTTAGCTTAACACTTTTAACGCGAAATTGGCCCCGTCGGTTATATTACTGAATTCTCTTACACTCTCTCAGTTGTGTTATTTGTAATAGTCATTAAAACTGTAGAAAGGTGTGTATTGATATCGCACTAATCAAGAGGTGGGTTTTTTTTGTTCACAAATTAGTATGCATGGGATGGTCTAATAATTGAAAACAGAATAATGCACTCTTGCGTACAGTAATCGATCAAATGCCATGGAAAGTTAGTTTTACACTTACTCGATATTATCATTATTATTATTATTATCATTATTATTATTATTATTATTATTATTATTATTATTATTATTATTAAAAACAAGAGAGAAATAGAAAATCCTTAAAAAAAAGAGTTGCGGATACCTGGACAGATAATCCGAAATTGCAAAAGGGTGTGTATAAGCAATGCATACTTTACCAAAAAACATGTTTTTCTTCAGATATAGGTGTGAATGTAAATGGTGTGGCTGATAAATGTTGTGTACGTGCCTCGTTGTGTTGTAAATCATAAAACCACAACCTTTCAACATTGCCTTCTACATGCTGCGTGATGCTTTAAATACGATGCTAAGCGAAGAAAATAACAACATTGGGTGTTAGTAAACAGTGTTCACAAGAACAAAAACTATCCATCTCTAATATGTGTGAAGACAACTGATCTACACGTGTTGCATATTTTGTCCCTTAATAATAATAATAATAATAATAATAATAATAATAATAATAATGCCTGATTAAACTGATAACTTCGAAGTAAATAAATAAATAAATATGTCTAAAACAGAAATAAAATGATTAATTTGGAACAAACGAATCCTTCCATGCAGCCAGTGTACATAATTAATGATAGCGTCCTTATTATCAAGTGGCGTTAAACAGGAAATAGCTTAAGAAATATATCTTTGATAAATCTATTCCAGTAAGAAAATAAATTATGCTAATGTCAACTACAATAAATTGATTAGTATTACCATGCTTCAGAATCAAACGGCGGGAAGCCTATCATCCAGCTCGTCCATGAAGGCGCGAGTTTCCGTGACTAATATATCGCGCTCCTGAGACATCGTCAAAAGCAGATTTCAAAACTTGGAATACAGTTGAAATAATTGTCATAATGAACATTATGATGTATAATATGTATTATAATTTTGTAGACCTATTATATATAACGATTCTGTACCGATGTAAATCTTATTGAATAGCAATCAAATTACAGGTTTGATATTTTAGAGTTCACAGTTATCAATGAAAGCTGAAATGGCACATGACTAGACGTGGAAAGCATGGTACACATTATCAGCGCTTGATCATATAGTAGTTGTAGTAGTAGGGATTAACGACATATTTCAGCACTGGATAGGCTATACATGGCGACCAGTATTACTGATGGAGGAAGAACCCAGGAAAACTCCAGAAAGAACCACCGACCCACGAGAAGCTACTGGCAAGCTTTCTCACATACCCAAATTGGCCGAATCCGAGACTCGAACCCACGCAGATAGAGGTGAGATGACAGTGATCGGTAACGGAGAGCGCTTTAGACCACTCGACCACTCTGGGCCTCAGCTTGGTCATTTTTTAATATAATGTTCATTCCTTGAAGAGGGCGGGGTCCAATGTTCCCGCTAAGCTGCTGCGCGCAGGCAGCTTGTTTGATGTCTTAGCGCAGCTAAATGTATTCTGCTCGCAGAGATAATTCTTTTGATTTGCGGTTGGAAAGATATGGGATCTTTGGAAAATGGATTATTTAAAAAGACATCATGCTCAAAAAGTACGCTTGGAATCAGTGTCGAAATTGAGAAGGATGAAGACTAGTAGTGGAATCAACAATTTGCTTTTCGAAACAACCAGCGGTCGGCAGGCAAGAATGGAATTCAACGAACGTCACAGAAGCATATGTGAGCAAGTAAAGATTTTGATAGTTAATGTTATTCTCGCAATTTCAATGAATTCATCAGTGTTGTCAGTGCAAGAAATTCATGATCATTTGGCAAAGTATGTTAAAATTCCAAAGAGTTGGCGGAGTAACAATTACGCTTTTGAATTTGTCGAGTGTATTGATACTGTTGTTAGAGAAGCTATCATGGGAGAAATTCGTGATTCTCAGTTTCATACATTGATTGTGGATGAGAGTACAGACATATCAATCAGCACAATGCTGATTATCTATATCAAGTATCGACCAACTGCAGCAAAGTGCCATCGAACATATTTTGCTGGTATTGTTAAATTTACAGCATGTGACAGTAGAACTATTTATGAAGCAATCAAGAAGTTTTATGCAGACAACCAACTTGAAAATGGTGATGTGTACGTCAGATGATGCATCAGTAATGTAAGGTAAACTCAATGGTGTTTCTGCTCTTCTTCGTGCAGATGTGCCACATTTGACAGTGCAGCACTGTGATGCACATAGGGAAGATCTGGGCATTGATGATGCATGGAAGAATCTAACTTTGATGAAAGAGATTGAATTATTGTTAAGAACTGTTTACACTACTTTCAGTAGGTCAAGTGTTAAAAAAGCTGAATTCGAAGAATAATGCAATGTTGCAGACCATAATGCCATCTCATTTCGACTACTTAATGAAGTGCGGTGGATGTCTAGATATTTTGCTGTAAAAGCCTTATCGAGAAATTATATGATGTTAATTTATTATTTTACAAAACAAGTTGATGAAGATAATGATCCTATCGCAAAACACTGTTTGAAAAGGTTGAAAGATCCTCAAGTTCATGTTGCTGTGATGGTTTTGAATAATGTTCTAGCTGAACTGGCTGAGTTATGCTGTGTTTTCCTACGCAGATGCATAACTACACTTGAAGCAGTTCAGTTTGCAAAAGGCACATTAGTAGACTACATTTACAGTATTTACCACAAAAAGTAAATTGGAGTGACGAAGTAGTATAATTGCTTTCAAAGGATCAATGTGTTGATGTTGATACAGCTGCAAATCTTAGATTTATTCAGCAAGTTTGCATTCATTTGCAAGAAATATTCCATGAGGAGAAGTAGATGAATGGGTTGCATTCGATATAAAAGCAATTCAAGTACAAACAGACTTGCAATTTTGGAAATGAAGAGCTATTGAAATTGTGTGCCAAGTACAATCATTTTCTGACAAAAAATGGGGATGATGCAAAGAATATGTTGATCAAGGAATATAACGAGATTAAATTTATATTAAATGACAAAAGAAAATCTGGGACATAAAAAAAAACATTCTCAGATGTAGTTAGCTATCGATTCGCAGAAGATAAGTTTTCAAACCTTGCAATATTGCTTGATATTTGTGGCACGTTTCAAGCCTCCAGTGCTGATGCAGAACGAGGATTCAGTTTGATGAACAATATCAAGACAAAATTCCGCAACAGACTGTAAGCAGATCATTTGGACATGTTGATGAGGATAACGTTTTATTTAACAAGTGGACAGAACATTGATCTGGAAACTGTTTATCTTGTTTGGAAAAGTGATAAAAACAGAAGACAATTTTTTAAATAAAAAAATAATAAAATATATAATAAAAAAACCATTGACATTATTATAAAGTCTTTTGCTTTCTATCAGTACATTATTGTCTAGGCCTAATATGAAGAAAACAGATCTTGACTTATTTTATTTAAACTTTCAAAGTATTTTAGACTATTACACTTTAATTTCTAGTAAAAAGTTTAGCCTAGGCTAAATTCCCTATAAAACAATATTAGCCTATTTAGAAAAAATAATATCCAAAAAATTGGTCCGATTTGGGCGCCCATTAAACGTCCCCTAGCTACCGGCGCCCGGGGCGACTGCCCCACCTACCCCCCCTCCCGCTAAGCTACTGAAGGCAATTGAGGATAATTGAAGTGAGGGTAAAGGATAATTGTATAATTACCAAAAGTGTTAAAACTTGCTAGTAAGTAAGTAAGTAAGTAAGTAAGTAAGTAAGTAAGTAAGTAAGTAAGTAAGTAAGTACGTAAGTAAGTAATAATGCTTACATTCACTTAAATATACCTGTGTTCTGTACCTGGTTACATTGATATTAACACTACAATTGTCATAAAATCGTTTTAATATCATACTGCCTCAAAAGCATGCCCGTTACTAACATGTGTTTCTTAAGTTCAAAGAGTATAATATCATTCTCTTTGCTAACGTGATTAATTTCATTTTAGTTTACAGATAGAACAGTGTGCATATATATATATATATATATATATATATATATATATATATATATATATATATATATATATATATATATATATATATATATATATATATATATATATATATATATTACATTTAGAGAAAAATGTGTAATGTCAATCTGAATATATTAGAAAATATAGTGAAAAAACTGCGAAAATAGTATTAAAAGTTTCACACAAACTCGAATTGTTCATATTTCAATGAATTTGATTCGTGAAAGCAATGAAATTATTGTATTTAGCAGTAGGGGTGGCTACGCTCAATGCGACATCCAATGGCTAAGGTTTGCGATCCGAGTGAAAATACGGAAAGCAACTGTACCGATGTAATGCTGTCGGGCATTTTTGAGCACGTACGGTTTCCGTCTCCAAGGTTGAAGCAAAACACATACCAAATTCTACCGATTGACGAAAATAAAGTACTGCAATGCTTACCATTTGAAAAGAGGCAATTGTCACCAAACTATTATGTTCAAAATAATATTAATTTTGGACAAACGGTATACCACCCTGTATTTTCATGACTCGCGATATGTCGGCCTATTCTGAGCACAGCTTTGAAAATATGTAACGTTTATCCATCAAGGTATTGAATGTAATACATTTCTTTGGACTGTTTCTGGCAGCAGTTCGGTCGAGTAATTAGGTCAGCTTTACAAAATTCAACGTAACAATGCCAATAAAAGACAAGCGATACTAAGCAAATTAAACCGTTCAACATTTCATAATTTAAAAAATCTATTATGTAAAAGTTAAACAACAATGAATGGGATGCGATGTGTTTACAACGTCTTGTTTATATGGAAAAATTACTAAAGAATTTACAAACAAATATACGCCGGGTAATTTCTTGAAAATCCTGTTCTAGCAGCAGGTTAACACGGTGGTAGCAGACGAATTTCTTCGTGTGGGACAACTTCTTGCAGAATTAGAAACTTGAATTAAGATGCAGATTTTTTAAAGGTGAAAATTTCCATCCTTTTAAATAATATATGTATTTGTATTATTCTTAAAGATACATAGTAAATAGGATTGTATGGGTTACAGGTTCAATGTCAAGGGGTGGCTTCATGTTGACATTTAGAAATCACATGTTCATATGCATTTCGAGTCGAAACGTGGACTATTTTTGTAGACTTTATGAATATCACTTTTCTTAATTAATATTGGATATACGAATGACACCATTTTAATTTAGGACTAACTAGTTATCATAAATTTCTACCCGTGAAAATCCTATGTTGATATAACCATCCATTTGGAAGGAATATCGATACTATTTCAAGACGGCCATAATGTAGACCAAACTGAGGTTCAATCTGCTTTCATTTTCGTTTAGAACTAACTAGACACCATAATAACTTTTCTGATGACATCCATGTCCAAGATGACTTTCCGTTTATGAGAAGTAGCGATAACAAGATTTTCAAGATGGTCATCAAGAAGTATTTTGGTGAATGCCCCGATTTGATATAACGTTCTTTTCTGCAAGAGTAACAGCAACACTATGATTAAGATGGTCGCTGTGGCGGCCAAATTGTATATCAAAAGCGAACCATTTCAAATTAGGATCAACTGAACGTCATACGTTTCTAGTGAAAACCCCATTAAAAAGATAGGCGCCATTTTTTTATATATGACCAACTAGACATTATCAAAGGTATTCTGGTGAAACCTCATGCCAGCATGACTTTCCATCCTGGAGAAGTAACAAGATTTTGAAGATGTCTGTAGTGGTGGACATTTTGGATATCAGGTTGGTACAATTTTTATCCAATAAGACTTCATAAAAATTATTTACTTATAGGACCATGCATTTCGGTTGGGTAGCGACACAAAGACTTTCAAAATGTCCTCATTTGGGACCAACTAGACTACGCACGTGTGTGCAAAGTTTCATGGCAATACTCCAAGTAGTTTTGGAGCAGAAACATTAAAGACGTGTGCTAAATGGCGAACTGACGACGGACGAGAAACCATTCCTTATCTTTTCTGTTTTCTGACCAGTAGAGCAGGGAACGAAGAATACGAATTGTGTGCCTTGTTTTCTTGGCAACCGCTTTGACAATAACGCCCTACTGCACAGGTTTTACAAAACCCAGTTGATCTGGTTGGCTTGTATATAAGTTACCTTGTAATCAAAGACATTCAAGGAATTCGACTGGATAAAAAACACATATCCATTAAGTGATTATGAGGTAGACCTCATGCAGGAAGATTTCATCCGCTTCACTTATCTCACATTGACCAGTGCAACTTTGTATAATATTGTAAAGAAAATGACTAAATTGATATTTTTAAATTATACTCCTGGATCAATAACTAGCCCGCCTTAGAGAAGAGTTAGGAAGAGCTATACGCACCTAAATTATAGACTGAACCTTTCATCCAAAACACAATACGTTTACTGCATGTATAACTCATACATCTTTCAATTTGTGGATTCTATAAAACATTAACAAAATATAAGCAGAATCATAAAAATTCTGAATTCGCGACAAAAAGATGACTCCCAATTTGTGTGACTTAAGCCTCTGCAATGAATGGTAATGGAAATGAGTTACAATAATTAGAATAAAAATTAAAATGATAAAGTAATTGAAATATTTGTACATTGTTAGCCATTAGTTCAGAAGGAAATATGGTAACGAACAGACTGGTGCAAATACAGACGGACAATCAGAACATGGTATCACATTATCTCCATTTTTGATGCAATTTAAAGCGTGGGAATGCAGAGAGGCAAGCGATATGAGTGCATTGATTGGAGGTATTTATTAAACCATTTCAAGCTCTTTCAAAAGTCGCCAACTCAAAATTTCAAGATACGTTCTTTGTAATCATTCCTTATTTCCAGTATTTACTTTGAAACTAAATGATGCAAAAAATAGACGCAAATACAAAAAGACAGGTATATCGCGTCATCTGATCAGTTCGGCTCTCTTTGATGTCTACCCTTCTCGTGTGTTCGAAATGGACACCTATCAAAAGACTCCACAACCCTAGGAAGAATTATGAAAAGATCTTGTTTGCAAATCCGTTAAATCCTTCTACAAAGTCTTTGATGATTCTAATTGACAGAATGTGCTACTAATAATTAAAACTCAGAAGATATGTTAAAAGGAACATTTGCTGTATGTACTTGTTTGTATGCCCCTGAAAAAAAGGATCGTATTGTATGCACATGTACAATGGTCAAAATTAAACCTTCAACTCACAATTTACACATTTTGTAAATTTTATTATTTAGTCAGTATTCAACAATTACTATATTATAATGAAATCCTCCGAGTGAATATAAAAAGAGTAAAATATTTATTCTGAATGTAGAGTAATCATAACGAAGTTTGTATCGGCCCTTTTAGTCGCGATAATCTATAAAAAAAAAATGAAGTGAAAAAAAAGAAAGCGCATCCCATAAAACTGAATAATCTTTGAGAGAGAAAAAAAATGATAAATACAATCATATAAAAGTGACTTTTTTTTTACATAAATTTAAACTGACTGGCAAATGGAAAACCGTTTAGAATGTTCTGTGCTTAATATCAATTTGGGTTCTTTCTATCCACTCCAAAATAAACTGAATCTGTGAAACTAGTGTTATTTATATTTGTCAAATTCAAGATTTGAGTTTTTGAGTTTCATTCTCTAAGTTCAAACATCATGAAGCCTAATTTCTCTCATCAAACACACACAACAGACACAGACACATACACCCCCACAGAGAGAGAGAGAGAGAGAGAGAGAGAGAGAGAGAGAGAGAGAGAGAGAGAGAGAGAGAGAGGTGGGTGGGTGGGCGCTCGGACTCGGATCGCACTATATATGACACCTATTAATACCTAAATATCAAAATGTTAAAAAAAAATAATCCCCTGTGTTAATTTATGAATATAATTTTATGTGTTTAATTTTCATTCCAGAACAGAAATCCAGCGGATTTGTGCGCTAATGAGTGAGTTTTCGTACACCTAAGTTCTTTACCGTTTGACCTTCTACCCATTATTGCTACGCGCGCATGGTTGGGCTGATGAGTGTTAGGACATTACACACGAGAGATCTATGCTACTATGCGCCCTTATTCTCTGTACTGGATCGATTTCTGGCTGGAATGAGTTGTAACTTTCTAACCTATTTTGATATATAAACTGATATTTTAACTAATTATTGAATAATTTAATCCGCATCTTTTAAAAGGGCTGGTGAAATCGGGTCAAGATGTTTCAGTTAATAGCACTCAAATTTTTTCGAGAATTTAAGCATAGTTTTTGGTTTGATTCGAGAGTTTATGTCTAATTCTTTGATATATATATATATATATATATATATATATATATATATATATATATATATATATATATATATATATATATATATTGTTACGTATATTAGATTTAAGTCATTTATTTTTGTTTTAATTGTTTGTTTGTCAAATTAATTCAAATTTGACATATTAAGTTTAAAATTCATTCATTGGGAGAAATTTTTTTTAAAAAGTGGGATGACCTGTACTCTACAAATAAACACCAGATGTTGACCTCATTTCTGACCTTGCTTCACAGTTTGTAAACAAGCTTTGAAAATGATTGGCTGATTCCAAGGACATTATGGAGCTTTGTTGTAAACATCTTTCTATTTTTAGTTCTTGAGAGTAAAAATAACTGATTCTCATCTGGGTCATACGGTGTGCACGAGATTTTTTGAGCGTAAATTTGTTCTAAAGATTCTAGAAGATCATGTGACCCCTTCCTTGTTTACGTAAAAACAGGTATATAAATTATGTTTTGGAGCGAACTATTTAGTAGAAGCTGGGCTTTATAATAATAAGTTATTCTGAGTTATTTTGAGTAACCTTGTACTGGAAATTATTTCAATTCGTTTGGATTAAGAGGATTTATTTTGTTATTTATCTGGAAAACATTTGTGCTCATTGAATTTCATAAGACCAGAACTGACTTAATCACGTGACATTGTCTTCCATCTTGGATGCTTCACTAAGATTCGAACTGGGAATTATTAGGACCTTTTATTACCAGGACTTTTGCAATTTCACTAGTGGATTATATTTTGAATTTTTTTGGGATTAATTTTGGAATTGATTCTTAAAACCGTAAGTTTATTTTTCTTTTCTGGAAAATATTTGTGCTCAATAAATTGTTTATTAAGTTTTTGCAAGTTTGTTATTTTCACTCTTTCTATGTTACTGTTTATTCGAGCCTAAGTACTTAACTATATATATATATATATATATATATATATATATATATATATATATGTTTTGTTGTGCTTCGAGAGTTTATATATAAAGTTTGGGGTTGCTGCGAGAGTTTATATGTGTGTATTGTTATGTGTGCTACTAGGGTGTATGTATATGTTTCGGTGTGATTGGAGAGTTTATGTATATATATTTGTTTGTATATAACGTTACAGTTATTTCACAAAACAAGAGAGGGGCCACAGGAGACCGAGTTGTCTAACTTCTCTTAAAAGTGTTGTCTTGTCTAAAGATTCGCCTTTACCAATCATTTCCGCCTCACCTCTCTTCACATGGGTTCGAAATGTCGGGTTTCGCCAATGTGGGTATGTGAAAAAGCTTGCCAGTTGCTTCCCGTGGGTCAGAGGTTTCTTACCGGAGTTGTTCCGAGTTCTTCTTCCCCCATTTATAATGTGGGGCATGTGCAGTCATGCTCGGAAATCCCAAACAACAACAACAGCAAAAATAAAATTGAGTAGCAAATACCTTAACAAAACAGCAACACAAACACAACGACCATCGCAGATGAGACAACATTTTTAAATAATAAGGTTAGTCTGATATCTCACATGAATTGTTAAACCTACAATAAAAAATAGAAAAGGATAAGGATTGTTTCTGGTTTTTCTGTTTTTAAACATTATGTCGAATCAAATATGTATAACATTCGTCTCCCTGGCAAATGTTGTATTTTCCAAAGAGTTCCAAAAATTCTCCATTTCTCGCAAAGGGACAATTGGACATACGTTGCTTTTAAAAAGGATTTGTGTGTTATGAATATTCATGAGGTACGATGTAATAAAAATGGAGATAGGATATATAATGAAATCCGTAGAATTGTCCTCGAGTACTTCTAGTAATTGTAAAATGAAGCTATCCCAAATGGTAGCACATGGACTCAAACGCGGAGAGAGAGAGAGAGAGAGAGAGAGAGAGAGAGAGAGAGAGAGAGAGAGTACTTGCAGAGTGATTAATTCTCCACAAAATCTATTCACCTGTTATCTTAAGTGAAGAATTTCGTAAACCTGTGTAGCATTATGCATGAACATTATCCACGAGCAAGCAGAAGGATAAAAAACCATCTAATACTGCAATAGCCGCTTTTTCTTTCGAAAAGCGTCTAATATTAAGGCCACTCTCTGACCCATCCGAGCATTACATCGGCATTGCTATGGACAAGAATGTCAAAAGCATGTCAGTGGCTCTTCATTTCGCCCTCTGAATTTACTCTGATCCACCCTTGCCAAACACAGTGTCTATGATTCGACTTTTGAGTGTTTGAAATCCACACCCGGGTCATGTCGTCGGTCGGGTTTCCAAAAGAAATTAGAATCAAAACCTCTTTGGAATCAGTGTCACCGTGATGTGAAATGTTCTTGAATATCACCTGTTTAACCTTCAGAGTGCCAGGATTTGCAAACAAAAACATCTGTAATGTATGAGTAGAGACAATGCATTGGAATGGGGAGGATTACGGGGATATCAGTGGAAATTAGGAATGTCACTACACGCTTAAAGCATAGATAATTCAGAAACTACAGTCAAAAACAAAAAGAAAAACAGATCAACGTATGTACAATTTCCCGACTTTATTTTTATAATTATTTTTAAACTGTCAGTAAAAGAAGAGATGAACTCAAAACATGCGATGTACTGAAAATATAATCGGTCAGGTTAGTGACCTTATTAAACAGACGACACCTAATATTGCTATGATAATCAGCAAAATGGTTAGCATATATGTGTAAGAAACAGCAAAATGCTAAGCTTTATTTAACTTGTTACCAAAATTCACATTGCTAATCGTCTTCTGGTCGATCGAATAAAGAAAAGAATTTTTGTTATTGTTATAACAATTCATGATGCAAGATGGAAATAAGTAAATAAAAGTGGAAATAGGATATATAATGAATCCGTCGATTTGCACTCTAATACGTTTGGCAGATATTTGGGGAAAAGTTTCGTAAGAGGGCTGGGCACAGGCACCCCCACCCCCAATCCATATGAGCGCGAATCAACCAGAACCTTGGTCAGAATAAGTTTTCTTTACAGTTCGAGTTAGATGATCAAAAGTATGAACAGCAAACTCTTAAAATTCATATCCTTTCGTGAGCTTTGTCCCTGAGCACCCACTAAAATTCCTTTCTAAGGTCGCTTGTCATATGATATTGGTCTTCCCGCTTACCCCCTACCCCGCCTACAACGACATTCTAAATCCTGAAATAAACACTAGATTGAAAACCTAGTTGAACTTACAAATCAATAAGCCCTAGAGTGATTTATAATGAAGTTTAGTTTTATGGATTCTCTGTCAAACGTGCTGATAATATCGGTCAACTATGACTGAGTCTTAATCAAGTAATGACTCGATGGGTTAGACAAGGTCATTTTGACATTTTTTTCTTCCTACGCATTTAATATGAAAGCAATAATCAAAGTCATTTTGTGTTACCCAGCAATTATCACCAATACAAAAATATACAGGACCCGAAATAGACCTTTCATCCATAGCTTTATTATTGAACCGCCTACCGTTCACCGCCGTAAGTAACAAACTAATAATTACAACCCGAAACGCCACGAAGTATAAAATATAACTCGTCGGTGTAAAAATCGAGATACCATTTAGATCGACATTACATTCTATTAAAAGATGTACTTTATTATCAATTAAGTGGCAATTCCAAGATATGTTGTCTAAATAATGACATCTTTGTCCAAGCTGGATACCCAATAACACGGATTGGTTACTCATTGAGAAACTTATTGAATATATGAATTAAACTTATATGGTAAACTACGATGTTTTATTGTCATGTATGTTAAGATTAATCGGAATGGAACGTATAATACAAATTTGAATTTCATGACCTAAAAAAGTAGCATCATATTTAAAGTTCAATCATTGTATATTTATAAATGCTCATGATAAACTCATACTTCTCAGTAGAGACCTATATCTGATGCAAGCTTCTGCGTGCAAAAACCATGTAAGCGCCGTAATTTGTGTTGTTGCTTCTGTCACAAATTATACTCCTCAACAATCAAGTGCTAATTTCAGTTCCGATTATTCCTAAGTTTTTTTGCTGTCATTGTTTATATAAAAACAGACTAAATCTGCATCAGCAGAACAATGTCTCTTTCTTTTCAGTTACTAATACGACAAGTTCCTTGTAATTTTACTTTTTTTATTTTTATCAACTGATCTTGAACCACCTACTTACCTATATATATATATATATATATATATATATATATATATATATATATATATATATATATATATATATATATATATATATATATATATATATACTTGGATGTGTTTGAAATATGTGCTTTCAATTCCGCATCAAAGAGTCAGGTGCTAAGTTTAGTAATAAGTGTTCCAAACACAAGACTGTTAAAGGACTGAAATTTCATCAAAAAAAACAATGTCTCTGTTTTTTCACTTACAACTGGGAAAAGCGCTCAACAAGATCCTTTTTCTTAAAACATAACTTTTTATTAACCAATCCTGTCAAACCAGACTGGTTCCCATCTTTCATATCATTCATTCCATGTTCTTTATGTGCACATTATTTCAAGACTGGTTCTCATCTTTCATAAAAATATTACCGTACTTCAGTTCTAATATATATGTGAAAATGAGATGAGGCTCACTAACAAGAAATAAACCACCGTATACTGTGCAACGCAATCCAACATTCCAAGTGCAAACTTCATAGACCCAGATCTGCAGTCGCACAATGCATCAGCAAAAATCTAGGTCAATTATGCAGTTTACGATGCCTAATGAGAAGATCAAACAACACGGCGCATTATGCGACAGCTAATCGTTTTCTATGTTCTTTGTAGTGGGGCCATAGTTCTACGCCAATATATACGGCATTTCATTCCTGGATATGACGCCAACTTATGGCGTGGAAAAACGAAGTCATTATTGTTGCTCCCACCTGCTTTCGAATTTCGAAAATTTGAATGAAAGAAATCAGGTTTGAAAGTCCTTTACCACCAACTTCCTCTTTGTAGAGGGCAGCTACAAATGACATCAGCTGAAAGCTGTGACAGAAATATTAGTTTTTTTGGTCTCATTTGTGGGTGCCAGCAAATACTGGTACACACACACACACACACACACACACACACACACACACACACACTACGGGCGCCGAGGACCTCTGTCAAAATCGTTCTTGCATATGAAATATTACTTGTTTAACCATAGTTAAACTGTCAATTACCTTCGAATTGGCAACTCTGATGCAGGTTTTGTCACGTGACGTAAAATCTCGAACATCGTCCTTGCTTGGTGTAAGCCATTCAATTTCATGTGACTCTTATTAACATAGGGATGAGTTGCAAAACACCTGGATATGTTTTTTTTTTCAAAGTGCAGAACTATATTGTCAAGGTTGGACAAGTAGATTATATAGCAAATTTATGAAATGATACGATTCACAGATCGCATCTTCAGCCCCAAAATGACATAAAGCGCACCAAATACTGCTTTATCATTATGTGTTTGAGCCATCCAAGCTTGACCCAGCGATGAATACATTAACCACCTAGGCAGGTGGAATCAATTCATTCTGTTTAGGGATCTTCCTACACAGAGATTCTAACAGAGTTAAGTTTTAAAGCAGGGAAGAGAAAGTATTATGTATGTCACATTAAATTGAAAACCAGTCCAGGCAAATTTTAGTATGCTAATGGTGATAAAAAGTGGGTTTAATACCGTTCAAGCGTTACGAACAAGAAATACACTATTGGCTTTAAACAGGCATATGAAACTAAAGGAAGAAAATCGGGCTTCAGTTCTCAAAATCTAACGCAACGTTCATGTATATCTTTAAAGTCATCATGATAATTCTGTATGCATTGATATGATTGCGAGTGAAATAAAACACACGTATTCTATTTCAGTTTTCACCTGTCTGAATATTTTCATTTTATTACTCCCTTCTGACATATAATTAAGAATAAAACCAGTATCATAACAGCATAGTCACAACACAACAATGGCCTAATATATGAAATGGTATATAAAAGAATATAATTATATCATTTGATGGAATTTTATTCGTATTTGTAAGTTACGGAAATATATATTTGCTTTCGTATATCTGACTGCAGTATTGGATCATGCGTGGACTATTAAATGTTTATTTGTTGAATTTAGTCAGGTTCATGTTCTTTCCGAAATGAAGTCAATTTCTATTTAAAACAACAAAGTAAATTCTTAATTCTTATATATATAGAGGATATTTGCTTGAAACGAGTGAATAACGGATATATTTCATCGAGTGGATGAAAAACTCAGTATTTTCACGAGTGGCGAAGCCACGAGTGAAAATACTAGAGTTTTTTATCCAAGAGATGAAATGTATCCGTTATTCACTCGTTTCAAGCAAATATTCTTTTTATTTTATGCTCACATACGTTGGCTACCTCAAATCTGCTCTTTCACTCGTTTATTCACTCGTTTCAAGCAAATATTTTGACCCAAAAATGTAGTTCCTGTAGTGAAAAAATATTGTTATTTTTTCACTGTTATTTTTTCACTGTTATTTTTTCACCGCAGTGAAATATCAATATTATTTTAGCTAGAAAATCAAGTAATTCACTGCTGAGCATAAAATAAATAAATATATATATATATTTGCTTTCGTCTTACTTTCTCCAAAGCCGAAAAATTGTCTGATAAATACTCATACCCCCACACATAATGAACACATGAATATATTTTTAAAATAAAAACATTTGAAAATATTCCTTTATTGTTACATTCTCCAAGATCAGGTGCTCTGTTAAGATTGTACTGGATAAAACAATAGAATCTGAGGTTTTGCGTGTCTATATTTTTTGCATTTTCTATGACTTGGTTTCAGCTATAAGTAACCCACTGAAACAAATCAAATAACCCCAAATCAAGCCAGACAAATCAAAAAACCCCAAACCAAGTCAGACAAATCAAAGAACCCCAAACCAAGCCAAACAAATCAAACAACCCCAAACCAAGTCAAACAAATCAAATTACCCCAAACCAAGCCAGACAAATCCAACTCTCACAAATCAAGCCAAACAAATCAAACTCTCCCAAATCAAGCCAAACAAATGAAACTCTCACAAATAAAGCCAAACGAATCAAACAACCCAAAACCAACCAAACAACACCAAACCAAGCCAAAAAAATCAAACAAATCCAAACCAAGCCAAACAAATCAAACAACCCCAAACCAAGCTAAACAAATCAAACTGCCCCAAACTAAGACAAAGAAGTCAAACAACCCCAAACCAAGATAAACAAATCAAATTATCCCAAACCAAGCCAAACAAATAAAACCACCCCAAATCAAGCCAAACAAATCAAATTACCCCAAACTAAGACAAACAAATCAAACTCCCATAAGTCAAACCAAACAAATCAAACTGCCCCAACCCAAAGCCAAACAAATGAAACTCTCCCAAACCAAGCAAAATAAATAAAACTACCCCAAATCAAGCCAATAAAATCAAATTACCCCAAACCAAGCCAAACAAATGGAACTCTCCCAAATCAAGCCGAACAAATCAAACAACCCCAAACCAAGCCAAACAAATCAAACAACCCTAAACAAAGCCAAACAAATCAAACTCCCACACACCAGGCCAAACACATCAAACAACCCCAACCAAGACAAACAAATCAAATTACCCCAAACCAAAACAAACAAATCAAAATGCTACAAATCAAGCCAAACAAAGCAAACTACCCCCGATCTAGCCAGACAAATCCAACTGCCCCAAACCAAGCCGAAACAAATCAAATTATCTAAAACAAACTAAGCCAAATGAATAAAACTATCCCAAACTAAGCCAAACAAATCAAAGTACCTCAAATCAAGCAAAACAAACAAAACTTCCCCAAACCAAACCAAACCAAACAGATCAAACAACCCAAAGCTCAAGCCAAATTAGGTAAAACTACCCCAAGCCAAACCAAAAACAAATCAAAATATCCCAAACAATATAAGCCAAAACAAATCAAAATACCACAAACAATATAAGCCAAAACAAATCAAAATACCCCAAACAATATAAGTCAAAAACAAATCAAAATACCCCAAACAGTATAAGCCAAAACGAATCAAAATACTCCAAACAATATAAGCCAAACATATCAAACTAATCCATACCAACCCGAAATCGAAAATAATATTCAGAGGAAGTGACTTGTATCTAATTTCTTATGGACAATACACGTAAATTGTTATTTTGACCATATGACGATATTTCTCTACCTTTTTTCATTCTTGTAAGGCATACATTTCTAAACTTTACAGGTATTATTAACATTCTGCTTCAATTGGGTTTCATGTATGTATATATATATATATAACAGATTAATTCAAAATAATCAAGAAAGAAAAAATTTATGAAAAATGAATTAAAGAAAGAAAGAAAGAAAGAAAGAAAGAAAGAAAGAAAGAAAGAAAGAAAGAAAGAAAGGATACAAATAAAAAGGAGATGTTTACTTGTATTGCTAAAGACGCAATTTGCATAAATATACAAACTTCACGTATTTGTCACTCAATATGGAACTTTTATACCTTGAACGATAAAACAATTTACATTGGATGTCAAGAACAACACGACATTTTACATAATTGAGCGTGAATTATGTAGATGGAAACAGTCAAAGCTGACATTGGTTGGCGAATGTGCCAAGCTATATTGAATCGAAAGGTCTAAGTCATAAACCGTAGGTACATGGAACGTCGTACAATTTTAATATGTATTTCGTTCCTTTCTCCCAGTGTATTTTAAATTGTTATAGTATGCTCTGCTTGAACACGGTTACAATCAACAAGCCAAGATTAATTAAATTTTATTTTATGAAAGAACGGTTTCGCATAATGGATATCCGGTTGTGTATAACTTAAGAATGGTTATTTACTATTTACACCCAGTAGCATAGCAACAAAATCTACATCACCCCCACCAACCGTCACGGGAAAAAATCTAATTATGTTACCGCTTCCTCAAAAACTCAACTTTTTTTTAATTTTGATGCGAATGCTGGTTTTTGGTCCCCACTAGGCCTAACCATTCACCCCCACTCCGCAGTTTCGGGGTTTCTTGAGCGGTTGCTACGTCACTGATATACTCATAAGTCTCCAAAACTGTTTGTAAATTTAGACCTTACAAGAGAAACATTGATCGCTTTAAGTCAATGTTGGAGATTGGACGAGTCAAAATAATTTTAATAAATTGAGACATAGTCGTGCCTGAATAATTGTTCACATCTATGTGGAAAAACCCAAAACGAATGAAAAGGTATACAGTGTATATTATTTGGTATCGACATCTCTATTTACAGGATGATTTCACTTATTTGTTTGTGTATTTGAATTGGCTTGCTCGTTTAACAGCACTAAAAACATAAAAAAAAGTTATGCAGTGTACACGCAACTGGAATTAAGTGCCATTCCCTGGGACACACAAGGTCGGCAGACATGGCCTGGTCTGGGCAGGATTTGAAACCTTGACCAGTACGATAGCTATGGATCTACCGCTGCACCGGATTCCACATTATGTTAGAGTGGGATCTGTACGTAAAATACACTGTTTAGTATTAAAAGTACCCAAGTTTGACTTAGATAAATCCAGTTGTCCAGAAAACTTAATGACAAGTACATTTGATAACAGTGCACTGCGTCGGTCTTCATTCAAAGTCTGTCTGTCTGTCTGTCTGTGATGGTGAAGTTTCGTTACATTGATAGGTACCAGCTACCTGCCTGCAGGTAGTCTGAGTATCCAGACACATGCTACCATATTTAAAGTGGGAACAAAATTATTGTAAATTTTGGAGAACGCTAATTAAAGACAATAATTAAATTGAAATTGTCAATTGAAGCGGTGGTTATCAGGGGTGGTTTTGTTTCAAAAATTTAATCGTTTATTTCGTTAAAATCCATATCCTGAAAAGCGAATAAATTAAGTCAGGTTTGTGTCAAGAGAACACTCCAATATCAGTTATACTGCCGAAATAAACATATGAAATGCCAAGTTATAGTAAATTTAATAAACACAGGCTCTGAATTTTTATACAATTTAGATTATTATTATTATGTCAATAAGAAGATAACCGTCTTAAATCGGATAGGCGGTTTTATCTCTTGAAAAAGAAATTCGGACATTGAAGTTATTACAATTGATTCAATTGTTATATATTTTTTTTGTTTTTGAATAAAAGTGCATCTGTATCGATTGCATCTGTATCGATTGCATCTGTATCGATAGACTATCTTAATACGTGCAATGCATTCATCAAATATCGCATAATAAAATCATATAAATCTGTCTTAAAAAGTAATGATAAATCGTTTCATTTTTTCGTTAAGTCGCACGCGCATTTGACGTCAATGTTATTTACAAATGAATAAACTTTTAGATATTATTTCAGATTCACGTATGAAGACAGATATAAATTTCCCTTCCTATCAATAACTACGAGAGTATTAATTACTGAGTATGTTTTAAAAAGTATATTAATGTTTTAATACTTTCGATAGATTCCAGCCAAATACAAACAATCTGACATCGAACGTCTTGCGAATCTGGTTAAACTTTCGCAGCTTGATTCCGGAGTTTTTCTAATGTTATTAGTACCTGTTAGTATCTGTTAGTACCTGTTAGTATCTGTTAGTACCTTTAGTATCTGTTAGTATCTGTTAGTACCTGTTAGTATCTGTTAGTATATTTTAGTACCTGTTAGTATCTGTTAGTACCTGTTAGTATCTGTTAGTACCTGTTAGTACCTGTTTAACTACATCAGTCTTAGTTTACATCGGTACTTTCGAAAATGGGTCTTACAAAAGCTGTACACTTTAGAGAAAAAAGTGGAATGTCTACTGTCCCTGAATATAACTGCAGTCGTTATAGAATTTTTTTTTAAAATGAAGTCTTCGATGTATATAGTCAACTTACCAGAAAGTGACAAAAGGGTAGTGCTTTCTTGTTTGTGGTATTTTGACAAAAGAAATCTACGTATTATAATATACTGTATACATTTTGGAGTAATATGTTCTCGAAAAGTAGTATTACTAAATAACACGACTTCTGTTTTCGATGAATATGAAAAACATCATGCATTAGTATGCTTCAGTACGCAGTTCATTATTAATTCAAGAGTTATTTTAGCATTCAAATGCACACTCTTTTTCACAGCACTCATCTAGGCTTGAAATCTATTAGGTAATAAAAAATATTTACAACAAAGGATCTTCCTCATTTGCCATATGCACGCTGATGTTACATGACGGTAGGATGATAACAGAGGCTCCAAATAGGGAACAGTATGGTACCAATAATGGGCATTCTAACAAAATAAAATGTTAGAAGATTCCTGGCATTGCTAACACAACTTCTTACCACTTTTTGCATCACCTGACTGTTTTTTTAATAATTACTTTTAAATTAAGATAAAATTGATTAAATAGCCGTCTTTGATCGTCGATTTCAGACAGTCCAAATAGGAGAAACTTGAGATTCAAATGTAAATGTGTTGAAACACACACACACACACACACACACACACACACACACACACACACACACACAGATTGCCATGGATCACTCACGCTTTATGTGTTATTATCGACATCAAGCGTTGAACATTTTGAATTGGAAGCCGATGACAAATTGGCGTTTTTATATATTACATTATCTGTATTCAAGGAAGGCCTTTGCATTTATTATGATAGATAACGCTTTATTTTATACAACTCCATGTTTAGAATCGTACACCATAATAAACCCGTCAAATAATCATGTACTCTGTGAATAATATATCTTTCCAAATACAAATTTTATACTCGGAGCTCATTCATTGAAACGTTTACCTAAAAAACACATTTGGATTAATTTTCTTTAAAACCATCCCCACTAAGTGAATACCGTATACGAGCTTATAAGACAATTCAAACCGCAAACTGCTCACACCCAGATCTGCATAAAGCTGCGGCAGATTTAGATCTGTGCAGTTAGTTTGGAGTAATCAGTAGAACAAACAACTGAGACACTGATCATGCTTCATCAGATGAGTGTCTTTGTTATTTGCACTTTATTTCGATTTATAAGCGAGTACATACGGTACCTTTCACTCGAACGGACTATATGAATAGCCATCTAAATCTAATTAACTCTATAACCATATAATTTTCCCATCCCACGCCTCTAGTTTTATAAAATAAAGACCATGAAGGTCGCTCTTTAGGTGGTTGAATCTTTTTTCTTCTTACCTTTTATATTGTATAAAACACTGAGCTAAGGACAAATATAAGTAAACACCAAATGTTATCGGTACATAAAACGGCATTAAAGTGCTTCACTGTTTAAAGATACTGCTTCACGTTGGAAGACTTTACAATGAAATC
Source organism: Unio pictorum (assembly GCA_030141615.1). Lineage (NCBI taxonomy): Eukaryota > Metazoa > Mollusca > Bivalvia > Unionida > Unionidae > Unio > Unio pictorum. The sequence continues at coordinate 182,943 of JARLTB010000218.1, forward strand.
AAGTTAGGAAGCAAAGAAGGAGCAAAAATGCAAGTAGACTTTGCTCATAAAATGTGTACTTTTTATACAGATGCTCTGCCGCATATTCTTATAGCTACGGTAATGTTGTTATTTCATAAAGCAAATTATGCGCATATTTGGTAATGTGTTAAAGTTAGTGTGACCTTTTATCACGACAGGAGTGTTTAAATTATAAGTTATTTATTGTGTTTTGAGAAAGCTTGGCGTGAAGTCACATGGTGAGTGAAACACTCGCATTTACTGGATACGGTAATGAAGTTGTCAAAATAAGTGGGCCATTCATCTAGGGTTCATAATCATGTACGTTAAAATCTACAAGTGTTAGAAAATTTTGTATTTTTTCAAATCTGTCTGCTGATATGATATTTTAGATGTAGCAAACAGACGGACAGGCTAAAGGTGAACCTAGTGCTAAACCGTGGTCACGTTGGGAAATATGGAACAAAACAGCAAACACTGGCAAAAACTCATAATAACTGGTCAGAAACAAGACATGGTCACAAATGTAATGAATATTTTAGTAAATACATTACTCTAAGATCCGTCTAAGTGGGGGTGGTGGTTGTGGTCATAGTAAACCGTGATAGTAATGGTTTTAAACGTTGCACACTTAAATTAATTATTTTAGCCAATTTGGTTGGATCTACTGGTCAAAATTCATCCTAGTAGACTTGTTGGCCAGTTGTGTCCACTGAATCCGACAACTATATATACTATGTTAACTCGGCGTCCTCACAACTATGTTAGCTAAAAGGTTTATGCCGACTTAAAATGGATAATTTTCGAAGATGTTTATACAAACTGAGCAAACCACGTAATTTGCAGAGACTGTAGTTCAAGAAACATTCTGCCACACTTTTGTAGTGACCGAACAACACGAGCAAACAACACAACAAAATTCTCGAACAGTTCCAAATCGGTTACTGTCGCCTACAGAATATGTGACGGACTGACCAATTTCCAGTCTCAGCAGTTGTCTGTCCTGACACTCACTGGCCGATCGTTGTGACTAGATCTTTCTGACAGTGTATTATTTGGAAATACTGTTAAAACCACTTATCCAGATCGGTGAACAACCTAACATCGCATAATCAAACACAATCGGTGACCATCACAGAAGACTAGATCTGGGTTCTACGACAAATTTTGTACCTCTGTATACCGCCGTATTTCTGAACATAGAGCTGAACGTATCACGATATACAGCAGTATTTCTGAGCATACAGCGATACGTACCACGATTAACACTGCCATTTCACCTCTGTCTGCGTGGGTTCGAGTCTCCGATTCAGTCACTGTGTGTATGTGAGAAAGTTTGCAAGTAGCTTATCGTGGGTCGGTGGTTCTTTCCGGTGGTTTTCACGGGTTCATCCTCCACCATTAATACTGGCCGCCATGTATGGCCTATCGTGTGCTGAAAAATGGCGTTAAACACAACAACAACAACAACAACAACGACGATTAAACTCAATGATACGATGGATGAATAAGTTAATGCCTCAGGGGAAGGAACCTGTTAACTTTTTGAAACAAAAATCCGTCTCTTAATATCGCTTCGGTGGCCTAGTTGTTATAGCGTCTGCGTCGGATAAGGAAGGTCGCGAGTTCGCAAGTTCGAACATTGGCTGAGTAATACGAAAGACTTTTTAAAAAAACCCAGAAACAATGTTACTAATAGCTGCCTTGCTAGGTGCTCAGCATTAAAAGGTTTGTGTTAGGACTGGTCGGCCTGGTGTCAGGATGCTGTGACTGGGTGGGACATCATGCTGTATGTCTACGACATGATGCCCCAGTGCTAGATATCACTATAAACTTCCACACTGCAGACATCGAAGCGATATAACTGAAAAAGCTACGATAAAAATCCGAACACACTCACACACCCCGTCAAACAACAGCTTGAAAAATAGCTTACTTCAATAGCAAAATAACATCATATTACATCCATTTGATTATTTTGTAAAACAACAAATTATCTTGAAATAATCGCAATCCCCCCCCCCCCTTCCGAAAATCAAATGGGGAGTACCTTATAACAGATGAATTTGACTTGTTCAGTGTTGTGAGATACAAAAACATTGTTCTGATATTAGAGAGCTTGTTCATAAAAATAGAAAGTGTTGACAGTGAAACCTACAATTCACCATCTTCATGTAGCCAAGGTTTGGTGGATCGATTAGATATTTCTCAGCTTCGGGTCAGTGAATTTCATTGGATGCAGTGACATCCAATCAAAATCAAGTTGTTTAAATTTGGATGCTGTTTCTCCATGATCAAGACGAGGACTGCATACAAAGTGATTTTCCACTGCCGGTCGGTGTTTTCACAAATACATCTTTTCCCTCAAATATAATTGTGATGGCTTCTTACTGGTATGTAGTTAGACTTTCGATATTAAACTTACAAAATATCCTTTTGAAGTCAGTTGTTTCTAACATTTATTGCAGATGTACAGTTCTGGTTAGACGGCATTACCTACTAAGGGATGAAACTCGTGAAATCCAATAGCTGTCGCTTGTGCAAAGCACTGACATAAAATCGATCCGCTACGGTGTAGCTAGGTTAATATGGTGTTGGCTAGCGAAGACGACACTTTACTATCTATATTATATAGCAGACAGGGAAACTTTGATTGGGATGCCAACATCTGTCCAGTATATTTATTAACGAGGGTCAGTAAACGTAAAATAACGCCTACTTAACAAACGAGAACATATTTAGAGAAATTAGTAATTTCATAAAAATTCAAACAAATCAACTGTTCTCCTGAAAATCTTAGAATGATTCGCATTCTTACAAAAGAATACTTGTATTTAACACATTAGCATTAGTAAATAACTTAAAAAGACATTTTTTCTTTTCTCATCTGACATTTTCACCAAAATGTGGGTTTGGCTCGAATATCTTAAACAACATCTGGTTTGGTCAGCACTTTGGCATACGTGACACGTGTCAAACATGCGTTCAAAAACGACCGTACACGTACTATTATTACATTTGTAATATTCAAATTAATCTGTGGCAAATACATCTCTTTTTCGAAAGAAAGAGTACATTTTAGAATTATTGTGTCATGCAAACTAAAAATATAGTATTTTATTAGATTCGATTACTCAGGAATTCCCGTATAGCCCTTACATGACATAGACTACAGACGTACCGGTACGGTGATAAGTACCGTGGTATGTATAACCGGCAAACAATACCGATGTAAACCGGTATGCTGGTAATGCCATGCACCTCCATAAAAGACTACCTAATCTGAATAAAATCAAGATTTACATATGTTGGAGATATCGATTTTAATAAGATTAGAAGACATTTATCAACCGCTGCAATTATCATGCAGATTATCACTGACCAATCCGTGTGACAACTCTGGCAATAAATCACTGTCCAACCCCGTCAAACTTCCATGCCAAGTGACCAGATTGCTGAGTCGGAAAATATTTAACATTTCATTGTGGAATTGGATAGGAGTTGCAATTCTTTAAGCACAATTTCCGACCATCAAATAGCGTCACATATGAGTCTGGTTCCGATTTAAAAAAAAAAAAACAAACAAACAAACAACAAACTATGATATGCATTATATTAGTTGGAAACAATTTATCTTTATGTATAAAAAAAATATTAAAAAATATAGGCGTTCCCCACCCCCACCCCACTCCAACCCGTTCAAAATTAAATAGTCGGTTTTACAGTTGGTAATCCGAATGAAATAAATGCAAGTGTGATATTAGAACGTAGAAAAATAGCAGGTTATTTTAGACAATCTTGAGAATAACGAAAAGTGACAGGAAAATAGGAATATAAATTATTATATTGAGAGAAGTTTGAGTGTGTGTTAAAAATGTAAAAAAAAAAAAAAAAAAAATAGCAAAAAAAAAAAAAGCGCCAGAGTAGTACGTTGTAAGGGAAATCACTTAAACAGAAAATATCGATACTCTTTTGTTAAGTTTTGTCCCTTGGAACGGCAGGCTATTTTATAAAATAGATGCAAAAATTCAAATAAATGTGTGTGTGTGTGTGTGTGTGTGTGTGTGTGTGTGTGTGTGTGTGTGTGTGTGTAATGCTGAATCCCAAAAGATAACTTTGATTGTTTCACTGGTGAGATAAAACAAACGTGCAAGTAAGAAAGATTAGGAGTTTCCAATCTTTGTTCTTATAATTTTTTCTTTAAATAATATCGGAGACAATTTGGTGGCCTAGTGGTTAGAGCGTTCGCCGCGGAAGCGGGAGGTCGTGGGTTTGACCCCCGGCCGAGTCATACCAAAGACTTACAAAAATGGTACTAACAGCTGCCTCGCTTGACGCTCAGCATTAAGAGGTTAGTGTTAGGACTGGTCGGCCTGGTGTCAGGATAATGTGACTGGGTGGGACATCATGCTACATGTCTGCGGCATGATGCCTCAGTGCTAGACATCACTATAAACTGCCTCACAGCAGACATCGTAGCGATATGACTGAAAAATTGTTAAAGCTACGTTAAAAATCCTAATCAAACAAACAAACAAACAAAAAAAAAAAAAAAAAAAAAAAAAAAAACAGATTTATGAAGAGACCCACTCAGGAGGAAGTAAAAGCTGAGTTTATAAATTGTTACGACACAACGAAGTTTTAAAGAATGAAATAAAGATGAAACGGAAAATATCATTTTATATTCAGAGAAGAAAGTTTATATGTAGACTTACCGGAATGAAACAAGAACAATAAAACGTGGATTAATGTGAAAAATGAAGACAATAAGTGATTATATATGCTGTAGAATCTGTGTTAAATAAAGCAAGTGATAATATAAAAAAAAACTATCACCCAAAGAGAGAGAGAGAGAGAGAGAGAGAGAGAGAGAGAGAGAGAGAGAGAGAGAGAGAGAGAGAGTGGTTGGGGAAGACTTGCTATTCATATTTGAAAATGATAATCATAATCCTAATAACTATAAAAATACAATAAAATTACTATGTTAGAATATAAAAAAAACGAAATGCTGCCTTTTATTAGCTCCCAAAATCTTTGAACACGAATGACTAAGTTACATTATTGATACATCAATCGATATGATTTGTAAAGGCTAGTTTATACATTTAAAACATATTAATAAAAACAAAATGTGCCTTATGTCATTTACTGTGATTCTGACAGTATTCTCGTGCTATTGTCAACGTGTACAGTTGGTGGAAAATATTACAAAATCGGACCGTATATTATTACATGACGCCTGGATTATTACATACTTTGTCATTAAATGCATCAGGTGATGAGATAGAACTGTTGACATAGTATGACATGATTGAGAGTGGAAAAGGAGATTGAATCAGCATGATGTCACACGGACACGCTGAAGTAAATCATGAAAACTACTTGCACAAAGCTGGAAAGATATAAAATTATAATGAGTATGTAAACTCTAGATCAATAGCATTCGTTATTTAGACAGAGTCGATAAATCTTTATTGACGGAAATAATACACTGAGATGAGAGACTTGAGGACAAAATAAAGTGACAAAGTAAACGTTGTGTTAAACTGGTCTGATGGCTGTGAATCTTGTTTTATATTACACCTGCATTATATTTCAAATACTTCCCATTGGTTCCATTAAAGGTAATTCTGCAAAAAAAGTTTTTGGAAGTTATACCACCACATTTTGCTAATCATTTACAACTTTACTTGCACAAAAATCAAGAAATATAACTAATATTTCATACTTTGAGGAAAGTGTTGAACTTTTAAATAATATGTAATGATTCAGCAAAAGTTCAGTGTTGAAGTAAACTCAAAATCATGCTTAGATTAGAAAGTGTAAATTTGTCCAAAACAATGTGTTAAGAATTGCTCGGATTATTGTCTTTAAAAGCATCTTGCTAACTTGAAGAATATAAGTTTAATCGTAATTCTTATACAGTGATATGCAGAGAAGTAAAAGGAACTAGTATAAAAAAATGAACTCAAAGATACACTCATACTGCATTATACTATACTACTGTATCATCAATGATACAAAACAGTTTTTGGTAGATACCAAAATGGCATGCGCCTACTGTAAATACCAGTATATTTTGTTTAGGTCGGTAAACATATTTTTTGAGTACATAGAAAGTTTGACATTTCCAAGATAACACAACTTGGATTATCCAGTACGAACTCTTTGTGTAATATCAGAGAAAGAGGCGATAATCGCACTGTCAAAACTTAAAAACGAAAATGCCAGTGGAACAGACGTTTTATTGTGTGACTTTGTATATGAACTAGTGATATTATTATCACAATACTTACTTAATTATTTTATACTTGATACTTTAAAATAAAAGCGCAACAACGAAATAAACTCCTTTTTTTGTTTATAAAAAGTGATACACTTTATCAGTTCACTATAGAGGGATATGTTTACTGTCGTTTAAAAAAAGAAGATACATACAGCTGTTGCGAATAACTGAATAACTGACGGGTTCTTCACAAAATTGATTTGTGGGAGAAGAACGGGCTGTCGTCAAGTCTGGATATTTCGTAGTTAACCATATATTCAAAATATACATTTTAATTTATCAAATGTATGAGGAAAGCACAAAAAAGATTTTGTGAGGTTTTAATAGATTTTGAAATGGCCTTTGAGCGAGAAAGATCTGGTAAAACATAAACGTTTAATTTATAATAAAGGTATTTCATCTCTATCATTCAATAAAGTTGTGAATGCTTGTGTTAAGTGTAATAATTTGTGTTAAGTGTAATAATTTGTGTTAAGTGTAATAATTTGTGTAATAATTTGTGTTAAGTGTAATAATTTGTGTTAAGTGTAATAATTTGTGTAATTTGTGTTAAGTGTAATAATTTGTGTTAAGTGTAATAATTTGTGTTAAGTGTAATAATTTGTGTAATAATTTGTGTTAAGTGTAATAATTTGTGTTAAGTGTAATAATTGTTTGAAAAATGTTATTGTCCGACTGGAGTACGGCAATGATGTATTGCTATGATTTAATACTATTCTTACGCAGGTACTGCTTTCGATGAGAACAATCGGTCAGCCTCGGAAAACTACGAACAATTTTATTCTGTAAGGAAGATAGAGATGGCCATCTACAAACCTACGAGAAACGGTACAATGGTCAACTTAATTTACTTATGAAACAATATTGATATTTGGACAGTATATTCTCCTCAAAACGTTCTTTGTACATGTGTCAGAAAAAGCCGGCCTGTCAAGCAGCAAAAACTATACATACACTGAAAAGGGGTTCATAAAAATTTGACACAGTACATGAACATACGCTGCTTTATAATATATAATTGATACAAATGTTTTCCCCTATTTTAAACAATAAATATATGGCATCTATGAAGCACTGATATCTAAAAAGTACACTCTGAGTTTTGTAAATTCACACTGTCTGTCAATCAATACACCATATGATTTTATTTGTCATGAATCGGGAAGAATGTACATGAATCACGTTTGATATATTTGAAATCTTAAATAGGTCAAATAACAAAGTTCCATGACAGTGTTATAATTTCCAATCGAAATGGGGTCAAAACTGTAATTGTTCGGAAAATTGTGTCATAAACATAATATTAAAAATGTATTTGGTATTGGTATCTTAAAACCCGGTGAAACTAATGAACAGCTGTTGATATACATGTTCAGACATCATTGTTAATACATTTTCACGCAGGAACTGACTGATATTGTTGATAGAATATATAGTTTATATTTTTATAAGTGTATTAAACTATTTTGGTAACCTAGATGAGTAGTATTATTAAACTGATATGTTGGTTTAGAGTAAGAAATTTACAATAAATACTAGAGTATGAATATATTCGCTGCAAAGACAGAATGTCTGATATGTAGCACAAAAACCCCACCCTAGTATAACTTTTTGTATTGTGTCCTATTTATTCTGTACCAAGGAGAAAGTATATACTCTTGGATGTTTATATAAATCCAAACATCCGAAAATTTTAATCATCTATAAATATGAAAATTATCGAAAGTTCTGTCTTAACAGGTAACTAATTACATATGAAACACAACAGCTGGAACAATTGACTCCATGTTGTTGTTGTATGGCTTAACCTCATTATTCAGCACAAGATATACTATTGATGGCAGTATTAAATTAATGGTGGAGGAAAAATCCGGAAAACCACCGACTCATGATAAGCTACTGGCAAGCTTTCTCATATACCCGTATTGACCGAATCTGAGACTCGAACCAGACAGAGGTGAGATGAGACTGATCCGTAACGGAGAGCACATTAGACCACTCGGCCGCTCGGGGCCCCTGACTCCTTGTTTAGACTATGTCTAGAAATACAAGCATGGATGAACAGTCATGATTTACAAAATCAAACGTTTATGTAACTAGTAATGCATATATGTCTACCGCGAAATGATGTATCTCATATTAAATTGTATGTATTTTTTGTAATAATAATAATAATAATAATAATAATAATAATAATAATAATAATAATAATAATAAAAGAAAGAAAGAAGGAAAGAAGAAGAAAAAGATGAACCAAAATAAAAGAATAACAGCAACATTAATAATAACAATAACGATAACAATAAAGACATGATCAACAAATAATAATAATAATAATAATAATAATAATAATAATAATAATAATAATAATAATAATAATAATATATTATTAATTAATTAATTAAAATGGTTTTTCATTTTCATGAATAACATTAGCTGATACAAATTTGCCACTTTGTATCAGTTTGTGTTTTCGCCAGTATATATCTTGGCCAATAGCGCTTTGTTTACAAAAAGATCGAGTCTGTGACATATATAACAGTAGCAGCAATTGTAAGCTAATAGGATGTTGTTTCGTTTTTTTTTTATGTTCTTTTTTTAAATTTTATTTTCTGTACAATTTTACATTCTGTAAGGAAAGAATGATTCTTTTAAAAAGAGAGATAAATAACATAGTTTTATTTGTGATATTTGGTGATTGTTTCTTCTCTATTATTTCTTTCAGGGAAACAACTCTAACGCAATGTTAGGTTATTTCTTTTGTGACGCGGTTTACAAGTTTGTTCCCAGTGTCTCAATCGAAATCAGAAGTAGAAATACTCTGAACCGGAAGCTGTGAAAGTACACAGTTGAATAACAGAACCACATGTTCCGTGTTTATTGAAAAGGTGTCAAATCTATACGATTCTTACTGAGATAAAAATAATGGAAACATCAAATTATTATTTTAAATAGCGGGTGCAACGTAAGCTGCAGACTTTTATATTTGTTGCTACGCAGACCTTAAGATGGTTTATTTTATTTGGGAAGAAACACATTACTGGCGGTTTCTGATCCTGAAATAGGGGTCTCAAGCAAGACCACAAGACACACTAGGATACCCCAGGATCACAGGGGCTCTTTACAAAGAAAACTAGAAGTATCTGCCCATGAATCGGGGGATTCTAACCTGTAACAATATATATTAAGTTATAGGTTAGAACCACAGCTTTTGATTCATGGACGGATATTCCTAATTTGACAAGACTCTCCATGAATACCTTAAGACTTTACCTATAACTACTTTAATTTCAAGAATAAACCCCACCCCCAAACAAACAGCAAAACAAAACTGCGAATATTTAATTTAGCGATTTTTTTTGTGTAACGGGCAAAGTAGTGAGGGCATGATTTGCCAAGGCAAATAAACCTGTTTTGACGAGTATTTGGGTACAGTAACGAATAGTTATCAACATTTATCAATAATTAGCAATATCACAGAACCACGAAGAAGCCAATATATTTAGTGCATCATATAAGTTAAACTAAGTGACAAATTATTGTATATTACATTAGTATGTCAAAAACAATTTAACAATTCATCCTTTATTTTGTCAGTTATTAGCATAAACAATTTAATTATTCATTTGTCTGTATGTGTTTAATGTTTATTGGTCCTCATATTGACAGGCTTTCTTCGCTGACCAGCTTTTTGTGCAGTTTCTTCAGCCTTATTAATTACAGTGTATTTTCCACTATGTGATTTGATGTACATGTATTTTGATTTCTGCATACATTTTGATATTCATGAGGAAGTTTGTGAAGATCTCTCTCTGTTGTTTTTCGGATTTGCACCTGCAGGTAAAGTCATGTATGTGGTGAATGTGTTCTTTTTTTAATTTATTGATGGTTCCCACTGTCATGAAGAGTGCTTCTATATACCATGAAAATTAAAATGAGTTGTGTCACAATGAAAAGTTTATGTATTAGGGTATTGTGTTTTGGTTTCCAATCAACAGAGGGTTTTAGAATGCTATTGAAGGATTCTGTGTTGTTATTATTATTAATCCAATTCACGTGTTCAATATTTCTGTGGCTAGGTTTGAAAATGTATTTTTGTAGTCTTGGTTTGAAGTTTTACATAAAGTATGGTGCAATTGTTTGATGCTGTTTGTTGATGATTGTTTCCAGATGTTCTGCTTGGCTTTCTAAATCAATTGTAGTATTTGCGACTGTGATGTCACTTGTACCAACTGGGGGAATTACAATGATCATGACCCAGACCTTAAGAAATATAATAACTTATATTGATAATGATACTAATATTTAACCAACACATATAGAAAATATTAGCTATGTAATATTTGTTTACAAAATAAAAACATCAGTGTCTTTAGCCAGGAACACAATGAAATTAATTTTCGATTACAAATTAGAATTGTCGATAGGATTTGATGAATTAATTTAAAAAATAAATGGTGGTAAAAGGGGGGAGGGTGCAAAACATTTTGTTGTATTTTTTCGTATCATGGAAAATGATGAGAACAAGTTTCCTAAATAAACAGTATCTGACAAATTTTAGATAGTTCAATCAAACTTAACATCAACAAAATTTTCTGACATCATGGTCCCATCAGATATTGCTGGATTTTTCCGGGTATATGTTTTAAATAAGAGATATACAAATTACAGATTTATGTACGTTTTGCTTTATCTTCCAGATAGAGGAGAATGATGTATTATCTAATCTCTAGAAACATAATGCATAATATCCCACAAACTTGAACCAGATGTCAAGGCAATAAATACTCTAGAAACATAATGCATAATATCCCACCAACTTGAACCAGATGTCAAGGCAATCAATACTCTCAGTACTATTAACATCAATGCATACCAAAATAAGTAAAATATTGAACAAGCATACTAAAGAAAACAAGACATAAAAATGGATGCACCTGTACTTGTTAGGTTCTACCTAATCTGGTATTTCTTAAAATCATCATTGTTGAAAAAACAAATAATTGCAGTTCATAATTTCAGGTATATGCAGATACTTATTAAATAAAACATTACTAAAAGAAACTTTATTAAAATTACCTGTGCCAAAAGATATAATAATTTTTCGTTGTAAGTAGATGTACTGATCTCTAAGGTGAAACATTTGTTGCACATATATGGTATGTAATAAAGTTCAGTGAAAAAAGGTGAATTCCTCAACATACAACTGTTTACAGTTTGAATGATTCCATTGACTGCATTGAGTCACAATGAATGATTCCATTGACTGCATTGAGTCACAATGAATGATTCCATTGACTGCATTGAGTCACAATGAATGATTCCATTGACTGCATTGAGTCACAATGAATGATTCCATTGACTGCATTGAGTCACAATGAATGATTCCATTGACTGCATTGAGTCACAATGAATGATTCCATTGACTGCATTGAGTCACAATGACAAACAGATTAAACAACAGGAACTGCATGTAAAAATGTCAGCTCTTCCAGTAGTTGCAATTTTGGGCTGTTTTAGAAACATTTTAAACTTTTATATCGAAGGACATCAATTTTGCATCACCTGAACAGTTTGGATGTAAGCTTTCACAAATAACTCATATATATATATATATATATATATATATATATATATATATATATATATATATATATATATATATATATATATATATATATACACACACACGTGTGTGAGTGTGTGCTTTTCGAACAATGTAACTGAATTCCACAGTTGAAAAAACAATTTCATGCTGCATAATTCTCTTAAATTCTTGAATCACTACTGAATGCACTGCATTGTCTGCAAATGTCCTTTATTGCTACTTTTTTGTACCTGTAAATCAAAACTCATGCTGATGAAACAATGCCTAATTCCTACTTATAACACCTGGATGTAAATCACTTTAATCGTGAGTATAATGGGCTTCAAAACATCTGTTTATGCTAGAACTCTGTCCAATACCCTTAACTCTTTCCAATACCCTTAACTCATCTGTTTATGCTAGAACTCTGTCCAATACCCTTAACTCTTTCAGCGCATTCCTACCACTAGTATACAACTTGTATATGCAAGAATATGCTGTTGTTTTAAGTTGGTGCTAATATATACAAAATAATTCACTTGTTCTTTGTCAAAGCTGATTTTATTTGGTCTAAGTAAAATACCTTTTTAAGTTTTAGGTTCATTAAAAAGCTGATAATTACATTTGATGTTAAGCAAGCCTTATTATTGTTAAGCAGGCCTTATTATTTATTCGTTTAATATTTAATTTCTTGGCCACATAAATTATAAAAATTGTTAAACAATATCTCAAAGTCTTATCGATGATGAAAATTTAGTTTTGTTCGTCAGATCTGGTTTACTTTTATAACCTTAGTATTTTAATGTTTATATTTAATTTACCTTGTACTAGTATAACAACCAGCTAATTTATAAATTGAACATTTTCATGTTTTAGGTACAGTAGGAAAATATAATTTGATGTATTTACTCTGATAGAATCAGATTATGTGAATTGCCTCAGTGGCATAATTTTGAAATGGATAAATTCAGTTTTATCTATAATAACTATTTTGTCATATCTGGAATAATATTTATTTATGGAATGTGGCAGTAATATGTCAGATGGAGCTTGAGCATGTATAGTCTAGGGTACCTTGTAAAGCACTGTTAGGATTGTCATGGACATCTACAAGTCTTTTGGAAGATACAGATAAAGGTAACATAACTCTCCATTTTACTTTTTTTTCCAGACAAGTTCAAAATATGTGGAGGAAATTGTTCAGCAGAAAGTTGAAAGTGTCAGCAAGAAAGCTTGATTGACTTACAGAATTTGTTCAGGGCACTGAACAAGGAAATTATAAAAATAAGGACTCAACGGTTTACCATTTTCAATGGTAGATAGCTCTGTTGAAAAATGGTTGTTAGATAGACTTGAACGACAGTATGAGGGAGTTAACTTCAAATGAAGGGAGTTAACTTTTACATGTGACCCACAATTGTAAGATAATAGTTTTATTCATAATAACAGTTCTTAGAAACTTTGGAATAAAGTTTGTGAAATTCCAATAACAAAATTCCAAATGCTGAATTGTTTTTGTAAAAGATTCAATATTATTGTCAGTATTCAAAGATCTGTTCATTCAGACCTTTTGAGGAACTTTGGATGGAGCCAGATTGTATCAGCTAGAAGAGAGCAGAGTCAGAATTTATCAACAAGGTCAAGTGACCGAAGTCCAGTGTTACATCCTTTAAAGGTACTGCAGCCTCATGTTGCCGTGCCACTCATCCCAGAGGGAAGCCATCTGTTTGATCCCAGCAATGAAGAGATCATAGAAGCACAGAAAATATTCATACCCATGCAGAAGGGAAGCATCAGATTTTTACAAGGGGCTCTATATACTGAGCAGCTTCCAGAGTATGATCTTCCTGAGGTAAATTTTGACGAAAACATAGAGAAATGCTTTACCTGTCATAGCATTATTTACCTCTCATAGCATTATTTACCTGTCATAGCATTATTTACCTGTCATAGCATTATTTACCTCTCATAGCATTTTTGTGCCTTAAGCACTAAGACTTGTTATTCACATTATAGTGTTGTTGATGTATACTTGTTTTTCTTCTTTATTTATATTATTGTACATGTACACCTCTCTTTCGATAAATCGTGCACATCAGGGTAAAAAAACACAGATCGCACAATAAGCAAAGGTGCAGGTTACCGAGGGGCCTAAAAAACATTTGCTAGACGTCCTGAGAATCGCGGGGTGATGGGGTGGTGGTGGACTGGTCTGTTTAATGACTGAATCAATGTTTTATAATTGTGTTGAGAATAATTGTCAATATAGCGCTTTTTCTGATGTAGTTGTTCATTATTCACTGTTAACTAAAAATAAAATGAAAATATCCAACATCTGAAAGAGCGATAACATTCCAACTGGTACAAGAACAAACATGGTACGCAAAAACATTCGTCTATTATGTTATAGCTTTTTGTTTTGTTGATTTGTCTGGTTCCCGGGGTGATGTTGAATAGTCTTTTGTAAAACAAGGAGACCATGAAGCAGGGAATCAGACTAACCATTGATACACTATCTAACAAGATTCCTTTTTATCAAAAACATGCAACATTTGTTTCATGAGACAATCGTCCACATTGAAACACAATGTTTTTATTGTTCAATAAAATGTAAAATGTTGATGCTGTGATTTCATTGCAAGTAATAGTGAAACTTTTTATCATCCTTGAGGATATCTCTAGGTG
>JARLTB010000218.1:200000-490000 GCA_030141615.1 Unio pictorum
AATAACTTTAGTTCTATACCACAAACCATGGCTACATATTGTCGGAGGCTTGTATTTGAGTGCAAGTTGATACCTATTGAACTTAGGGGTGAAAATGCAAACATTTTCATTTAAATGCCATGACACCTGTAAGCCTAGCATATGTTATAATTATTTAAAATATTCACTGATAAATTTGACCAATGAAAAATTTGTTTAGTTTCTTATTGCCAGACAGTGTTGCTTACTGACAATAGTATAGAGTCCATGAAGTATTGCAAATGAATTAGATACTTTTACCTACATTAAGGATACTTTTACCTACATTAATGATACTTTTACCTGCATTAATGATACTTTTACCTGCATTAATTATACTTTTACCTACATTAATTATACTTTTACCTACATTAATGATACTTTTACCTGCATTAATGATACTTTTACCTACATTAATGATACTTTTACCTACATTAATGATACTTTTACCTACATTAATAATACTTACCTGATTTATTGATAGGATAAAATTTGTGCTGTTGTATAAAATATACTAAAATAACTTCCAGTTTCTGAATATGAATGGTAACAATATGTATGTGCTATTTCATATTACCAGCAGTAGGGAAATTTCATCACTGATGCTAAAATGATTTTTTACAGTTTTGTTTTGAAGAGTGAGAGGGAGACATATGTATTACATCATAACTTTATTCTTGCATCTTGTGAACATAATAAAATAAGCCTTGATATGAGATATATATATATATATATATATATATATATATATATATATATATATATATATATATATATATATATATATATATATATATATATATATATATATTTCAGCCCTTCCTGATGCAATTTTAAACCACTTTTCAGCTTTTGTCAAGATTACAATCATCGGGTAACTCATCAATACAAATCACAATGGTCCTGAAACCTCTTTTTCATTATGTGGGATATTTTATGTGATCACAAGGTGTTTCAGAGGTTTGTATGGTTTTTGAAGGTCTTTGATAGTTTGGGGAAAATGGGATAGCAGTTTCAAGGCCTTGAATGTTTGGGAAAATCGAGCATATTACCCTGAGGTCTTTAAAAGTTTTTAAAATTTATATAAACCCAAACATTTTTCTTTTCTTTTCCCTAATCACAAATAAAATTGTCAAAGGTTGTTAGATTTGGAATTTAGTCGAGTTTTCCTGGTTTCTTTCTGCCACTGCAATAACAAACAAGCATTTGTTTGGCAATCCAAAGTTGGCCTTGGCAGCGACTTTAATAACACATGCACTCTTCATCAAGCAGACATTATTGTTCTCCATTTTAAAGTGAAATTGTGCTTTTTTCCTGACTTGAATAAGATTTTTCTTGATATTGTCCGTTGTTTTTATATCATCTCCAATCTGGTTTTTAAAAAACGAGCTGTCCATTCCCATTCCACAATGACCCTTGTAAATTATTTGTTCCACATATTAGTTAGCACATGACTTTAATAAAGAGTATTCTGATTGGTCAAAGGCTTAAATTCATCCAATGAAATCTTGTGTAATGGAAACTGGCATACTTGCAAAACAATGGCATCCTAAGTTGTTGAGAGACCATGCGACGAAAAGTTTAGATAAAGGTGTAAAGAAATGTATGGAATTGGGAATGGAGTGAAAAGTTGATGGAAATTTAGTTTGTGAGTTTATAAGAAAACTGAACTCTAGAGGACTGTGACCTCTGCAAAAAAGATCTTAATTACAGTAATCATAAGAAGAAAGATTTCTTGCATGAGAGAAAAGATGTAGTCCTCTGTCAGAATATGTGCACTGCATGTTGCCAATACAAGCCCAAGCTTGAAAGGAAAAAAGCTTTCATTCCCAATGAAAAGAAACGATTGTACATGAGCCAAAAAAGTCAGTGGTGACAAAAAGGAAGGCAAAAAAATCTTTGCCAAAGCAGCAAAAAGAACTTGACTAGCATATCAACAGGTTGTGTCAGTTGGATAAAAAGACAAGAGAATGTATGGGATTGTTCTGTATTTAGTTGATGTACTTGGGTGTTTATTTGACAGACTTGTTATGAAAAGACAGAAGTATAATATATTTGCTGCAAAATTGACAAATTATTGTGACTTAATTACAATGTGAACACTGACATGCACATGAAATAATTTCAGCATCAGTAGTATTGGAGAAAAAATTCATGTGACAGTAAATATTGTGATATTATTGAAGTCAAGTTGAACATTTTGGGTAAGTTTATTAGGTTTTCAGATGATTATTTTGGTTTATTATATGATTGTAAGTTGTACCAGGAGCAGTTTTTATGACTGTAAAATATGTTTCTGGAGCCCCAGATCAGGGGTGCTGCCCCTTGAGACCCCATTGGGGAAAGGACCTCCAACCCCCCAATATTTTCAGCTTTTTTTATGAAAGACCAAAATCATGTCTGATCAAAGCAAACCTGCTGCAATCCTTAATAAAAACAACACACCCTTCATCAAAGGAAGTCAGCACATTAACTATTTTTAGCACATTTTGTATTTTCTAATTTCATGTTGTTTGTTTTTCGTAATCATGCTAATGCACATTAGTTTTCATTCTAGGGAGAACCCCCCCCCCCCCCAAACTTTTACATATAAAAAATGACAGCAATTTGAATGATCAAACCCATATATAAGTCATATCAGAGTATAAGTCTAGAAAAGTATTGATCTATAGGCGGGCAAATAGTGCAATACACTATTTACAGTATTCTTTTTAAATTAGTCTCATATTTGCTTTTGGTCAAATTGGTTCTCTGAAACCATAATTTTACAAGGTACTGTAGATTGAGATATGGAGGTAATATTTTTTGTCCCTTTTTCTTAATTCTGATATTTAACCCTTCATATTATGTTAAACTCTCAAGTTTTAGAATTTAAGTCACCGTCATTTCAGCTTAGTGCATTAGAAAATAGTTGGTTCTGATCTGACATCCATATTGGTCATTAGAGAAGCCATCTTGAAAATCTTGTTATCGTTACTCCTTCTGAATAAAAGTAATATTTCATTATGACCTCTGGTTTGCAGATGTAACATCTTAATTTCATCATGTATGTTCATCTTTCTTTATGTTTGTACATCCATTCCAAGAAGTTTATGAGGTAATTATTCACAAAACCTCTCAATGTAGAAAAAGGAAAATTGGCTAGCATGCCTCTCTCTGACTATGTATGTATGTATGTATGTATGTATGTATGTATGTATGTATGTATGTATGTGTATATATATATATATATATATATATATATATATATATATATAAACATTTGATGTTCATATCACTACAAAAATTCCAAAAAAATAACACATTTTTTGTTTTGTCAAAAATCTTTTTTGCAGTGTTGAACCAATTAATTTAGAGAATGGACATGACCTGATTTTCAGGACAATAAAAAGCAGTTTTTCAAATTTCTACATGTATATACATATTTGAACTTCTTAAACTTTTTGAATAAAATGCTTATATAGAATTAATAAAGATAAATCACTGGATGTCAGCAAATAAAACCTTTGTACACATGTCTATATTACCTTATTATACTTATGTACCATTATAGATGTTTGTTTAAAAATTAAATATATTTTTCAAATATTTGGACCTTTCAACCTGCATTTGGTGAGTGGAACATACATATTTCACAAAGACAAATCTAGTTCTCTATATTTGCTTAAAATATCATTAGTTCCCATTCATTCCAATTGATATAAAGAAAGAATTAGATTGAGTTGCTGTGAGTTTTCAAATTTTCATGGGGACCTATTTAGTACATTTGATGGCCATTGTAAGTAAGTAAATGTACAGTATTTAAATATGGACTTGGTTGGGTTGTAGTCCAAGAATCAGCTGGCTTATATTTGTGTGTTAAATATCAGAGTTGTTATTATTTACAAGTTGTATGTTGTCATCTTTTACCAAATCTTGATGCTGTAGAACCGACAGAGTACCTTTTGTTATGTAAACTATTATATAGTTTGCTTTGTAATTTCAGAAATATCTCAGACATGATATACAATATTAATGTTTAGTAATCCCAAAAGTTTGGAATAAAGCAGTCACACTTCATTTCTTTTGTATTGGCATAGTGTATCATGAAAGCATGTTTACTGTAGACTTTGTTTTCGTACTGTATCATACAACAGAAATGTACATTTCAACACATTGGATCTTCATTTTAATTTTGTAGTGCTAATTGGATGAAATTCAAGATTTCTTAAAATTGAATGGCTTTAAATAACTTTACACTAAATGTGTTTTTCAGGGCCAGACAAAGACCTTAAATTTCTTCCAGGTGGGCAACTTTTTCAGTGCTGTAGATATGCCTGGCTATGGATACAATATGCCAGCACATTTTGTTGATTCTGCAGAGCAATTTCTGAAGACCAGGAGAAAGTAAGCTCCTTTCACTAGATACATGTACAGAAGTTATTAAAGTTGATATTTTAATCACCTGTACTCTCAGTCCTTTACAGCAAGTATCATAAAGAAGAAAATACCAAGCTCTTGCAACTTGTTCTATCTGTGTATAGGTTATGAAAAAGTTAACTGTTTGTGACATACAGTTAATCACACCTTATATAAATATGCCAGGCAGTGTTTGGGACACTCAGGCAGCATTCATGTTGGAACATAAAAATAAATGAATGAAATGACTAAGTTTTGTGCATTTGTTATATCCTTGATGCCTTCTGGTTTTATAATTAGTATGGGGGCACAAAGAGACAGGATGGTGTAAAAAAAATTATAGTTATGAATGGAAATGCTTATCAGATTTTATATGGTAGTCATATTGAAAATGGGATCGTTAAGACCTTTTATATGGTCACTGTGGGAGTCATATTGAAAATGGTATCGTTAATACCTTTAATATGGTCACTGTGGTATCATATTGAAAATGGTATCGTTAATACCTTTAATATGGTCACTGTGGTAGTCATATTGAAAATGTCAGACTTTTAATATGGTCACTGAAAATATTGTTATAGCTACATTTCATGACTGTAAACTGATTCTGGATTCATATGCAGAAAGGTTTTCGACCACATGAGTTTAATGACAGCTTGAAATTATTGATTTCATATCCATTTATAAGCATATTTTCATTTTGAATATATTTCATTTTTATTCTTTTATCAGTTTGCTTTTGTGCGCTCTGTTTCTTAAAAGTTGATTTTGCATTTCATTTTGTTTGTTTTCAATTTGCATTTCATTTGCATGGATTTTGCATTTCATTGGCACACATTTTGCATTTTGCGTAAGATCATTCTGCATTCCATTTTTATATCACTCATAAATTGACCCTTTTCAGGGTCATATATGACAAGGAAAATGTCAACCACTGCCTGAAAGCTTGCTAATAGCAACTTGTGGTAAGGACTGTAGGTTATGGCAAATCATTCCAAAGATCACTGACCTGCATATGAGAATTTTCATAACTGTTTATGTTACAAATTATGAATAAAATTTGATGAACAGGTCACAGTCCAGTTCGTTAAGTGTATATACTTGAGTGGGATTAAAAGTACATGTATATGAATTAGGACAGATTTCCAAAACATGTGATTTGCTTTCCATGGATAAAAGTACATGTATTGATTACATTTATATCATCAAATTTAAGGGCTCTCTGTTATGGATCACTGCCATCTCACCTCTATCTGTGTGGGTTCGAGTCTCAGATTCCACCGATGTGGGTATGTGAGAAAGTGTGCCAGTAGCTTCTTGTGGGTTGGTGGTTCTTTCTGGGGGTTTCCTGGGTTCTTCCTCCACCAGTAATACTGGCCAACAAGTGGAATTGGTAATTTTTGTTGATGCAGGCATATGCATGTACATCTGTTTTCTGCAGGGACCCTTGGTGGCCATGTCTAAAGCACTTGAATTTACAGGTATCTTCTCTGTTCATGTCCAGCTTGACCATAGTGGGTATGTGAAAAAGCTTGTCAGGGTCATCCTAAATTCTTCCTCAGCTGAATATGGCATCTGTCACGCATCTAACATCATGTATGTCTCATGTCCTGAGTGCAACAAACATTAGTTATACATAACAAACATTAGTTATACATAACAGAACAGAACTATACTTTATGGGATATTTTGTGATAAAGAAAACTTTTGATATCGGTTGAAAAAATCAATGGTCAAGGTCATAGACTGAAAGAAGAAAATGGTTTGTACACAATAATTGACAAGCTTAGATGAAACTTTGTGGATGGCTTGTGCCTGTAGTAATTAAGAAGAATGTTGATTTTGAGGTCAGAAATCAAGGTCACTAGCTGAAAAATGAAAAATGGTTTCTGCACAAAACCATTAATTTTCACTCATCATAAATGCCATCATTAAAATTTGTGGATGGCTTACACATTGGATAAGAAAGAAAACCTGTGAAGGTCATGACAAGTATAATAAGAAAAAATGATTTCAGTAAAGTAAGCATAGTTCTGGACTGCATTACTTGACCAAAGGTAAAGGATGTTGTGGTCCATTGGTCACTAATGGTCATAGTCCACCTAGTGCATGCATACTGATACTTATCAAACATGCAGTGTACCAATCTTGTCAGACAGAGTTTTTTTGGTATTCAAAAACTTTTTTTTATGTAGAATTTAAACTCATTTAATTATTTTACAGACTGAATTCATGTGCTTTTTTTCATAACACAAACACCAGAATTTTCTTAGATGCTCCTTGCAAAAGCACAATCATTTCTTAAGATTTATATTTTGTTCATGGAAAAGCTGAGAAGTTGTTGGAGCTATTTAAGTATTCATTCAAGAAGTTAAACAAGTATACCGTGATAAATTTATTAATGTGAAGGATATTTCGGCCATGAACAGTTATATTATTTATTATGTACTTCCATTTACACTTTTATACAAGATCTTTTTAAAAACTTGATAAATGATTGTGACAGTTCTGCATGATCAGCCTGTGATATCCAATGTAGTTTATTAGAAATGGTTTAGTGGTTAAGTACAACTTGGTCATAACTTACCATGGCTTTTTTCAGACTCTGCAGAACCTTTGTCCTTATTGATGCCATAACTGGTGTCACCCGTGTGGACAACATAGGGTTGGATATGGTGGAGGAATTTGGCATACCCTATGTTGTGAGTAAAATATGAACATTTCTGCTGCAACTTGTCACCTGATTCAATTAACTGTCATCCATCCTTTTCTGAAAAGTTTACTTTTTTGTCATTAATGGTTTAATAGGTTGTATTTTTTCATATTTCTTATTTCTTGTCTCAACACAATGACTTCTGTGCAGAGTTGTTACAAAACACTACTACATACAAACACACATTCTCCTCAATAAAACAATAATATGAGAAGAAATATAAATCATTAAAGTTGGCAATAATTTTAAGAAATGACAAATATTAGATACCTGTCTGGAATTATCTAATACATTTCATGTTGTGTAAATAGTTAAATATCAATAGGTTACCAGCAATGTGTATTCCTCTTGCCTATTCATGGTAGAAATGTGTATTCCTCTTGCCTATTCACAGTATAAATGTGTATTCCTCTTGCCTATTCATGGTAGAAATGTGTATTCCTATTGCCTATTCACAGTATAAATGTGTATTCCTCTTGCCTATTCATGGTAGAAATGTGTATTCCTCTTGCCTATTCATGGTAGAAATGCATATTCCTCTTGCCTGCTCACAGTAGAAATGTATTCCTCTTGCCTATTCATGTTAGAAATGTGTATTCCTCTTGCCTATTCATGGTAGAAATGTGTATTCCTCTTGCCTGTTCATGGTAGAAATGTGTATTCATCTTGCTTATTCATGGTAGAAATGTTTATTCCTCTTGCCTATTCACAGTTTAAATATGTATTCCTCTTGCCTATTCACAGCAGAAATGTCAGATTTTGCCCAGAAAAAAATTGAAAATAAAGTGCTGCTTATTACCAAAAATACCCATGAAATATTCAGAAAGATTCCTAAAGAAAACAAATTGGTTCAGTCTGGATCAGGAACCTAATGGGCAATTACCGTCTTCTTTCCATAAACAAATAGTGTTCTATATTTAAATTTGAATGTTGCAGATTTCATGCTTCCAAAGATATATTTTTTTTCATGCAGCATGATAACCAAAATCATTGCAGCATCAAATAAAAAATACTTTCTGTTCGGTAACAGCCCTGAGGTAACGGGTTATTTGGTGTTCCTTTGCTTGTAGGAAAAAAGAAAACAATGTAAGGAGAAAGAATAGGTTTATTTGTGGCTGGGAAAACCCTTTAATTTTGCAGAAAAGGTAGGATTTTCAGTCACCACTTGATGACAGAAAATATATGTAGTTGTACTTGAAAAGTTCAGGAGTTCAATTTACAGGAATTTTAGGAAGATTAAGGGTGCTTCAGTCAGTTGAGATAATACATTCTGTATAGATCTTTCGGATGCTTACCCTAAACCAATATTTAAACATTCCAAGCACTTATGCAATCAGATTGTTCAAACAGATTAGTTAGCCTTTAGTTCATATCAGTATCTTTCCTTGAATAGAAAGTTACAAGACGTGTATAGCATGACACAGCAGTTTGCAACTTCAAGGTCAGTCTTATGGATCATACCATTAATTTATGCTGATAGCAGCTGAAGTTTGGACTACACTAATGTATGAAAAAAGGACTGACCAAGAAGTTGGTCAATCCAAGTGTAGAAATAGCTGAGGTGGTCTGAATAGATTGCAGTTTCTTTTTTGTGGAGGAATTTCAGGGAAACTGAATAATACATATCATATAATTTCTTGGAAAACTGTAACTAAGACCTACAAAGTTGGATTTTTATTTTAAAACATCAGTCCTTTCAATACAAAGTACCGGTATATAATTTCTTAGGGCTTGCCAAAACATAAAACAGCTCTTTTCTCTCAGACTTTCTTCATACCAACATGGAGTTAAGCAGTTAACATTTATATTCTGTAATTATTGAGTTGTATACAAATGTATATAAATTTCAATAGTTGTGCTTGTTTCTGTTGTTTTGGGTTTAACACCATTTCTCTGCACATGATATCCTATACATGGCAGTCAGTATACTTGATGAAATAAGAACCTAGAAAACCCCCAGTAAGAACTGCCAATCCATGGGGAGGTACCAGCAGCTTTCTCACATACCCATGTCAGCTGAGCCCAGGACTCAAACTCACATGGACAGAAATGAGATGCAATGATTGGTAAAGGTGATTGTTTTAGACTGCTCAGCTACCTAGAGCTCTCTGATTGTTTCTGTTGACACGTTCTGATGTTTAGTATGTGGTTATGTCTAATTCATATGTTGTAGGAAAGTCTCAAGGTGGAAAATGCTTTTGATTTAAAGAATGCAAATTTTGCAAAACTTAATTGTTTGTTACTTCTATTCAATAATATCATTAAATGAACCTTGAAAAAAAAATGATCCAAGAAAAAACATCAAAATTAGAAAAATTGTAGGAACCTTGGTTATTGCAGTCTGTAAAATCTATAATCTTTGTTTAAAACAAGGGTGGGAACAATAATCCTTAAATGCAAAAATGGTGTTCACTTTGCAGAGAAGCTTATGTCCAGTATGTGTCTGCGTAATCTTTCAAGACTGACATCTTGTTACAGGGCATAGATAGTAATGTGCCCTGTGTCTTTGATGATGGTTTCATGTACAAATTTGGCCACAAGATTAATTAATTCAGCTACTTTTATCCATGATAAGCAATGTGTATCAAGAATATTTAAACTGAAATTACACATAGACCAGAAGGCATCTGAAGAAAGTCTGACATGGCACAATGTTAAATTTAACACTGTTTTAGCCACTGGTGTAATTTAGTTTCTTTAATCCATGGTAATCAACAACTAAATCAGTCTATTGCAAGTAAATTCCATACCTGGACTGGTTGTATCAGTGGCAGTTCTGATATGGCTTAGGTGGGTTGCAGATTCTGGCATTCTGTGTTATCTAGTAGACAATATACAGTTCAGATTTTGTGTCTTGTTACATATAGCTCTTTGCTTGATGTCATCATACACAAATTTAACTTTTTCTTTCCCTCAGCTTACAGATGACATTTCTTCTAGTGGATGGCAAGATAGGAATGACACCACTGGATGTGAAATATTTTGAAAAATTTGAAGGGTTCAACATTCGCTTTTGTGTAGGTTTGGTTTTAAATTATTTATTTTGGGTTGGGTGATAAATTTGAATAAAATCTGAAATCCATCTTTCAGTGTTAAATTTATCTTGTATAGGTACTGGGTCAAAATTGTTAAGGTTTTTGTTTATTCAAATCTTTGATCAGTATTTTACTATAGCAAGTTTCATTTCATCAGTTCAGTTCTTGTCAAATTAATGCTGTTTTATAGTTATGATAATTGATACCCCACAGAAAACTCAACTTACAATTGGTCGCTGTTACAGCTAAATTGAATGTATTATGACACAATATTTTACATAGAGTGTTACCAAGATTGAAATGGGGAACGTTCCTAAATCAGGTATAAATAGTGTACCTGCTTTCAAGAACCATGGTGTAATTAATTTACATATACTTTCTTACAGATTGTTATGACTAAGATTGACAAAGTCGTTCAGTCAGTACTTGTGAAAAACCTCATGTCAGTCATCAAACACAGAGAAACATCTAGCTTTTGTTTTCCCCAGCCATTTTTATGTAGGTATGTATAATGTTCTTCATACAGAAATTATTGATGAAGGTATGTATAATGTCCTACATACAAGATTTTTGTATAGGTGTGTATAATGTCTTCCATACAGGATTTTTATATAGGTATGTATTATGTTCTACACATATGTATTTCAGATATCACCATAGCAAGTCTCAAGTTATTTTTTAAAAAAACTTTACTTTGTTAATGTATCCAGATTGTGTTTCTGGAGATTTGTCTGTTATCCATTGTGCACTGTCTATTCACATTTCGCAAATGTTTGGTCAAATGATGTCAGCCCACTATCAAATATGACCATGTTGCTAAAAATGGAAAAACTTAAAATGAGTTTTTACAAGCAGCTTAACTGAATTTGACCAATTTTGACCTTGTCCTAGAATGACAGGCTTTCAGATTTGTTCAAATGATGTCAATCTACCTTAATACATGGCATTTCACTATACTAAAAGCAATCTGGTAAATATGGCTCTCGGTTTGTACAAAGGATGTTGATATGCCATTATACATGTATATGGTGGCCATTACTAAAAATACAAAACTTAAAATCTACTTTTTCTGAAACACCAATCAGCAGAATTTGACCAAATTTGACAGAATCATCATTGCTTCAGGGTCTTTTCAAATTTTTTTAAACGACCATTCCAGATAAAATACATTCACAGAATGCATCGATGACTTTCAGATTTGTAAAAATGATGCCAGCTCACAATCAAATATGGTCACTGTAAATAAAATTAGAAAATCTTGAGAACGGCTCTTCTGAAAGCATGCTCTTACAAATTTGGCCAAATTGGACAAAAATATCCTAGAATAATGCCTTTTACATTTTTGCCCAGGGCCTCTTTATTTGGCAATTAGGTAGATGTTAGGTCTATTTCTGTGGCAATTTGGCAGATGTTATGTCTGTTCCTTTGACAATTAGGCCGATGTTAAGTCTCTTGATTTGGCAATTAGGCCAATGTTAGGTCTCTTGATTTGGCAATCAGGCCAATGTTAGGTCTCTTGATTTGGCAGTCAGGCCAATGTTAGGTCTCTTGATTTGGCAATCAGGCCAATGTTAGGTCTCTTGATTTGGCAATCAGGCCAATGTTAGGTTTCTTGATTTGGCAATCAGGCCAATGTTAGGTCTCTTGATTTGGCAATCAGGCCAATGTTAGGTCTCTTGATTTGGCAATCAGGCCAATGTTTGGTCTCTTGATTTGGCAATCAGGCCAATGTTAGGTCTCTTGATTTGGCAATTAGGCAGATGTTAGGTCTCTTGATTTGGCAATTAGGCCAATGTTAGGTCTCTTGATTTGGCAATTAGGCAGATGTTGGGCCACTTTTTTGTTTTGCTTTTAGTTTGGAGGAGTCATTGAAAATTTGCATTTTACAAAATGTTTGTGAATGTCTGACCACAGTTTATTGTGAAATAGAAGTCGATAAAAAATGTGAATGCCTGAGTTTTGCTTGTTTTTTTGAATGTCAGAAAGTAATGCTGGTATTAATTTAATAATTATTTTAAGGTTATACTCCTTTTGGACAAATTTTACAATTGTTTATATTTTGGTGCACCATTATTATATGCCATCTTGGTTTTATTTTAGTTTTGGTGTACCAGTAGTATATACCATATTGATTGGATTGTTTTTAATTTCAGCTCAGTTACAGGAGATGGCTTGGCTCTGTTGCAGGCATTTATTGCCTACGTTACCGGCAATGTACAAATAAAAGGACTTTGATTATCCGATCTGTGTTTAACTGGAAATGGGAAATTGCCTACTTCTTGACTATACGTGTCTGGATTCCTCTATTCATTTCAATCAGTAAAAATGTGATCTATTTTAAGCTGAGTAAGACTAATTAAAAACTAAAATGTGATGTTTACAATGAAACTAAATCAAATAAACTTTCATTTATTAAATATATGTTCTTCATTTTGTTTTTCACTTCTAAAGTACTTCAGCAGCTTGTTAGTTGTAGAACTTGATCCATGTTGTATAATGTTTATGTTTGTAAAGTTACTTTTTATTGGGATCTACTAATTTTCTTGGATTTTGTAGTTGTTATTAGCTACAAATTGAAAGACTGAACAAACATTCTTTAATAAAACCTGTGGACCCTTCCACATTCTATGAATTTAGGTACCGACAAAAAGATAATTTTTGGCAAAACCAAATTGATAACCAAATAAAAGAATACATTGTAATTAAACATTCTTTATTAAAGGTCATGGTGGCCTTTGAAATTTAGACAAAATTATGCCAATTTGCCTTTAAAATGGCTTGCTTATAAAATAAAAGAACCTTTATGATATAATGTCAAAAGTCACTCAACAGAATTTGACAGAAAACATTTTTGTACAATGCTGTAACAGAATTGTTACCGAGAGGATGGTGGATTAAATGAACAACACAAACACAATATGTGAAAGAAAATATAAATTTATGAAATAAATTATTAATGAAAAATAAAGATGTATCAACACAATAACTCATGCGCTCAACCCACAATTACACTCACAACCATTCACAATACATGAATAAATGAAATATCAATACAAAATAAAACTCAGATGTAAAGGGATCTCTTGGACTATACACAGATCCAAGGAACCTTTACGATAGTTATATTAATGCAAGTATATATTACGATGACAAACACAAAACATTAAACTATATTATCGCACGTATGGACTGCGACAACTAGCACGAACATACTTGTATTCAATCAAGTTGCTAGCTTTTATTGATCTTCATGCAATCCCTTGAAATATTATTGTGATCTGACATAAGCATGTAAATACAACAATGTATTAAATTGTACTACAATTTCAATACACCTATGTGTCTCGACCCTGTATAACCGTACGATTCACCCACAGTTGAATCGCCTCCCAGTTTCCCCGAAGACCTAGGGTTGACCAATACTTTTATCGGCCGTTTGCCCTTCACGGATCCACCACAGTTACCGTATTTTCGCGCATATATCCCGCGGGTTATACCAGATTTTACAAACCCCGCAGGGGGGGTGCGGGTTATATAAGGGTGCGGGCTATATCACAATTTTTTTACACATAATAATATTTCAATATATTGTTTGAAAAACGTAACTACATAACATATATTGTTCTAGTTTTGTTTTGCTAGGGTTGGATATTATGGCTACTACGGTGACTTTACAACAACTTACGGTATCGGGACCAAATCAACATTTCGGGATAAAAAATTAAAATTTCGTATCCGTCACATTTTCATAATCAACATTTTCTGTTTTCAATCGAAATAACTACGGTACCTAATTTTACATATTTTGAATGTATTAAATTGTGCTACAATTTCAATACACCTATGTGTCTCGACCCTGTATAACCGTACGATTCACCCACAGTTGAATCGCCTCCCAGTTTCCCCGAAGACCTAGGGTTGACCAATACTTTTATCGGCCGTTTGCCCTTCACGGATCCACCACAGTTATACGTTCAGACAGCATACAACATCTGCTAGAACCCACGGTTCCTCAATACCCTAGATGTCGCCCCGGATGTTTACAACTCTAAGACAGCTCCGACACTCGGACTTCTAGATTTCCGGATATTTACACGTCACGACAGATGTAGACGAACAGACAGTTCGACAGACAGACAGTCAGATACTTCAATTCGTTTGCACAATTAAACAGCAACAATCAATCACATTCAGCTATTATACAGAGATGTTCCGCAACAAATCATAGATGTTCGACAACAAATCAGACGATATCAAAGACGTTATCAAAGATGTTCTCAGAGATGCTATCAGATGCTATCAGATGCGTTATCAGATGCGTTATCAGCTACGTTATCAGAAACGGTATCAACGATGTTATTGGATGCGCTATCAGAAACGGTATCAACGACGGTATCAGCTACAATAAACAAAACCAGACTAATAATAGTTATCTCACAAAATAATCTAAACCGTAGATTACGCTATTGCATTTAAAGTCTAACAGTGACTAGTAATTCCAAATACTCCACGTTTAAAATCTGCATTGCAATAAAGGCATCATTATACGAAATGATAAACTGAATAAAATTCACAATAAAACGAAATGTAAATTTAACACTCACCCCTTTGGCTGGAGATTGAAAGACGAGCTTATCTATCCTGCGATTAGATACTTTAGGTCCCGTAATTATTATGAGAAATATTCCGCCTTATATACTCTCTAATAGGTGAACAGAAATCACAGCAAGATTGCCGTGCACCACGTGAAACTAATGGTCCGGATTTCATGTAAATAAAAATCAAGCACAAGCAAATCGTTACACGCCGCTTGCCTTGGAGAAAACCACTTATTCACCCCAGGTAATGCATGTACGACGAAACAAAGAAAATGGTGAGATTAGTTTGTAAATCAAGAAAGAAAAAAAAAACAATTAAATTTTCGCCTAATTCTGTGACAAATGCCTTGCAGATTTTTGCTGCTATTGCTATAAAAAATATCTTAGCTGGTGAAATCTTTAACTCGGATATTGCTATAAAAAATATCTTCTTAGCTGGTGAAATCTTTAACTCGGATATTGCTATAAAAAATATCATCTTAGCTGGTGAAATCTTTAACTCGGATATTGCTATAAAAAATATCTTAGCTGGTGAAATCTTTAACTCGGATATTGCTATAAAAAATATCATCTTAGCTGGTGAAATCTTTAACTCGGATATTGCTATAAAAAATATCTTCTTAGCTGGTGAAATCTTTAATTTGGATATTGCTATAAAAAATATCATCTTAGCTGGTGAAATCTTTAACTCGGATATTGCTATAAAAAATATCATCTTAGCTGGTGAAATCTTTAACTTGGATATTGCTATAAAAAATATCAGCTGGTGAAATCTTTAACTCGGATATTGCAATAAAATATCTTAGCTGGTGAAATCTTTTAACTCGGATATTGCTATAAAAAAATATCATCTAGCTGGTGAAATCTTTAACTCAGATATTGCTTTAAAAATATCATCTTAGCTGGTGAAATCTTAACTCGGATATTGCTATAAAAAATATCATCTTAGATGGTGAAATCTTTAACTCGGCTATTGCCAAGATACATGAATGGTTCAAACATTGGCTGGTTACATTTAATATGACTATCAATGTTGATGTCAAGAAAATGTAACCATAACACATCATTACATCAAACTTCATGAGCTTTCTCATTACAATTATTTGGGCATAATATTTGACACTCATGCCACTTGACACACATATTAGATGTATTTTTGATAAAGCCTGGATGAAATCAAAATGTTTAAAAAGTTTTAACTGATTACCTTTTGAACCCAATTTATTTAGTTCTTATTCTTTTTTTTTTGAGTATATGTATGTTTATTTGTACTTCTTCTTTATAACCATACTTGTAGCATCCAGACTTGTGTTACATTTTTTTTTTCTAACAGGGGAGACTACCCTGAAAGCCCATGCTTTATATTTATGTTTGAAATTGCATTTGACAAAGCTTCTCAAAAGAAATATAGTTTAAAGTAAATGCTCTGAATATTTCATACAATTCATTCTTCTGATGTTAATTACATTAAACCTAATAATTCCAACAATATGTTAATAATCCTTGATCTAACTGTTTCAGCAATCCATTGTTAATAATCCTTGACCTGTTCCAGCAATCCATTGTTAATAATCCTTGACCTAACTGTTTGCCTTAGTGCTAGATATCACTATAAACTGCAACACTGCAGACATTGTAGTGATTGATAAACTGAAATTTTTTAAGCTACTTTAAAAATCAAAATCTTTCTTACACACACACATTCATTTTGGACTTTCATAGACTAATAAAAAACAAACCTTCTATTACTTTAACAAAAATGTTAAACAGAATTCGACAGAGCAGTTGGCCAAAAAGGCTAGTAAATTTATGCAGATGATGCTAAATGAATCATATTTGTATGCCATTACTAATAGAAACCAAAATTCAACTACCTTTGACCAAACAACACTGTTAAAAGAGTTTTAAGTTTTGCACAAATGATCCCCAACTGCCATCAGATTTGCCACCTTTACTAAAATATAGCATTTTATTAACTTTTTGTGTGAGAATGCTTAAGAGAATGAAATTCGACAAGGTTCCCAGGTATATATACCTTTGTTTTTGTATGCCTGCTATAAGATGGAGAATATTGTGAAGTTCAACTATCAGGTCCCTATTTTGTTTCTGTACAAGTAGATTTCGGCATCTATAGTAACTACACTTTGTGAATGACTTGCTGAGTAAGTAATGAACATATCAATATTTGGGGGTTAATAGGTCATGCCCACTGTAACTGAAAAAAGACATCTGGTGTCTGCTCAATAATATTATCATTATAGACCTAGTCCAAACTTTGTTATGGCATGGACTTAAGACCTAGACTGAACCTTGTGTATGGCAAGGACTTACAAACCTTGACTGAACCTTATGTATGGCATGGACTTACAAACCTTGACTGAACCCTGTGTATGGCATGGACTTACAGACCTAGACTGAATCTTGTGTATGGCATAGACTTAAGACCTAGACTAAACCTTATGTATGGCATGGACTTACAAACCTTGATTGAACCTTGTGTATGGCATGGACTTAAGACCTAGACTGAACCTTGTGTATGGCATGGACTTAAGACCTAGACTAAACCCTCTGTATGGCATGGACTTAAGACCTAGACTGAAACTTGTGTATGGCATGGACTTACAGACCTAGACTGAATCTTGTGTATGGCATGGACTTACAGACCTAGACTGAATCTTGTGTATGGCATGGACTTAAGACCTAGACTGAACCTTGTGTATGACATGGACTTAAGACCTAGACTGAATCTTGTGTATGGCATGGACTTACAGACCTAGACTAAACCCTCTGTATGGCATGGACTTAAGACCTAGGCTGAACCCTGTGTATGGCATGGCCTTACAGACCTAGACTGAATCTTGTGTATGGCATGGACTTAAGACCTGGACTGAATCTTGTGTATGGCATGGACTTACAGACCTAGACTGAATCTTGTGTATGGCATGTACTTAAGACCTAGGCTGAACCTTGTGTATGGCATGGACTTACAGACCTAGACTGAACCTTCTGTATGGCATGGACTTACAGGCCTAGACTGAACCTTGTGTATGGCATCGACTTACAGACCTAGACTGAACATTGTGTATGGCATGGACTTAAAGGCCTAGACTGAACATTGTGTATGGCAAGGACTTACAGACCTAGACTAAACCCTGTGTATGGCAAGGACTTACAGGCCTAGACTGAACCTTATGTATGGCATGGACTTACAGACTCAGACTGAATCTTGTGTATGGCATGGACTTACAGACCTAGACTGAATCTTGTATATGGCATGGACTTAAGACCTAGACTAAACCTTATGTATGGCATGGACTTACAGACCTAGACTGAATCTTGTGTATGGCATGGACTTACAGACCTAGACTAAACCTTATGTGTGGCATAGACTTACAGGCCTAGACTGAACCTTATGTATGGCATGGACTTACAGACCTAGACTGAACTTTATGTATGGCATGGACTTACAGACTCAGACTGAATCTTGTGTATGGCATGGACTTACAGACCTAGACTGAATCTTGTATATGGCATGGACTTAAGACCTAGACTAAACCTTATGTATGGCATGGACTTACAGACCTAGACTGAATCTTGTGTATGGCATGGACTTACAGACCTAGACTAAACCTTATGTATGGCATAGACTTACAGGCCTAGACTGAACCTTATGTATGGCATGGACTTACAGACCAAGACTGAACTTTATGTATGGCATGGCCTTACAGACCTAGACTGAATCTTGTGTATGGCATGGCCTTACAGACCTAGACTGAATCTTGTGTATGGCATGGACTTAAGACCTGGACTGAATCTTGTGTATGGCATGGACTTACAGACCTAGACTGAATCTTGTGTATGGCATGTACTTAAGACCTAGGTTGAACCTTGTGTATGGCATGGACTTACAGACCTAGACTAAACCCTCTGTATGGCATGGACTTACAGACCTAGACTGAATCTTATGTATGGCATGGACTTACAGGCCTAGACTGAACCTTGTGTATGGCATGGACTTACAGACCTAGACTGAACCTTCTGTATGGCATGGACTTACAGGCCTAGACTGAACCTTGTGTATGGCATCGACTTACAGACCTAGACTGAACATTGTGTATGGCATGGACTTAAAGGCCTAGACTGAACATTGTGTATGGCAAGGACTTACAGACCTAGACTAAACCCTGTGTATGGCAAGGACTTACAGGCCTAGACTGAACCTTATGTATGGCATGGACTTACAGACTCAGACTGAATCTTGTGTATGGCATGGACTTACAGACCTAGACTGAATCTTGTATATGGCATGGACTTAAGACCTAGACTAAACCTTATGTATGGCATGGACTTACAGACCTAGACTGAACCTTATGTATGGCATGGACTTACAGACCTAGACTGAACTTTATGTATGGCAAGGAATTGGGTTAAGGATGAAGCCAATCAAGTTCACTGTAACAATGTATGTGTATATATTGGGTTGAATGGCAAGTAAACATAATAGTGGCTATATGGTGCTAATTAATTATGTCTTTGGTATGACTGGGAAGGGGGTTGAACCTGTGTGTGACCTGCATATGAGGTGGATGCTCTAATTGCTAGGCCACAAGAATGGTTCCACTTAAAAGTAAAGTTCTAGCAATGCAAAGATGAGGCTTTGAAGTGAAAAAACTTTAGGAAGATAAAAACCTTCCAATTAAACAATTTGTGACACTACACTATAAAGTAAAAGATAATCATATTAAATGCTGTGAAAAGTACATCAAATATATGGTCAAATTTGTGAAACCCTTGGGATTGAAAGAAGAACCAGAGTGTAATAAATGGTTACATAGAATACCTCTTCTTTTAGTCTCCAGTAGCAATTGTCAATGTTAATTATCATAAATAAAGTAGAGGCAAAATGATTTGACAATGAAAATAAGTTTTTTTTTGTAAAGAAGTTTTAAAAAAAACTTTCTCATTAAAATGTATTATTATATTGTCAGTGAAGCATACATTATAAGCCATAATGACTTACAAAGTCACTCAATCATGAAATATTCATGACCTCTTAAAGCAATCATGATGTTAACATGGTCCTAGTTGGATGGAATGCAAATAGCATGCAAAAAGTATTGGTCATGAACTAAAGGCAGTGACTTAAACAAAGCCATTAAAATAAGAAATATAGTTTTTTGTTGTTGTTGTATTGTAGTAACAGATTCATATCAATAATTGTACAATTCTAGCATGAACAGTGTCGAAGATAAACATATAAAATTTTAACTAGTCAGTGAAGCTTAAATTATAGGTCATGATGACCTACTGTTGAAATTGAGGAATATTGCTCTTCACGATCTCAGCACATTGTATAATTCAAGAGAGATAGCATACATGTATCATGCAGAAATCCTATGTGGTCATGAACTAAATGCAATAACTACACCAAAGCCAGTAAAATGTGAAATGTACATGACAGGGACTGCCTTGTATGGGTGTGCAATCATTAAGCTTAATTAGTCAAGTATGAAGTTAATGCACAAAATGTAACCTCAGTGAAGCATACAAAAATGGGTAACAATGACATACCTTTATGAAATGGTTTTTGTGAAGATGTTATTGTTGTTTTGGGCTTCACATCATTTTAAGCACATGATGACTCTATACATGGCAGCCAATATTACTGGCAAATTTTCTCACATATCCACATTTGCTGTGCCAAACTTAATAAGATGCAACCACATATATTTATATATTGTATGTCAGAAACCTGTTTGGTCCCAAGCTAAATGTAAAAAGAAGCAAGTAAAATTGTCAAATGTAGATCACATCAACCTTCAATTGTCGTAAGGATGTGGTATTCAGAGATGATGATTTTTTTCATGAAAAAGCCATAATACTTTTAAAGTCAGTGATGCACGAGTCACAACAGTCTAATTTTGTGATAAGGATGCAAGTTTAATATTTGTAAAGATGTATATAGTTCAACGACTCAAGAAAAACAGCAGGAGATAAATTAAAAATGTAACTAAATTTATTAAAGTATGAGCTTCAGGTCACAATGACCTTCTTTGGTGAGAAGGGTTAGTACTTAATCAAGATGTATTTCATCCCCAATTTATGTTCCCTTTTATTACTTTTTAAACTGCATAAATAATAAAATTATAT
Organism: Unio pictorum; assembly: GCA_030141615.1. Taxonomy (NCBI): domain Eukaryota; kingdom Metazoa; phylum Mollusca; class Bivalvia; order Unionida; family Unionidae; genus Unio; species Unio pictorum. The sequence continues at coordinate 220,913 of JARLTB010000218.1, forward strand.
GCAAAACTTAACCAATAATGTACATCTAATGTTGTAATATAGAGTAGGTGCCATGAAACTTGCTCCAAAACTGTTGTCTAGTACCTAGGAATAAAGAATGGTTGAAATTCTAAGTTTTATGGAGGCTCTGGTTTTGCATAAACTTTTATCTATGCATGCACTGATTGTGTGGTTTGTACAATAGCTACAAATGGTTTCCACAAAATGATGTTAGGTCTACATTAAATACCTAAAAGAAACTGTGTGGATGGCTTTCACTTAATGTAAGGAAAAAGACAATTTAGTTTATATAAATGGCCATTGTCACAAAATGAAAAAAATTGTTTTTGATAAAGCACTTTATCCTATTTTTGGTCAAATTGCATCTTGGATAAGAAACTTACAGATTGGCTAAAAGGTCCAAGGTCACTGAGAAAAATGGATTCTGCATGGCAAGTTTAGTTCTAGATAACAAAACTTATGCTACATGTATGGTTTTTTGTTTGTTTGATTAGGATTTTTAACATAGCTTTAACAATTTTTCAGTAATATCGCTATGATGCTTGCAGTGAGGCAGTTTATACTGATGTCTAGCACTGGGGCATCATGCTACAAGATGGAGAATATTGTAAAGTTCAACTGTCAGGTCCAATGTTCCCGCTAAGCTGCATGTGCTTGTTTGATGTCTTAGCACAGTCAAATGTATTCTGCATGCAGAGATAATTCTTTTGATTTATCGTGAACACAATTTCTTCTAATTGATTAGAGTTGTTGAGTTAAAAATTCCAGATGTTTGATTTAATGGCATTACATCTATAATGATACTCTGGCCCTCTTGGCAAGAAGATTTATGATCTTGATAATGAATGTTTAGGAGAACACAAACAAAATGTCAGCCATTGAGGCTGTCTCTCTAAATCAACAGTATTTTGGTCTGTTTCAAATCCTTATGGTAATGATGCATGGCTTGGCACTGGGAAGCTCTATGTGTAAAAGAGGAAATTTGGAGGGAGGATATTCACATCACTGTGCCTTAGTTGGCTCAACCACACAGCTACTGCTTATTTGCTATGCCTTCACTGGCAAGTTGGCAACTCCTGTGGGTTTTTTAAATATAAGACAAGTGTTAATAATTAAGACACCAGATCTCTTCTCCTTTAGACACATGATGAATGTCAGACTATAATTATATGAATGTAGTGAGACTGTAAGAATCTTCTCATTGCTTATTTGCTTTTTATAGAGATAACACATATAAAATTACTTTACTATAACATAAATTTTTATAATTTGTTATTGTTGATAATCATATTTTTAAATGTCAAAACGTACACATCAAGATGATTTGGAGGAGCCAAGGAAAAGAGCTATTAGTTTTAAACTGTTGTGGATAAAAAGAACTCTTTGAAACTGAGACTGTGGATTCAAAAACACCTAAATGTGTTGAGTTTGGAAATATTTTTACGTTCAGTGAAGTCAACAAGTTGTTTGCAAGATGTGCGAGGAAGCCAAGTCTTCTTGTGAGTTTGTGGCTGGAAAGATCTGGGACATCAAGCCGCAGACATGTAGCATGATGTCCCACCCAGTCACATTATCCTGACACCAGGCCATCCAGTCCTAACACTAACCTCTTAATGCTGAGTGCCAAGCAAGGCAGCTGTTAGTACCATTTTTGTAAGTCTTTGGTATGACATGGCCAGGGATTGAACCCACAACCTCCCACTCCCTTGGTGGACGCTCTAACCACTAGGTCAGTGATTTTGGATCCAAAGCTCATGGTAATTGTGCCTAAAACATAAAAATGGGGGTTTTGCAGATAACTTTTGTTCAAAGGTAACCTCCTTGATCAAACTTTGTGGCTGGCTTGACTTATGGTAATAACGAGACCTATCAAAAGTCATGGCAAGTCTAAAAAGAAAATAATGGTTTCTACAGAGCAAGTTTAGCTCAGGATCATAATACCCTGATCAAAGGCCCAGATCAATTAGACTGACTGGGAACAATTATTTCTAGACACCTGTGTACTAGTAGTACCTACACAGTAAACTATTACCACAATACTTTTGCTTACAGATGATAACAATCTGCCAACAAAATTTGACTAAATTGGATAGAAAAACATAATAGCATTAAATAATTCTTGGTTGTCAATCAGCACTCAAATATGGCTGCTGTTATAAGAGAAAGAAAACTGTAAACAACTTGGACTTGAAACTTGACAGAATTGGATAAAACTTGAATAAAAAGCACACAACTGGTGCAAATCTGTGGATAAAAAAATTATTGCATCTGCTATACAAATAGGAAAACCTTGAAACAACTTTTTATTTTAAACTGCTATCATGTATTGGCGAAATTAGACCCAAAAAAAACACAAGAAGGATCTTGTGTCAATCATGCCAGTCCACCATCAAATATAGCTGCCATCACTGACTAGTCTTCACTGGCACTGATGCTTTACTGACTGACAAGAAATTCCAAGTAGCAATTATAAAACCATTCATTACTGTTATGTGCTGAAACCAGCTCTGATTTGCTTTTTCGTTTTCTGCTGTACTTTAAAAATTGTTCTGTCCTTGTGAATACAGTACCAGAACAATGTTGGTTCTATGAAAAGATGCCTTTAAACTGTTTTGGTCTTATTGTCCACAGGATGATTTACGAATTATTAAATCTCTGTTGCTTACCGTGTTAGTGGGAGGGTGTTTATCCTTTTTTCTTGTACCTTACAGGCATGGCTTGCAGAAGGCAGATGCAAACACTCAAATGGTGATGAAATTCTGTAAATATCTTCAACAGACATTTTTAAATTAAACTATATATGCACCATGGGGGGGGGGGAGTAAGCCAATTGATTGAGGATATCCCTGCTTTCAATGAGCATTGTTCTTGTCGGTCATCACCTCCATGTCTGTAGAGATCATTTTTAGCAACATGGATGCTGTTGCAACCATACACATATGCAGCATGGTATCTACCATACATATTCACTCATAAAACGAGTCAAAAACTGCAAGCAACAAAGATCCTAATTTGCTGTAGCATAATGTCCCTGCAGATCAAGGTCTATTTTCATTGTTCTACTGACCACTCCTAACTGCACAGATGCAGATCTGTCATTGCATGATGTAATGGCAAATCTGGGTCATTGAAGTTTTAAGCTGGACTTGTCTTTTTAGCAAGTACATATGGTATCCACTGAATATACCATAAACACTGGGCACTGATGGTTGAACTAGGTAAGTAAAAATGGTATGACAACTGGAAGGATGTCCAGAAAATGTGCTGGATGGGCAACTGGACACTTGGTGTGGCAGATATCTGAATGGGCTGGTCAGCAACAAACTGATTTGATGTAATTCCAGGAGTCCACATACTTTGGTATGATTGGCCAGTGTACATAACAGATTGCTGATGCAATGGATCTCCGGTTTCTGGTCAAACGGTATGGTTGGCTGGACTTGCTGGCCAACCAGAGAAACATTTGGGACAGATGACTGATGTAACAGATCAAGGAGGGTATTGTATTCACGTGTGCATATCTTCATGCAAAATGTCCTTACTTGATCATATGGGGGAAACTTATGCCACATAATGGGAGGGCAATCCCCCAAATCCATGCCTTTCTTGGTGAGACTAGATGCATGGATGACTAAAAATTACCCCGTGGTCAATGAATATCTGCAATACTATGTTGGAAAAAAAGTTAGAAACTCAAGGCCATGAATTGTGTGTGTAATTTGGATTTTTAACGTAGCTTTAACAATTTTTCAGTCATATTGCTATGATGTCTGCAGTTTGGCAGTTTATAGATGTCTGGCACTGGAGCATCATGCCACAGACAGATGTCTCACCCAGTCACATTAATGATTATCCCAACAGCAGGCTGACCAGTCCTAACACTAACCTCTTGATTCTGAGCACCTAGCAAGGCAGCTGTTAGTACCATTTTTACAAGTCTTTGGTATGACTCGGCTGGGATTTGAACCTGCAACCTCTGCATCTGAGGCGGATGCTCTAACCACTATTCCTCTGGAGCAGTCCCATGAATTGTGAAAAATGCTAACAAACAGCAGCACCCTAGATTAGATTTGAGGTTATAGCCTTGCAACTAATCCAATGCTAAAAGAATTACTTTGGTAGGAAAATTCAAATTATTAAGGTTGATCTTGGCAACCCAGTTTTGAATTGTGATCCTTGGGTAAAGAACCACTGATGTTGCAGATTAATAACATATACTAGCTTATAGGACAATTTTAACTGCAAGTTGCACAAGCACCAGCAGATCTATTTGAGTAGTTTGTTAATTAGTAGAACAAGCAATACAGACCCTGATCTGCTGTTGCATTGTGCTACGGCATATCAGGATCTTTGTTGTTTGCAGTTTTGACTCAACTTGTATGTGAACACATTTTGTAATCAATACTATTCTGACTTTCTATATGGATGGGAAGAAGATAGTTTTCCTTACTGAGAGTGAATGTGTTACAATATTTATCATACTGCAGCAAAAACTTACCTAGTAAACATGCTGTGAGGTAAGGTAGGTAATAGGCAACAGTTTCTTCCCTAGCCTATATCATATAAAGATATGAAAAATGAATATGTCCTGGGGCACTGGATTTGTTAAGGTAGTGGAGATTTTTTCCTAATGTTTTTGTGATTGGGGAATGTATTCGAGGAAGAAAGGACTTGTAAAGGGTTATCAATACAGATAATATCAATGGTTCAAAGGAACTAACAGAAAATATTTTAATGGATCATAATTTATTTTCACATACTATGATACTCACATGATGAGTCTGAAAAACAATTTCACCTTAAAGTAAAAACATCAATTAAGGTTAAAATAAAGTTTAAATTGATTTAAATCATAACACTGATTACTTCCATGAAAATTGTGAAAAATCAAGTATTGACTCTAAATTAAAATTTAAAACATTCAAATTAGTGGATGATACAGACTAGTTTCTGTGATAAAATACTCAATATTACTATATACATATACATATATACAAACTTTCAAAGAACCCTTTTATGTACATCACATATAAATTGAGTCAAACTGCAACAAACATTGACCCTGATACACCCTGGCATAATCTACCAGCAGATCAGACTCTATCTCTGTTCCACTGGTTACCTAATTTAACAAAGATCTGCCAGCACATTGTGCAAATGGCAGACCTCAGTCTGTTTTGCAGTTGAGTCTACTTATAAGTGAGTAAATACAGTACATATACAAAACCATTGAAAATAACCCCCATATATATGTCTATATAAAACAAAGGTAATTTATGTATTTAGTTATGAAAGTTACTGATGCATTTTTTTATATATAAAAAGAAACCATCATACACTGACGTTTATTTATAACCAAGAATTAAGTCATTTCATATGGTACTAAAAATGTAATATACTGTACCCAATCATGAAAAAAACCACTATCTTTGTATAAGCCATTTTGTTTGATTCTTTATTAGAAAGAGTATTCTTTGTATACTGGTCACTTGGTAAATTCTGATTTCTTGTCAAATCATACAACCAGTCATGGCAAACATCACCTAAATTGTCTTGAAAACTGCAGCCTGGCTTCCATAAAATGTGTACTCCCAACTGAATATTATCCTCAAAGTTATATACTATACCAAACCGACTCCTAAAGCTGTGCTGGTGGCTAAAACAGACTATATATTACAATCCTTAAAAGTCATCCAATTAACAATAATTCTTTGTCTGTGAAATGTACTTTAGGCATGGTCAATGCTTATGCAACAATTATGATAATTGGTAAAGCCCACAACATGGGAGTATGGTATGCATTTTGAACACTTATAAATTATGAGACAGATGTAATTGGTTAAATATATAAAAGTTTTATTTGTGATTGCCTTCAATTTTTATTTAAGATACATCATGTAATGAATTGTTATCATATACATGTACCATTGGCTAACAGTATTTGAAATACTAATCACATGAGAAGAGTGGCATGAACACGTACTTGTCTTTTATATTGTACTGTGACTATCAGAACAGAAAAAAGGAAATTATTTTACATATTAATAATTTTTGCTCATTTAATACATAAAAAAACCAGTGCGCATTTTCATTATAAAAGACATACATAAAAGATTATTTTTTGGGACCAAAGAGTTAAATGTTTGTTCCAGTTAATCATGACTACCAACCTGTTTAACATGGGACACTGGAAATGTCAAATAATGGTCTCCTTAATATATCAAGCTATTTTAATTCCAATTAAATTTGGTTTATCACCAAAGTATTAACATAATTAAGGAATCAACCAAAACCTGCCAAAAATTTCATTTTCTTCTCATGCATGACATTTCTAAGTTTCTATAGTATGAAACAATATCTGTATGTCCTCTTTAAACAAACTAGGATAAGCCTCAGAGTTCTTAGGATAGTCATTTAACTCCCATTTCCTCATAATTATAAAGCCAAAAATGCATTCAAAAGGTTCTGCAAATCAACCAGCCAATGAAAACATTCAATAGACAATATAAGAAAAGAAGCTGGAGAGAAAGATAAAAGAAGTATGAGGGATAAATAGTGGTCTTGAGACACGTGTTTTTTTTACAACAGTACATTTTGATTTAGAATAAAATACATATATACACAATATTCTCCATAAAACAACATTCAATACCTCTAGCACTATTTTTTTAAAACAAAGATCAACCAACAAACAATACATCCAGTACTATTGTTAACAGACAGACTGTCCGACAAACAATACATCCAGTACTATTGTTAACAGACAGACTGTCCGACACACAATACATCCAGTACTATTGTTAACAGACAGACTGTCCGACACACAATACATCCAGTACTATTGTTAACAGACAGACTGTCCGACACACAATACATCCAGTACTATTGTTAACAGACACAGACTATTCGACACACAATACCTCTAGCACTATTGTTTATACACAGACCAACCAACATACAAAACCTCCACCACTATCATTTCGATACAGACTGACCAACATACAACACTGCTACCAGTTATTTACACACAGAAATACCAGCAAACAAAACCTCTACCACTACATTTACAAACAGACTGACCAATGCTGCCAAATATATCCCATGTACAATGCACATCTAATTGCACACAGCAAAGTATATGCATGACCAGGTTAGATCCAAGTACAAAACAGCATAGAACCAGATGCTTCACTTCATGCACCTGCAGTATTTACGCCGATTGTAAGGACTAATCAGTAGAACTACTTACTGTCTAATCTTGCTTGTAAGTTGAGTCAAACTGCAAACAACGAAGATCCTGATCTACCAGATCATAATGCAACTGCAAATCAGGGTCTAAGTTGTTTGTTCTACAGATTACACTTAAACTGCACAGACCCAGATATTCTGGAACATAATGTGCTGGCAGATCTGGGTCTGTGCAGTTTGCAGTTGGACTCATCTTATATGTGAGTTTTTGTGGTATATTACTTGCAGTTGGATCTGACTGGTTAATTACAGATCTTCCATCAAATAACATCAGCAGATCAGGGTCTATGCTTTCAAACAACTTATCCAATTCATTATACGGCTGTAAATTAAGTTATGCACTGAGAATGATTTACAAAATCAACTACAATATATATATATATATATATATATATATATATATATATATATATATATATTCAGATTCAACTGATAACAATACAGAATGAATTTGCTGTTGTATAATGTGTCAGCATATCAAGGTCTATGTTGATTGTTCTACTGATCAGTCCAATAAGCAAACAATGATCTGCCAGAGCAATGCCAGATATAGTTTTATGTTGTTTGCAGTTGGAATGGACTTTTTTATATAAGTATATATGGTATATAAAAAAACCGAACTGGACTTAACCTTAATTATTAGTGTAAACAGACGTTATATGTACCCATTAAGTAATGATGATAATTAAAAAAAATAAACATATGTACTGTACTAAAAATGAAAAAATGTCAAAATTATTCCTGACTAAGTTTAGGATTCTAATAGTCAAATCTTGAACTCTCTTTCCAGGGAAAACATTTTTAATGAACATTTATGTCAAACATAATAGCACAATACAAGCTTTACAATCCTTCATAATCTTACTTGTCTTGTTAAAGAATGGCGTTATGAGTGTTTTTCGAATTTAAAGCCAATCCTATACCATACATGAATGCATGAAAAATTTCTATCATTATCTTAATAACCAAATTTTACTCGTTATGGTGACCTGTGCCTTGCAAATATTTAGGCTATTATTAATATTAACATTTAAACATGAAATTGACAAAAGCCATAATTAATGAAAAATCACAATTCATGTTTCAAAGTAATATCACGATCTTAAAATAAAATATATTTTTGTTGTGATGGAACACTAATTGAATGTGTTATACATGCATAAGTGTATGGTACAAGTTGAACTCCTTAGAAAGACAGATAATATGCACAGTAAGCCACAATTAGCTGGCATTGATACAAGTTATATTAATTCATGCTGTTTTAATGTTCTCTGATTGTATATTTCACTTTTTTCTTCATAACTGTCTACCAAAGAGAGCCTCATGGAAGAACAGTCACTGTAGCTAACCTCTATAAAACATTATACACAAAACATACACACACTATCTGTGAAGTTTGTATAAAAAATAATTTAAGTGTTCAATTTTAAAAAAATTTACAATAAAATATGGATCTATACTATGCTAGTCCATTAAGAACTTGGGTAAAAGGCATGTAAAATGTCACCTGTACATCATCTGGCACAATATAAGAAGCACCAATGGACATCAATGACAATCACCACAGGAAACAAAAAATATTGTTAAGACAGGCAGATTTTGGATAAAAAATAGTTACCCCCACACAGTGAAAGCATTAACAAAATCAAAACAGCATCACTGAAAACTTGTTTGAATTATAATTTTGTCACATATTCTAAGGTACCATAGTCTAATTTAGGGAAAATAAATTACTGGTTGCCCCTCTCAGGATTTGTTTTGCTAATTTAACAATATTTTAGAGTTTTCTTGATTTCGTTGCAACCATTTCTTTCCTTTGAATGTGACATCCAGTCCTTAAAAGAATGGCAAAAATAGGTATTGTCTTTTCAGTGTTTAAAATGTGTGCAAGAATTTTATATACTAGTTTTCAAGTCAAGTCCAACCGACATAAACCCTAATCTGACCTCACATAATGTGCTGACAGATCAGGTTCTAAATTCTTTTACTGATTGTTCCTAACAATCTGCTGAGACCATGATCTGCTGGCACATAATGCAATGATAGACCTGGGTCTTTGTAGTATGCTAGTTGGACTCATTTGAGTAAATATGGTATAAAGAAATGCATAAAAACACTATATTTTCAATAGATGCATCTATCATTACCTTAACTAAGCAGTAAAGCAACAAGCTATCATTGGTCCCCTACAGTATCTGATTATGATCATAGATAAAATACACGCTGTGATCTTAATTTTCCAAGACATATTGTCCTCTATAATTTATGAAAAAATGCATGTCTTACTGCTTGCCGATATGAAAATGTTTTCATACCTACATGCAGACAAAGGGAATTTTTATTAAGAATTACATAAAAAATGGAGAAAAGTGCAACACTGCACCTTCTTACAACAGTAAATATTATGTAGGTTCCTTTTTTCCCATTATTCATTATAGTCAATGAAAAAAATCAGTTTGTTTCAATTAAAACTGTCTCTTAACAGCAATAGTGTCAAGCTACTGGTTAGATTTGGCAAGAACCAAATGAAAACAATATCACAAGATAAACACCATGTAATAAGATCTCTGCTCAGTTCAGGACAAGTTAAGTTTGCTAACACTTTCAAGCCGCTGCCTTTTGGCTGTTATGGAGTCAGCATAGTGACCCCCAATTCCCTGAGAGTGCTGCCCAACATAGTCACCCTCTGGGCTGGGTTCTGGGGAGGCAACAGCTGACTGTAGCTTCTCTTCTGACCTGCAGGAGTGTTCTGTTGGAAAAACAAGATGTATAGATTAAATGTACTTGTATCAATTAATTAGTAACAATACTAATTAATCAGGTCAAATGCAATGGACTTTTGCATGTGTATATAGTAGATCCAAAGTTCTGCATAAACATCCTCAAAATGAACAAAGGTTGACTGAATAATTGCTATGATTGTTGTATGGTGTGTCCCTGGTAAGAGCACTTAGTTTTCACTTTCTCAGCATGGCAATGTGTTCAAGGTTTTGATTTAGCAAGCATGTTCAAATACTGCCATGTTTGTGCTATCAGGTCTACTGAATTGAACCTAATCATCAAGTGTGTGTGTGTGAGAGAGAGAGAGAGAGAGAGAGAGAGAGAGAGAGAGAGAGAGAGAGAGAGAGAGAGAGAGAGAGAGAGAGAGAGAGAGAGAGAGAGAGAGAGAGAGAGAGAGAGAGAGAGAGGGAGGGAGGGAGGGAGGGAGGGAGGGAGGGAGGGAGGGAGAGAGAGAGAGAGAGAGAGAGAGAGAGAGAGAGAGAGAGAGAGAGAGAAACCATATCACTACTAGGATTGCAAGTGCCAATGAGTCTGCTGCATTTTCAGTTGCAATTCATGATGAAAAGAATTAGCAACTGTTATCTAAAGATTTTATCCAATTTATGACTAAATATTTTGTATACTTTGTTGCTGTTGTAGGGTTTTAATGCCATTTTTGACCACACGATGGGCTATACATGTTGGCAAGTATTAATTGTGGAGGAAGAACATGGGAAATCCTGCGGAAAGAACCATTGGCCCACATGAAGCTACTAGCAAGCTTTCTCACATACCTACATTAGCTTAATCTTAAACTTGAACCCATGCAGACAGAGGTGAGATGGCAGTAATTTGTAATGGAGAGTGCTTTAGACCAGTCTGGGCTGTTGTTGTAATAGCAATACTTTTAACACATTATTTTTGGCTATATCTGTTGAGGTAATGAAGCATAGTGCTTTTCCAAGGGACACACATAGGCATCTAAACCATGCTAGCCTGAGCAGGTATTAAACTGTGGCTGTTGGATTATGAGTTTGATGCTCAACCAAATAAACTACAGGAATTCCATCATTACAACACAAAATCTGCCATCTGTGAAGGATGTATGACCATCTATCCGTGATCTATCTATAAACTGGGTTTTTTGGAACACAATCATTATGCATTAACAGTATTTAATGTACCTATTTGTAAAATTTACTTTACTTTGAATCAATCTCCAGCATTTACAAGATTCTGATTGTGAATAGAGGATCTTGTGTGGATTTTGTATGAAGAAATGACATACCACTTATAAAAAGTATGTCTTGTATCCACTTTTTTCTTGCATTTAAACTGCAATTAATATCTAAAAATGTAGTTTGTATCATTTTTGTATTTGCTTACCACCCGTCCCATTGCAGTATGTATTACCCTACTGATTTAAAACAAATTTTAAAAAAATAAAGCAACAAGGACATAAAAAATGCAGAACTTTTATTTCATTAATTTATTATTTCTAATGTGATTGCTGCCAGGGTTCTCAAACATTGTCACTCTGTTTGTGTTTCAAACAAAATATGAGAGTCTTTACTAGCATGGCAGTCCTTATTTGTGTGGACACATCTATTTCTATTAGACAACATGAGTGTTGCAGTTTATTGTCTTCAATAATTTGTTTCATAGTTCTGTACATTTCTGCAATTTTGGGAGTTATATCCCTTTGAACCCATGTATTCTCATGAGTATCGAAAGAAGAGGCTCAAGGTCAGCATAAAGTAACAAGATGTGCTTAGCTTGGAAACATGTTGCTTCCTAAAATAATTATTGCACTCCACTCCATTTTGTTGGAGTCTGATGAAAATGCTATAATTGTTGTTTTTGATTTAATGCCAATTCTAAGCCCAAGATAAGCTATACATGGTGACCTGTATAATTGGTGGTATAGAACCATCAACTCGCAGGAAGCTACTGGCAAGCATTATCTCACATAACCACAACAGGCAAGCCAGAGACATGGACCCATGCAGACTTAGGTGAGCTGACAGTGACCTGTAAAGAAAAGTGCTTTAGACCATTCAGCCACTTGAATGAAATCGTATTTTTTAAAAAGATCCTTTGACACTTACCACTGTTCCTATTGGAGGTGGAGGTGGCATGGAGCTGTTGGGCGGATTGTTGTAGCCACTGTTGTAGTCTCTCATGTAGTTGCTATATGCATTTCCACCATATGTGCTATTTCCATAACTGCCACTCCCATAGCCACTACCTCCATAGTTATCATTGCCATAGTTTCCATAGTTGCTGTTTCCATAGTTGCTGTTTCCATAGCTATTTCCATAGCTGCCATAGTTATTGTTCCCATAGCCAGCTGTATTGTTGTAATCACTGTACCCTGTTCCAGCTCTGGCACGAGCTGCATATGCAGCTGCCTGTTCTGCCACATCCTGATACTCAGCAGAGTTAGCTCCCTTAATCGGACTCTCCTAAACCAAACACAAGAAAACACTTTTAACTATTTTTCTTATTAATAAATTTCAAAACATCTTAATAAAAACAAATAATATATTGACACAAATCTGACTACAGAGAGTTTCATTTTAAATTTTTAGTATTACTGATGTGTGAGTGACATGTGGGTCAATAAAGACCCAATTAACAACTTTGAAAAAAAATTGCATCTTTAATAACTGCATAGCATTTTTGTGAAAGAAACTCATATAAAGTCAATGAAAAGTACACATGATCTTTTGCAATCTTCAGCAATTTATGACCAGCTGTGGAAAACTGATGTGATCCCAATAATCACATCACACTGAAACAGTTTACTCACTAACACATTTCTTTATCCATTTTAAAATATGAATCCATAATCTTCCATTAATGCAAATTTGTTGAATTTTTAATATTCCATCTGCTATCATTTTATGGGCAATAATTTTTCCTGTACTTTTATATGTAATGACCCTTACTTAGAGACATATATTTAACTTGAAGAAGTGCAAGAAAATGCATAATTTCTGTGTGGTTTTGTTCACTTGGATTCCTAGCAATGTGATAATAATAATTTGTAACAATGGTACATACCCCACATTATACAAGTAAATTGCATACTTGTTTATAAGTTGAACCCAGCAGCAAAACAGTAAGGAGCTAGAACTGCCATCACATATGTTGGCAGATCTGATTCCCTACAGTTTGTTGGAATTGATACAATGAATATAGAGATGCTCTCAGGATTTTACATAACACTTCAATATCCATCTCATTTTTTCCATATGCATTCTTTAAAACATGTTGCCTCTTGTTGTACAGGTATTATTCTGTTCATTGTTTTCAGTTTAATTGGTTTCATATCTGTGTATGAATAATGTCCTGTACTGTGAACACCCTTTCACAGCTCACTGGGATTTTTCATTAAGAAAAACTCTGCAAAAGTGTAATTTTTTTTAATTAACACTACTGACTACTATGTTACATTCACTATTCCATAATGATGTGTTAGGATTTCAAGTCCATTAATGTGATAGTCTTCTTGTTCAGAGATATTGTAATCAAATTAATATCTTTACTTTTTAATTTAATTTTTAGATTCTTATTTATTAGATTTATCGTGACCTTTATTTTAGGGCTATATAGTTTTGTAGCACATGATCCCACTGGGCTAAATTGTGACTAGAAAGGAAACAAAAAGTGCACTCTACTTTTCAATTGTTTGTAATTTAATTTGGCTTGTTTGTCTGCCTTTTTGACATTTAAATCTCAAAATACCACAGAAATGAAACTTTGGCCATCATGCCATCTGTTCTGGTCCCTCCAGCACATACATTCAAATTTAACACCCTTTTGTTGGTACAAAATCACTCACTGGCATCTCTTTTAATACTTTCCCAGCTCATATAATCTGATATACTTTCTGATTGAAAAAAAAAAAAATGCCATCATTATTATGAAAAGCCAGTATTTGCTGAGCTAAATTGTCATGTACTGATTAACAACACTGGGAATCAGCCATTTTAGGTCTTCTCAATAACTCGTACTATAAACACATATCTGTAAAACTTCCTTCATCCAAGGTTCAAGCTATGACATAATACTTGTTATGGGGCCTAATGTGCCAATAAAAATTTAGAAAAACAACCATTTGTGTTAAGTCGAAGAAAGCAGATATGTCAATGTCAAGTGCCAAATGTTTCGTCAGTGAAATTCATTAATTAATTCGTAGGCTAGCTGACAATTAACTGTCTTGGAGTAGAGTTTTGAACGAAAAGAATGTTAGTTTACCTCGGTCAAACTGTTACAATATTTAGAGTGAAAGCGGACTGAGTGTTTGAATCGCTTAAAATAGGTGATTCCTCACGTAGAGCTGTCTGAGTGATTGGAAACAAATGATAAGGTGATATTTCGACCCTAAGTGGTATTTTTGGCATCTTGATAGACGGTTTTCAAAAGGTCCGTAGGAATAGCATTTATTCCGATTGGTCAAATGTATAGGGAAGGGGGTGTGTCGAACCCCAGAATCGGGGAAATATATACTACGTATCAAACGAGGTTAGTCAGTCTAAAATTTCTCTGCAAGAGAGAACTGCCACTAGGACTCCGAGGGTTCGTTGCAAGAACGACTTCGTAAAATTGTGGTTCCAGGGAACTGAATGTGGAATGATTGTAAGATGCCAAAAACACAAGGTATTTAACTCAAAATCACCTTTATCATTAGTTAATGTATATGCTGTTTTTCTTTGTCATAGATGCATAATGTATCGATACTATGATACAAATAGTTCAGTATTACATTGATTTAATAACGTACTTTGATATGTTTCTTTGTTACAGATGCATGATGTGTTCATATTTTTGTATGGATAGTCGGTTTTACAGTGATTTAATAATGTATTTTTGAATTCTGAATTAGCATTTTTACCTTATATACTTAAGTAGGTAAATGGGTGGTGTAGAAAACCCGCCGTGTACATTTATGATTGGAAAGTGTTACATTAATTTGAATTTATCATATCAGTGAATATGGATTGTGTGTTATGATATATTGCCTCACTTTACGTAATGATTTACGGGAATATATGACTTTCCCAAATTCTGACGTCGATAATTAGCAGTATAGCTCTATTGATCTGAAGACTTGTGTAGTATTTGTTAGCCGTATAAATGATAACACTGATAGTAAGATCTGATTGTTCGAACCTGAAGACGGACGGACAATCTCAACTCTTAAAGTAACGAGATACTTAGGGCGTTTTACCCTTTTCTTTTACAAGGAAAATAGTTTGTTTGGAAAGAGTGAGAATCAGCAAGGAGTCAAAGGAAAAGAAGGGAAAAGAAGCCAGAAGTTATAGTGTGGAATTCCCGTTCAATCAAAGGGCAAGCTGAAGTCGGACGCACGCAGAAAAAAAAAAAAAAAACAACAAAAAACAGTCAACGAACAAGGTCATTGTGAATCACCCAACAGTCCAATGTTAAATGAACATTCGATTCCATGATGAAAGTACTATCAGTCATTAACGGTTAAATTCATTTATTTTATAAGTGTTCTGAATTTTAATTAACGTATCTGCTATTTTAAAGTTTCGGGTTTTGAATTACTTCTGAACGAATAATAGTCAGAAGGAAAGAACATTGCAATTTATTGTGTCATTCATCTCTTAATTGTATTGTAATTAAATTCATATTTTATCTTTATGGGGGCTTGTGTGTTGGCTTTGTTCAAGATACCGTTTTCAGATTACTATATCCATTTGAACCGGGCATATTACACCGTAGAGGTCATTCCTTAGATAAACGAGAATTAGCGGGAGGCGGTTTCGAGTGTTGTGTCTACAAGTTGCGCAATACATCTGACCAGTGGCTTGTGCAATATTGTACTAATAACCCTTGATAACAGAGCACCCTTACAGTCAACAGCTACGACCAAATACACGCTGCAACAAGTGCTTCAATATTTTTACCATTTCTACAAGTACTTTAAGGGTGAAAGGCTGAATAAAGTTGTATACTGTGAAGGGTACATTTTTTATGTGTGACCTGAAATTGATTTGCAGGAGTTCTCGCGCATCACTGCTTTCCAAGTGTGCAAATTCGTAATTTTGCTTGAATCATGCCATTGTATACCTTGGGAGCATCTCTTTGAACACAGACCCTGAATGACCTAAGCACAAGGTGACAGCAGATCTGAATTTATGTCTGCAGTTGGACTCGACTTATAAGCGAGTATAGACAGCATGCATTATTTAGATTTTGTGAAGACAACTAATAATGATCCATCTGATCAACAAATTTAAGTATTGAAAAAAAAAGGATATTTACAGCCACTACCCCTTAAGGCACTTGCAAAATCATACCGTTATTGGTCTTCTACTGCTTCCGTCTGGTGGGGACGGTAGTGGTGGGGGTAAAGGAGGGGCAGTCGCGTTGTAAGGGTCATTACTGCTACCACTATAGTAGCCACTGTCATAATTCTGTAAAAAAAAGAATTTGATACATGTACAATTAAATAAAATATTTCAGCAAACAAATTTTCCAAATTACCAAAATTTTAAATCTGCACTTTATATGCTCATCAACCAAAAGTTTTCAGACAACTGATATACCCCCCTCACATGTCATCCATGATTACATAGCTCACATGTAGTTTCCAGCAATCATTGTAGAATAATTATTATGCAGAAACCAAGTTATTTTGACCTGCAAAATCTCAATCCATGGCATAAAGGACACAAAAGAAATAAAAGAACATTCTTTTCCATGATATCAAAGTAGATTTACTATAATGAGTTGATTTGCACCCAAATTTTTTGTTTTCATTACAACGCTGTTCATAAAATTGGCATTAAAATTAAATTTATCATAGTCCAAACTTGGAAGCCAGAATTTACCAGGTGGAAGTCCAGGCTTTGAGTATCCTTCGAATGGCAAATTGTATGTCCAGTATTACAGGTATAGTCCAAGTATCAATAATTATCTTGATTGACATCCAAGCCAACATACAAATATCACCTAGTCCACACTTCTAATCTCTAATACCTGCTCATTCATATGCACAATACAGAGTAAATAATAATGAAGACTTTGTATAGCGCCTAATTTTTCGAAGCTCTAAGCGCTTTACACCATCAATAATGATATGACTACAGTACAGAACAACAAATGACAAAAACAATGAAATTGGAAAACATAAAAACAATACTTTGGTATTAAGGGTGTAATACTTTGGTATAAAGGATGTAATACTTTGGTATTAAGGGTGTAATACTTTGGTATAAAGGGTGTAATACTTTGGTATAAAGGGTGTAATACTTTGGTATTAAGGGTGCAATACTTTGGTATTAAGGGTATAATACTTTAGTACTAAGGGTCCAATACATTGATATTAAGGGTGTAATACTTTGGTACTAAGGGTGTAATACTTTGGTATTAAGGGTGTAATACAAACCTATGCATCCAGTTATTAATTTAATGATTCAATCATGACCCAGTTATAATGTACCTGAATTTTTTTTTTTCTTTCTTAATAAAGTAACTAAAAATGGAATGCTGATCAGAGACTTGTTTTTTGCAATTTAGGTGTCAAATTTATCAAGATGCATCTCAATGCCACATTTAATGATACTTGTCAGGATAAGATGCATTCAGCATGCCAAAAAATTCAAATGGTTATAAGGTAATTGCAATCATCTAACCACATTCAGTAAAAGATGAACAGCAACCTTTTGTATGGGTGAGGTGTTAACAAAAATACATATCATCAATTTCATGATTCTGATATGAATAGTGCCTGCAAAATGAACCATGATTGAACCACCCTGGCTGGTTGTAAGTTCAGCATGTTAACCTAGCTCATTATAAATCAAAGTGTTTTGTGACAAATTCAAGGAGTTTTTCAAATGATTCAATGACACTTCAACGCAAACCCTCAAATTCAAGGATTTTTCCAGGTATCAACAAACTGCAGAGACTAAATTTTTTCTTTCATTTAAAAATGGTAATAAAGAGTGTGAAGGTTACCTCAGTACCTTACTTGAATGCTGCACAGTTTTAATGCGATTTATGCAAGCTGGTCACATGCTGCATACATGTGTCAACATATTCCACCCAGTCACATTATCCTGACATTGGGTTAACCAGTCCTAACACTAACCTATTAATGCAGAGTGCCAAGCAAGGCAGCCGATACTTTTACAAGTCTTTCGTATAACCTGGCAAGGGTTCGAATCCTCGACCTCCTGCATCTGAGACAGCCACTAATCACTAGGCTACTCGAGCAGTCTGATAACTTAATGGATTTTGATAATTTGCATATAGACAATAATTGAGCAATCTGGGCATTGTACGATTGTTTGGCACATCCAAGTCACCTGATAGGTTAAAAAAGCATCATGTTCATATTCTGCGCAACTTTTTGTATATTAAATCTATTTGTTTGAAGGACTTCATGTCTATGCTGCAGAAATCCAGCAAGGGTACATCCTGGCTGAAACAGTGTGCAACTGTGATATTCTTCTTCGTACTAACATAATAGAATACAATCATCTTGTTGGACGATTCCATCACAAACATTGCTTGAGAAAATATAAAACAAAACAAACGATGTCAATGAAGTGTGAAATACAAGTCATAGTGACCTACTTTTTAAAATAATGTAGAACTTAGCAAGATGCATCTACTCACAAAGTTTGACAGCGGTATGTAAAATATGGTACAAAGAAATTATGTGGTCATAAACTAAATGCAAAAACATTGCCATTAATATAAAAATAATATACATCTGAATGCAAGGTCAGCCCCCTTAGCTGCCTACCCAAAGGGGATCGTGGTATGCAACCGATTCCAAACTGATGCCTAGGACCCAGCAAGAAACAATAGTTGAAATGCAGTAGAATTGTATTCACTTTTATTTGTGTGGATGTCAATGATGACATCTAGTAAAACAGCCTTTCTCTACTTCATAGAGACAAACTTAGAAAAAAAACTGAAAAAAAACTCCCAAGTTTATCCACAAATTTGAAATTTTCATAGTTAGGAGCCATCCATTAAGTATGTACGCATGGAGGGGTGTGTGTGTAACCCAAATGCATATGCTTGATATGGGGATGGGTGGTCTACTGATAATGTATATACGCATAGGAAATGGTGTGTGTGAGTATGAAACAACAGTAATAATTTGTCTAATATGTAACCTGTTTGACTGGATTCAATTGGCGTTTGTATTTTAACAGACATTAGACAAACTTTATGCAGCTTATTTCTTTGATACAGCTTGACATTAAACATCAGTGGACTATGTTTTATTAAATACATTAATATTATTAATCCTTGATCGTTTCTGCATGGATTAAATATGGGCCTTTCTTCATAATGGGTGTATGTGTGTGTCAAGCGTATATACACAGGTGGGGTGGTGGTGGATGTTTGTATAAAAAAAAAGTATGCATGTGTACAGCAGGTAGAGGGAGGGATCATGCTTTGCCAGATTTTTGTGTATGTACTAAATTGATGGCCCCTTATTCATGCATGAAGGTCGACTTGAATAATAAGAAACTCCTTGGTAGTACTCCAGTTCTGACTTGAATCCTGAGCTGAAATGGAATCTGTACTGACACTCTACTGCATGAGATCACACCTTGCCAGCTGTGGATATGGGCAATACATAAATTTTTATCAAAACTATCTACCTTCATTTTCTTTGATGCCCTGCAAATTTCTACTGTAATTAAAGAATCGTTCAGTTATGATAATATAGACAAAAGACAGAAGAGTAAGGAGAAGTAATGGAACAACTTAATACAAAAACTTGTACATAGTGTGAAGTGTTACATCACTGATATTTCTGAAAAGGAAAAAGATACATAACTGATATAAAATTATTTTACATTGAATAATACCAAATGGGTTTGTCATGTACAATGCAATACTATGAAACATGCATTGCGCTTGATGATGTACTGACAAATTAATATATTATGCCACTTCTAATGACAGTCTGTGAGGAAAATGTATGTGTAATGTAAATTGTTGACAATAAGACTTTGCACTCACAGCCATGTTGTATGAGGTGCTTCCTCCCATTGGGGGAGGGGGTCTATTATCTCCAGGTTTCCTAGTTCCCAATGCACTAACTCCCATATTCATTCCTGGTCCCAAGGGAACATCAGGTGGTCCTCCCTGTCTGTATCTATCAGCCTGAGCCATAGTGTCCCCATAGCTCCCTCCGTAGCCTGTCTGGCCCTGAAATAAAGTGAGTCTTTCAGTGTAAGTGATTTTATGAATGCAATCCTGACTTGTCATTAGTTATCAAAGGAACCTGATGATATGAACCCTGCTATTATGCAATACCAACAATAACAAACAGAGCTGGAAAAGTATATTGTCAAGAAGCCAGATACCAGTAAAAACAAATTAAATTTTATATTACTGTCCTGTTAAAATAAAACAAACAAAACAAACAAGAATAAAATCTGGTGATATTGCACAAGCTGAAACTTGAAAACTTTCTGTTCAGTTCCCTATAAACATGCATGACCAAACAAAACAAATAGGTAAAAACAAGGGACCACTGTTTTTACTGGAAAATAATTCCTAAATTTAATCCTCAGTTTCTGACAGTAGATCTGCTCAATGTGCAGATGTTGGAAAAGGTGGCCTTTAATGAGGTAGAAAGTTCACTGATACAAGATAACCACTGTTTCATGACTAGTTTATTTGTATATGTTGGCATGCACAATTAACCATACAAATGTATGCACCCAGTGACTAATATCAATCTTATGTCCGCAACCTGCTGTTACTCAAAATCCAAAGCTTTTCTCAGTAAGAGTTTGTGGAAGTGCATTAATTTATTTCTATAGGAACTATAATTGTTTGACTGAGTCACCTGAGTGGCTGTTGTTTTATTCCCTGCAAATAATTAACTCCAACCAATTACACAATCATGCAATACTTTTAAGGTCCATGATGGACTAGTATTTTGGAGAAGTTACTTCTTTCTTCTTCAAGATTATGGTGAAGTTGAATTGCCTATAGCATGGACTATTTAAACTGGCCCATAGACAATGGTAACACTAATTTCGATATAAAAATGTACATACAAGCTTATAAATGGAATCCAACAAAAAACCACACAGACCCAGATCTGCCATGACATAATATTTATGCAGACCTGAGTCTATGCAGTTTGTCAGGAGTTATCAGTAGAACACATAACACAGACACTGATCTGCTGGTTTATTATATGATGGCAAATCAGGATTAATGTTGTTTGCAGTAGGACTTGACTTATATGCTTGTTTATATGGTAATTCCATACAATAGGATGAATGGTATTGTATACCAACCTGATAATCCTGAGAATAGGGATCTCTATCATTTTCCTGCAAAAATAAGCAAATAATCCCCATAAAAACTGAGTCATTCTATAATACATAAATTCTCCAAAATAAATAAGAAACAGGTTATCAATAGTTGATTGAGTCATATAATATCATCAAGTTATAAGCTTCATTTTTGAGATGCAACTGCTGAAATTTATGTTAAAAATATTTTTTGAATCCTCACAGAATTTCATTTTCCTGTTTTTTGTATTAATATTTGATTAACAAAAAATTATTACACAACATCTGGAAATGCAGTTAAAGTAACCTCTGTATAAAATCAGGTTCAAAGAACTCAAATGCCATACTATTATATCCAAATTACATTATAACTGACGTAATCCAATATATAACACCAGGGCTGACAATGTGATGTACTCATCATAATATCCAATTGTTTATTTTCCAGAATTCATAAACCTATAAAATTTCCAGGCTGTCTGGCATCTCTGTAACACATCAGATGTCGGACAACTAATGTGGAAAAAATACTTAGTTTTGCCAAGGATCAGACTGAAGCTAAAAATGTTAATCCTTAGGTAGGGCTAACAAGGCTAGGATTACATACTGCTATTAAGACTAAGAGTATGTCATGCTGACAAGGCCAGCATTATGTAGTGCTAACAAGTCTAGCATTAGGTAGGATAACAAGCATTGGGTATGCTAACATTAAGTAATGCTAACAAGGCTATTTTTAAGTAGTGCTAACAAGGATAGGATTAGGTAGTACTAATGTATTAGTCCTCGGTAATAATCGTACTGCATGGGAGATTTTGTAAGCAGTCAAGATAGGTAGCTAATCAAGAGCAATGTATGTAAAATTTGTTTCACTCAATGAAAATATTGCCAAGTGCAATATTATGACAGTACCCAAACAATTGAGGACGTTTTCTGACCACATCCTCTCCATACAGTCAGTTAACTCTGCAGTTTATCTGATTACAATTTGCATGAAAATAAACATAATTTTAATCTCTCTTTTAAAAAAAAGCATTTCTTTATTTTGTGGATAAGATTTGCAACAAAACATCTCTATAACAGGAAACATGATTATTTTTCTTTTTGCTCAGTTACAGAAGCGAAAAAAGAGATTTAATTATTGATTAAATAATTCAAATTGATTATATGTGTAATAGTTTCTATATAAATTGAAAACATTGTCATGCAGAAAAAGTTGAGATTACTGATCTTCACAATGAAATATTGGTCTTTTTTTAAAATATAATTTTTGGGTATATTTTTTGTTTTTTACATTTACTTGTACTCTTTCAAATGTTTTAATCAGCACAATAATGCCACAAAACAATGTAAAAGCACAGACAATTAAACTCAGACATGTGGTAATGAAAATCAAACTGCCGAGGCAGATACAGTAATAAACAAGAGTCCCTTGGAGAAACTGATGCTGTACTGGTCAAAAATAATTTTCCCTAATTCAAGATGATACAATTTGTTCCATTTAATTATCAAGTGTTGAAATGTCTCACTCATGCTTCAGCAATGACAAGATTTTCAAATTAGCTGCTGTCATATAAATATTTTTTTTGGATGTCAGTTTAGGGTCATTCATTTAGACCAAGTGGACATTATTTGAAGTCTTTATGGCAAAAACCCCATGTCATAATGATCATCCATTCAGTGGGAGTAGTGACAAGATTTTTAAAGCAGTTGTTGTGTCAGAGATATTGGATGAATGGGTGTGTAAAGTTTAATTGCGTATGATTATGTAGCAATAATAAACTACTGGAAATGGACAAATGGATGATGGATAACAGATGATAGACAACTGAGACAGACATTGCCATAAGCTCTTACAGTCTATAAGCACTTGAGTTAAAAATTATTTGTAAGTGCTCCACTAATTTGATCAATATTCTGGTATAATTTATGCCTCTCATGGACAGAATTACAATGAGGGACTAATGTATTTACTGGATGATACAGACTAAATGTACATTTCTGGAGGCAAGTAATGTTTGCTTTTGAAGCTATGGTAAAGACCATTTAAAAATCTGAGACAACAGGCTGTTTAACAGAGGCCAACCATCTTCTACGCTAACAGTGTATGAAGTTATCCATACAGAATGCAGTTCAGGAAAGAATTTGTTCAAAAATACTACAAGGAAAATGAAACACAAGAGAAAAAGAGAAATAACTCTTACTCCATAGTAATTATAGTTACTGTCATAGTACTGGTCACTATAGGAATCGTCTCTGTAACCTTCATGACTGTAACCACTGTAATCATCTGAACTTGGCTGAAATATATATCAAAGAATGAGTAACATCTCTGTAACCTTCATGACTATAATCATCTAAACCAGGCTGAAATATTTATCAAAAAATGAGTAACATCTCTTTCATCCTTCATTAACTTGAAAATTACTTTTATCTTTCATACATTTCCTTCTCCATACTGGAAGAATGATTCAAAAGGAGGTACAGGAAATAAAAACAATTTAGTATGTTTTAAAACTTTCCCAATCAATTGCATCAAGAGTATCATTCATGACAAATTTGTAAAAGTGAAAAACCAGAATGTTATGGTCAAAATAGGATCAAATTCTTTTTGAATAAAGTAAGTCCACATGAGAAAAATGTTTTTTTTCTGGAAGTAAAAACACCCAAATTTACAATACTGATGTACAGCATAAAATCTTACCTGATATCCTGATTCATCATACCAGTCTCTATTATATCCTCCTGTGTCATAGCTTGACCGCAACATACCTTGGCCCCCCTGTCCAAGCAGTCCCATAGGGTCGGGCTTTGGCAACAAGCTGCTGCCAACTCTGTTACCTCCACCTGTGATGACAATTGTGAAGAAAATAATGAGATGTCTACTACCTATCATCAAGAAATTCTTTAAAGATAATGATCCAAGTACAGCATATATTTACGAAAACTTGTTACATACACCTGGAAAAATATATTTTTTAAAATTTACTTCCATGGATGGCCACAGGAAATCCTTATTCTTTCTATAGCACTCCACCACCTGGCTATGACCCAGAAGATGTAACCTAATGTCATTTACATATATTGTACGTCATAAAGTTATAACTGCATGTTAAAGTTTGTCACTGAAATCAGTTTTTGTATATTTGACTTTTGAGCGTCTACAAAAGTGTATCCTCTCACTGATGGTTACCATATGTTTGTTGAATTTCCCCAAAAATAGGTTAAGGGGAAAAGAATGACAGAAAACAGGATAGCCAGAAGTATTTGGAAATAAAACAGCTTTAAAATAAATATCACTGCTTCCGTATCTCTTCTAATGATAATTTGAAATGCTGGAAATTAACTTCAATCCAGGCCTACATGACTTAAAACATTTCTAATACAGTTGAAATCCAACAAACCTTGGTCAAGAAATGCTGCAAAATGTCAGGAGGAAAAGCAATCAATAGGGCATGGTAGTGTTATACAGCACATAACTTCGGTAAATGATTTCATTGAACACTGAAAATCAAACTCATTCAAGGTCTGATTAATGTAACACTCCATACAAAATCTGGCTGAATGCCAGCAAACCTTGATGCTGTGGAAACCAGAATTACGAGGACAGACACTCAGTAAGTATAACAGCTAAAACTGATGATGTGGAATGCTGGAAATCAAGCCTCATAAAGCCCCTTACCATATTTGCTTGAAACCACAAAACCTTGAAATCAATCAGAAGAATGCATCATCTAGAGTCTTAACCTGTAAATGATATTTTGGAATGCTGGAAATTGAAATCGTTCAATATACCATCAGCATAAAGCTACAAGCCAAATTTAATTGAAATTCAACAAAATGTAGATTATACTGCAAAAAGCAAAGTCAGGAGAATGGGAAATCAGGAGGCATAAATCCCTTAGATGCTGTAATTGAATACTATGAATCCAACTCATTCAAGGTCTCATCAAAGCCAGATGGATGAAACAATGGTGATAGCTCTTGCAAAATGAGGTATAGAATGTTAACTTGACAAGAATATGCACAATATAGAGTGCCATGCCAAATTAGCTGAAGTCTAACAATCATTGGAAAAACTAAACTGTACTAAACAAAGGCTAAGTGGACAGGCAATTTGAGACCAAATAATCACCTAAAATGATGACAGAGATGGAAATCGAACTCAATCAGGTCTATTTAATATAAAGCTGCATACTAAATCTAATAACTTCTTGTAATTTTACCTGCAGAAATCAAATTGTTGATGGACAGATGGCTGACATACGGACAGGCATGATTACCATTGGACTGATGGCTTTGTCATGTGGGGTCCTAATAATCTCATCATCTTTTTTTCACCCTAATTGTACTTTTGTTTTAAATACCCTCATCACCCAAAAAGTTATTCCATTTAAAGAGAACAAGTATAAAATGTAATTATATATATATATTCAAAGACACCAAAAAAAAATGCCACTTTTTTGTACATATGCAACATAAGTAGGAAGATAATAATAATAAACTGTACATTGGACCAGTTTTCAGTAAGCTACAATAAAATATCATGTACATGTACTTCTATTGTCAACCTAGAACACATGCATTTAAAACTCCAGATGTGTGATTCAAGATGGATGAAGTGATGGCAGACATCATGCTGTACTCAAAAGTTTGCAATGTTGAGATGAACTTTAATTACTTTCAGTAATTTCACAAGCTATAACTCCAAACCCTACAGAGCTCAATAGCATCTTTATCTCTCTCAGCTTGAAGTAATCCTTAAAAAAAATCTCATTTTTCCTGCCATGAGACATACTCAAATTGACACATGATACTCACAAAATGTAACTGTTTCCCTTTCTGCCTTTTTCTCCAATAATCTGATAATTTCATTTTCTTTTTTTGCACAATTAAAAGGTTTTATGAGGTATGTTGTCCATTTTGTACTGACCTGTCATTTGTTGGATGAAATTTTTGAAAATAACAAGCAACAACTTGACCATACAGAATTTCTGCATCAGAAAATTCGCAATTTAAAGCCTCTGAGGTACTCCAGAAAATCAGTCTGGTTTCATAACCAATTCCATTGAATTTAACATGAACCCAGAATCCAAAACAAACATGGACAAATCAGTATCAGGATTTTACTGAAAACAATCGCATTTCCAAACACTGTGCTTGCATTCTGTAAACTCATAATTTACAGCAAAATCTGAAGGGTCTGCCTTGGTTCATTCCTAAATAACATAATAAACCCCATTTATTCACTGATATTCTCTCCCACTTTGACAAACCCAATTTATAGAATATCACTTATAAAATTATGGTAGACATTTTTTAAAATAAAAGTTAAAATCTCGACTTGAAACTGTACAACTTTGTAATGTAAGGAGGAACTCAAACATTTGACATTTCATGACTATCCTTTGCTGAGAGTATTATTTATGGATTTTATTTATATCTTCATTAAGGAATTAAGAAAAGTTAGTTTTACTACTCAAATTTCTGATTTTAGTCAAATTCTGAGACTCGATTTGTGGTTAAGTACAAGATTTAACATTTGGGCTGTAACTGATCCTACCTGGCACTGCTGGTGGCTGCCCCAGAAGGGAGTTTCCAGATCTATTTCCATAATTCTGCCCTTCACTATCTCTAGAATCATTCTCATTTTCAGCACCAAAAAGGACATTCATAAACTGTGGCTGATTCCCATAATCCTCCGTCAGCTTCTGCAATGCGAGTGTCTTGACGGTATTCATGAAGTTTGGTGCAGAACCTAAAAACTTGGGAGCTGGTCCAAGAAGTCCACTTCTCTCTTCTTTCTGCTTCTTAAATGGGTCTTGGAAAAGCCCTCTTGTAGCCTGCTCCAGACTGGGAATTGACCCTAGAAGGCCTTTATCCTGGCTGACCTCATGAACATTGGCCACAATCTGACCTAGGTTTGACAGCAGAAGGATGTTTACACTCTTGATTCTCTTGTTCAGCATCTCCATTGCTGAGGGCTGCTGCTGCTGCATTGACTCTGATGAAGTGTCAGTTAATGGGGTTTCAATTGTGTCCATCTGACTCAGTAAGTGCTGCAGGGCAATACTGGCTTGTGCTGAAACTGGATCCCCTAGCAGTGATGGTTTGGTGCCCTAAATTTGTACAAAACATCTCAGTGTTAAAGATTTCCTAAACAGTAATGATTTCACAGAACTAATTATAAAACAGCTACTCGCTGAGCCAAGTTAAGGCACAAAATCACAAACTAAAAGTAAATAACTGACAAGATTTTGAAGAAAACCCCCAACTTGTGACAGCAATAGTTGAAAAATAAATTTCTTGTGCCTGAAAAATGGGCCGTTATTCTACTCATCAATTCAATATTTTCAGCCTTAAGGCTCTTAATGAGCAAGTCAGCTCATTAAAGGTGCCCAATGTTAGAACAAAGAAAATGGACCACCTTTTTGTCATGCCTGCCATTTATTAAGCTAGAAAAAAGAAGAAAAAAATTTACATTAAAAAAGTTTTACCTAAAATTTCTATTTTTTAGGCGACAATGAGAGGTAATGTATTATTGTTATTAAAACTTGAAATGAGCCAAATCAGGGATGTGCACAAACATTATATGTACATGCAGGTGTACACCAAAGTGATAATTATACAGAACAGCTGCCAAGGTGGGCTCGCAATTTAAAAAAAAATATAAAAAATTCCTTACCAGAAATCCTATAAAAGCAATTTAAAAGAATCTAAGAAAAGAAGGCTATATCTTTATATAGCCTTCCATTCCTTGCCTTTCATTTGTATCGCCTCTAATGGGACTGTCTCTCATAAAGTTAAGAAGTATAGGTTTTTTTACCAATTTATTTTAACAATAGATCCAGTACAATTCCAATAGCTCAATAGTTTTGTTCAAGTTCTTTTCAGGTCATATTCAGGAGATTAGCATGTGATATAAATGTTGCTAGGTATTCAACGGACTGATTTCTAAGTGATGGCGGTTTTAAAAACAGGATCATCAGCTGCGGGATAATTTACTTGGCGGATCAACTCTGAGGACTTGAACCGTGTCATATATTAATCACTCAAGCAAGGCAGCTTGGACTTTAAACTGCTGTAACCGCCCAATGGTCAAACTTAATTGAGTAAATGCAATGAACAGAGCTAAACCAAAATACCATGAATTTTCAAATACATGTTGAGTGCCAATTGTTGTAGATTTCTCAGCTATTTTCAACCATATACTAACTTAAAAAACAGAGGAATGATTTTGCTAGGTAAAAATATATCCCCAGCTCCCAACAATACCTCCATGATAGATTTGAGTCCATAGTAAAAAAAAAGTGAAGGACTTGCCCAAAAATATTGATTACAATGGCAGATCCACATGTACATTTTCTTATTATGACATTATACAATCCAAGTTTCACAGCAATCCCATAAAATTCAAGAATAGCTGCAGTCACACAATTCTGTCATTTATTGCATACAGCCATTAAATAAAATGGCGAATAACTTGCACAAAAAATGAAAGTACAAAGATTGGTTTAGTTTGGTTTTGTGGTTTCATTCCCATGTTTCAGTCATTGATAGACCATACATGGATACAAATATATTGGTGGTGGAACCCCAAACAACTGTATGAAGAGCCTCCAACCCACATGGCATGCAGTTTCAAGAACCCACAATTGTCAAGCTGAGACTTTAACCCCCACAAACTGGGGTGAGATGTAAGTGATCTACAAAGGTGAGTGCCACTGATCATTCAGCCATCCATAGTCACACAACTATTTACCAAATTACACATCTATAAATCATAACTATAATATGTAAAAAAAAAGTTGTATTGTAACCCATAACAACTTCATTCAGTTGCATTCACAAGATTTTGTCTTAATTGCATTCAGCTGTCAGACACAAAAGGCAATAAATCTAACAGAAATTGTCATAGCCACAGTAGTTTACCCATAACAAGTATAAAGTTTAATAGTGATCCACTAAAAATTCTGATACCAATTATGTTGAGAAGATTCTTTTGCACACCATAGGAGGAAATATAAAAAGGACAATAACTCTATAACAAATCTTCTGGGTGGATATTAATTTATGTACATCTTTATGTGATGATCTGAACATAAAAAAAATGTTCATAGTGATCCAAATAAAACAGTGAGACTAGCTGCTTTCACAAGATTCAATCATATACTATATGAGGCTCCAAGTAAATAATGGACAATTATACTAAACAAAACAGAGTACATTTATTTGAGTACATGCACATCTCAAGATAATGATTTCCAAAGATCCATGACAATTCAATAAATGCTACAAGACTAGTTGTGTTCATAGGATTCTGCCATACCCTGCATTAAAATTATGAAGAAAAAATGGCAATAACTTTTTTTTAATTGCTGAAGTAGTGTTTTGTTGATGTGCATGTCTTCAGACAATGATAATAACATTTACCAAGTTTTACTGCTATCCACTGAATATTGAGACTAGACAAATATATATGGTTTTGTTACACACTGGATTCAGCCACATAAAAAAGGGCAATAACTCTTATTAAATTGGAAGAAGTGATCTGGAGATATGCATACCTTTTTCATGAAAACGACAACATTTACAAGTTTCATGGCAATCCATCAAAAAACAACAGAACTAGTTGTGTTTACCAGATTGTACAACACAAAAAGCTAAGGCCTGAGGTTTATACCTCCAAGATGCAGGGGTATAATGTTAAATCCAAAAAGACAACAGAATGTCATCTTGCCTACGAAAAGCACATCCATAAACTTAAGTACGGTAATTATAAAAATGCCATATTCTGATAAACTACAAAAAAAAGCACAATAAAAAAACAAAATGAGATAATGAAGAAATGGGGGAGAAAAAAATGTCATAATACTTACTGCTGCTGCAGCCTTCTGTCCCTCAGCTAATGACAGGCTGTTCAGTGGGCTTGGAAGCTGTAATCAGAAATACATCAGGTACATTAGAAGTAATACAAATAATAATCATTCACTTTCATGTGCCAGTATTTCAAATGTCTGCTACAATTCGGAAAATGTACTTTACAGTCAGAAAAAAGAATGTTTCACGCAGTTTAGTCATTTAAAATGTTTAATCATTATTAATTTAATATCAACATCAACATAAGTTTGTGCTCCAAATGCTCAGATGTCAACAATTGTTGATCTTGAGGTAAAAAAGCATCAAGTAGTCCCTGTGATAAAGGTATCAGTGAAGAAACCACCAAATTTTTCTGTAATTTTACACGCTATTGTATTTGAAGAAGGCTATAAAGCCAGGGACATTAGATGGGCAAGGATAGAGCTATAAAGCTGCCCACAAATGAATTATCTCTGTCCTTAGATATGCTGCTGATGGTATACAAAATGTCTTAAAGATACTGTATTTCAGCTAATGAATCTTACTGAATGTCATTAATATCATTCAATGTCATTAGTATCATTCAATGTCATTAATATCATTCAATGTCATAAACATCATTCAATGTCATTCATACCATTCAATGTCATTAATATCATTGATATAATTCAATGTCATTAGTATCTTTCAATGTCATTAATATCATTCAATGTTATTAATACCATTCAATGTAATTAATATCATTCAATGTCATTAATACCATTCAATGTCAATAATATCATTTAATATCATTAATGCCATTCAATGTCATTAATATCATTCAATGTCATTAATACCAATGTCAATAATATCATTTAATATCATTAATGCCATTCAATGTCATCATTAATATAATTCAATGTTATAAATATCATACAATGTCATAAATATCATTCAATGTCATAAATATCATTCAATGGCATTAATATTACTTTTTTTCCCAAAAGAATCATAATTAAAGTCAAACTGCAAACAACAAAGATCCTGACCAGCTATGGCATCATGTGCCTGCAAATCAGGGTCACACTGTTTCTTCTACTTATTACTCTTAACAAACCGCACTGACTCGTATCTGCTGGATCATTACATAACAGATCTTTGTAAGTGTAGTTTGCATTTGGATTCAACTTATAAGCAAACATATATGGTATTTGGGAGAAAAAATATCTATCTTGTAATCACGTTAGCTACAAGGAAAACAGGAAGATGTATATCAAATATTACTGTAAAATAGTCAAATTAAGTGTACTGAGTTAGTAACTCACATCCATCTTGTCAAGTTCATTTGCCTCTGTCATATGCAGGATCACCAGACATAACAGCCCCATCTGGACACTCATATCCATCAAGGGACTCATAGGGATCTTGGGGGCAGGCCCCAGCAAACCTACAAGGAAACAATCATACATATAACAGTGTAAAGGATGTAACATAGTAATGTGCATGTATATACTAGTGGTTAGTTAAGATTTACAGGTACTTTAAAAACATGGACTATAATTGGCCATGGAAATGTGTGTGAAATTGCTTTCCTAAACACATACAGACTCACTCAACAAAGGCTAGCTTGGGCATGTATCGAACCAATGACTGTTGGATGCCTTCTGAGAGTGATTTCATTTTATAAAAAAACATAATTATCTACACTGATTGGATGAATTAGTAAAAAGATTGAACAATTAATCATTCAGCACATGACTATTTTGTGTACTGTTTTTTTTTCTGTGCTCATTTCCTTACATGTTTTTGGACATTTATAAACCAGAGTTAGGTTTCTCTCTCTTATGATGTATCACTACTTTCTGTTCAGTACCAGTTCTGTTTCATCAAAATATTTCTTGGTTGATATTTTAGTATTATATCGAGTTGTTGACTCTGCGAAGTTCTGAATATTAAAATTTTTAAGACTCTGACATGCAACAAAAGTGTAGAATCAAGTTTAATTCCAAATAATCATTCCTTTACACTTACTCTGTCTATATATCACCATTTTTCTTTTTATTTACTTACCTGGCTTTGAGTTTACTTTGTTTTCTAGCTGACAGACATATCCCTGCTGTAGTAATGTCAGGGCCTCCTTGAAATTGGTTAGAACTGAAATGGACAGTCAATTTACTTATACTCAACACTATCAGTCTATATACTTGCAATGGTAACAATGGAATGCATATTCAAGCTTTTGTATAAAATATTTGTACTGAACATTTGTATGGCAATACACGTACCATATATACTTGCTTATGAGTCCAACTGCAGCTTGCAAGACCCAGATCTACTGTGCAGTTTGTTAGCAGAAATCAGTAGAACAAACAACACAGACCTTGATACCCAGTTGCATTATGCTGTGGTAGATAAGGATATTTGTTGTTTGGAATTTGACATGACTTATTAATGACTACGTATGGTCCTCAGGGCAAATTAAAACAACATAGAAGTCTGACCAGTGATGACCAGTAATTATATTAAAGAAATTGGTGTTTGTGGCCCTTGAGTGGTCTTAGAAAATGAAATTTTGCCCCTGGCTGAAAAGGTTGTGCACCCATGATATATGGTATTTACCTGTCCAATCCTTTTAATGGCACAATATGTTCTGGGAGCTAGATGAAAAATTAAGTATAGGCTTTACACATTACACATCTGAACCTGATAAAAACAGTCAAGCTCAGCTTGCAAAAGACATCATGCAAAAACTGATATTTTCCTGCATATGCAGGCTAATTGATATAAAGGCTGATTTTATACATATGACATATCATGCAAGGAATTTACCTGCATTAACACTGATGATCAAAAAAGTTATAGATGTTTCATGCAATTTGATGGCACTTAAAAATATGCATAATCACCATATTATGTCAGTGGTAACAAGTTTCTGATAAAGTAGCTTAAATGTGAGAAAGAACCAAATTAGTGATGCTTAATTGTAGACTTGTTTCTGGCAAGATGTTTTGGTATTCCTATTTATGCATTCTTTTTACAAGTTTTATGGCTCTATCGTGAATATGTTGGTGGAAACTTGTATCCAAACATTTAAGTGAAGAGTAGTGTTAAGTAAAATCAGTCACCTTGAGATGAGATCAAATTATGCTCATTCTGATGCATTTCATGTCTCTAATGTTCATTGCCTGGGATACTGTACAAAACACAAACATCATCAAAAAACAAATCTGCCTGAAAAATTCAACCAAATTTGGGGGAAACAAATCATGCTTTATGACTTACAAGAATAGAATCCACATTTAGGGTAGGCATATGACACAATGCTAGTGCATACAAAATAAATATTATACTATGACAGTAAATGAGAGAATCTGTTCCATACTATAGATAGAATTAAAAAACTCCTATACATCAGAACATGTGGGAAACAAATGTCAATTTCTGGGTAGCTTCATGATCTTCTTGTTCTGAAATAGTAAAACCAAAAATTGTGCATGACCTGCTGCATCAGTTTTAGCACATCATTGGATGAACACGTTCTACTTATGGTCTCCACCTAGAATTTAAAAATAAAAGTGACTGAAATAAATCAAACCAGTCTGTTTCAATGTACTTACTCTGTGAATTTTTTGATGACAAGGTCTTGACAAGGCGATGTTTTGTCAGGGCTGGGTTAGGGTAGACAGGGTCAGGTAACAAGCTAGGTTTATTGGATGGCACAGTGTCTCCCTGTCATAATGAAAAATAACATTTAGAGTGTATGATGAATTTATTGTCATACTGCGCTTGACGAGTATTTCACACGTGTCAAGCTCTTCTTGCAAATAATTTGTAAACTTTGTAATATTGATCCATTTAATAGGAATTACAAATTGTTTAATAGTTTTCTTGGACTGGAATATTAATATGAAATTCATTATTGTGACTTCAGACAAGGGCATATTTTGATTATAGTACTGTAATGGATCAAAAGATTGTTAGCACATAACCACACAAGAAGCCACTGGTACAATAGCTAATATGCGACTAAAAGCACATCAACACAATTAATTTTAGAACCTTTTGAAAATACCAATTCAGTTCAACCTTTATACATTTGAGTTGTGTGATAAATCGTTTAGGACTATCTGAGACATAATCCACATTACTTTATAAGTTTTTTTAATTGAAGAAACCCTAGTTCCATTTACAACGGAAAACTTCAGTCAACCAGAGATAATTGACTTTGATTCTGTTACCTAAATCATTGTGTTTAAGTCAAACAGTGGCCATAATTTAAAGTCTGATAGAAAAAAAGAACGGGGAAAAATAAACTCTACTTGGGTCTACATCACATTAGTCCCCACAGAGATTTAATTCATAAAGACTTTCAAGAGCCATAAAAGAAAATAATTTTGCAATATATACAGGAGAAGAAATGTACAATTTACTGCCTTCAATGAGAATAATGGACCTCGAAAACAAGAACAAATACAAAACATTTTAGTTTAACATCTTTGTTTTTTAATTATTTTTTTTAAACTATTAAGAAAACAAGTAAAACAGAACTAATTAAGCTGCAATGTTTCAAAGTTGCACAGTTTCTACAATTCTTTCAGTCACTGTTACAGAACTCATTTATTCCTACTCAAAACCATCATAAGAATGCCATGTAAACAATTTCCAAACCTTTGTTGCTTTCAAATTTTAATACATCACTGGACATAATAAAAAATACTAAAAGCTAGACATAAAAATGTAATCTTTTCTGCTTACATCCATAATTTACATCCATAGATGATGTGGTTAGGTGACAACATTTAAGCAAGATTAATGACAGTAACAGAGTCATGTATTTTTATACCTTCTCCCCTAAAATCAATCAAATATAAGTAATTGTAAGTACACTTTAAGCTGAGGGAGCCCAATAGGACTTTTACAAGAAAACACATTTTAACAAAAAAACAACCTCCCTCTCCTTCCCAAAAATCACTTGCTTTTTAAATGCTGGAACATTTACAAGCTGCATGTCGATACCCCTCACTTTCTAATGCCAAGTATATGTAACTCTAGATGCGAGTCTATACTCTTCACTACTATATGCTAAGAACATTGGCCACAAGATTTCTCAACTTTTTACTATTAACTGGCAAGTATATGTGCCACCAGATGCAAGTTTATACTGTTCAATATTAAATGCTAAGAATGTGCCACCAGATGCAAGTCTGTACTCTTCAATATTAAATGCTAAATACATGTGCCACCAGATGCAAGTCTATAATCTTCAAAATATTAAATGCTAATTACATGCGCCACCAGATGCAAGTCTATACTCATTTTACTCTCACATTGCACCAACATGTCATGAACATATGCAAGGCTGCATATCTTGAACTGAGATGCATCAGTTCCATTCACAAATATCTTTCAGTTGATGCTACTAAAACACTCGTGTGTTCATTAGTACTTTCCAGACTGGACTATTCTAACTCAATTCTGTCTGATTCATCACAATATCTACTCCAGAAACTTCAAAACACTGCTCGAATCATCTTTAGAGTACCTCATCAGAGCACACCTCACCACTGCTCTGTACTCTATACTGGCTATCAATTCGATACAGAATCAAACACAAAATTTGTTTGTTTGTTTGTGTTTGGGTTTAACGACATTTTTCAGCACACGATAGGCTATACACATAGCTGGCAACCCCAGAGTGCAAAAATACTGATTACTTGTGACAAAAATACTGATTTTCAGGAACAAATACTGATTTTTTAATTTCAATGCATATGTATCTATTCAAAACATATACAACCATCAGTAAAGTTGGACAGTGCCGTACATAATTATTTAATGTCAAAGATGCACATTTGTAGCTTCTGGAGTTGCATCATATGGGTGCCCATTCAAAAGGTGTAAGAGTGCAACACACTCAAACACACGGTATTTATAGGAGCCCTTTCCACGCCTTGTTTCTTTTTTAATCATTGATTCCAATGTACCAACTTTCAATGATTATCTCTCTTCTGAGATTTTCTTAATGAAATGTCTTCGTTCAAGCATAAGAATTATCTTTTGCGACTTTAATGTCTGAAAAACGTGTGCAAAATAAATCGCCAAAAACACTAGTAAGTGAAAAAGGAAAGTTTATTTTTAAAAGAAATTTAAAAATCAAATTTCGATCGTTGTACATTAAGTTTTCTCTGTCATTTATCTACGTCGTAAGTTCAGGCTGAGATGTGTGTGATGAAGCAGAAACCTGATGTTTTTTAGCTTTATCGTGCTCTTGCATTTCATGGGCGCCTCCGTGCCCAATAGCGAAATCACGTTACACAACTTACAAAATCTCAATTTTTCTCCTTTACTATATGGTTTCACAATTCTATACAAGACGGCACAAATATCCTTCCAGTTGTCTCCTATTTTTCCTGGAGAAAATTCTGAATATTCTGCTTTCCAATTTATCATGATTAGAAGCTAAATGTTACGAAGACTTGATACAGCAACAGCAGTAACTATTGCGAAATCCAATACGGCGGATAACGAAAGGCATGGTAGCCTCGATTTCGAATGAACCAATCGTATTGTAGAACTGAATTCGTATATACATGCGATATATTCTGTCAAAATAGAACCGAGAGCGCGTTCTGAATCGACAATTCCAAAGAAATTTTATTAATATTTTTTTAAATTAAAAAATGGATTTTTGGGGGAAAAAAAACGTATACCCGTATTCAGGTCCAAAATACGGGACAAATACGGAAAAAAACGGGACAGTTGGCAGCTATGTATACATGGCGGCCAGTATTAGTGGTGGAGGAAGAACCCGGGGAAAACCCCTGGAAAGAACCACCGACCCACAAGAAGCTACTGGCAAGCTTTCTCACATAACTACATTAGCCAAATCTTAGAATCAAACCCATGCAGACAGAGGTGAGATGGCAGTGATCCATAACGGAAAGCGCTTTAGACCACTCGGCCATTTGGGGCCCCTACAAAATTTATTCTATATGCTATGTTTCACTGACAGACTCCAGTCAAACATACCTATCCGTCCTCACCCATGTGTATACACCAGCAAGATACTTATGCTTCTCTTCTGACAATCATATACTCATTGTTCCCACTATGAAAATGAAGTCATATGGACAAAGTTCTTTTGCATACAAGGGCGATGTGGAACAAATTACCCATTGAAATTAGACACAAAGACACATTGGTCCCTTTTATGAGTGCTCTGAAAACTCACCTTTTTCGACTGCAGGAACAAACTTAGAGACCTAATAATGTTTTGTATCTTATATGTTTTCAGTGTGTTTTATGTTTTCCAATAACATGGTTTTTGTTGTTTGTTTTTTGTAGTCATTCCATTATAGATGTTATAAAGTGCTTAGAACTTCTAAAGATTAGGCGCTATACAAAGTCCTCATTATTATCATTACTCTTCAATATTAAATGCTAAGAACATGTGCCACTAGAATGGAGTCTCTACTCTTCACTATTATACCAGAGTGCTATGGTATAGTGGGTCTTAAAATTTGCAATTGTCTAAGAAGTGAATAAAAAAAGTCCAAGATATAAGTATGTCTATTTTATTCTTCTTTGCTCCTTATTTAAATGCATATAATTTCCAGTTTAAATCAGATGACTGCAGGAAATGATCGATAAACAGATGTCATGTAGATTCCAGGTTAAGCAAGTGGAGTTCTTCTGATATTGTGATAATCTCCAAATTTTACTTTTATGATGGCATATACTTGTTCTAATTTTGGACTTAATTTATATGTTAAACCGACTTGAAAAATGGATGCTACTTTCATGACACTCATTCTGCCACCAAAAGAAACTTATCAGAGAGAAAAAGAAATGCATCTGTAACTACCTGTGACAAGAAGATCAGCATGAAAGTACATGTCGACCTCAGACTGTTTAACAATAGTCCATAAGTCACATTCTGACTCTTATTTAATACCATAGATTCTTAACAAATAAGGTAATCATGTGATCTTACTCTTGCATAACATCATTGGCATTCATCAGACGGCAAAGTGGTTCATTGATTTGCTACAACAGGGTTCATACTGATCTATGAATGATAAATTCAAAGACTTTTCCCAAACTTTCAAAGACCACAAACAGAGATTTCCAAGACCTATTTGTGCTAACATTGTGTATACAGGTTATATCAGAAAACAACGAATGCCAAAATGAAAAACTACAATATTGTTTACCGATTAAAGTCAAACTATAATTAATTTCCTAAATTTGCATTATAATGATCTGGAAGATAGGTTAACATTCGTTGTTTTTTTTTCAGAAATATGTAACATACGTGTCAGATTTAATACAAAATAAATTGTTCTCTTAACAGACATCAGCACTGCTTTAAATGCATTATTATATTTGATTTTTTTCCTCTTCAATCATTTTGGAAAGAGAGCCACCACTATCATCTTTTCCTCTGCTCTTCTCCTATGAGCATTTGACTCTGTGACAAGCACAATGAGTCCTTTTAACTCTGCCTCTTCTGCTTTCTATACAGAAGAAGCATGTAGACTGGCAATGTCAGCTTCAAGATGCAGCTTTTTGGCTTAAAGTTCTTCCACTTCATCCAAGGCTAACTCCCGTTTCATTCCCTTTTGGTTTTTCTTCTCATTCTTCTCCTCTGCTTTCTTCTTATCCAGATAGGCATGGTAATTATGTTTTGCAGTGGAGGCATGTCATCATTTCATTGCTAATGATGATTTTCAAAGGTCCACCTGCTTTTCTCATTGTGTCAATGATTAGCCTTTAAGCTCTAAGGCTTTCTCTGCTGAGGTTCTCAACAGATGCCTGTTTGTTGACAGAAAATCCTCTCTCCACTGTTGCCTGCCCATGTGACAACAACATTCCAAAGTTCTACATATTCCTTTGTTTTGGAAAGGACAGAATAAAACACTTCATCAAGGCTTCATCTGTTCTATTGAAGCATGTCAAGGGATGATTGTCCAATTGGATAACTTAGGGGTACAAACAAACGGGGATGCATAGTCAGACTAGAGATACACAAATCAATTTCGGCAATGTGATTTTTTTATAGCATTGGGGGAAAAGTCGAGGGTCGGCAATGAGAAACATTTATTAATTCGTTTTTTTTATTTGCCTAATCAAATGACTTGACTTCATACAGTTAAAGCTTCACAGCACACGTTAACGGCATTTAAAAAATTTTTTTTACTCGCAATTTAAGAACAACTCCTGCTTAACTATACTAAAGTGTACGCATGAGCACTTTAAAACTGTTTATCCGTGAATTAAATTTTATTACAATGGATGTCCCTCAAACATGTTAAATAAAACGACAGTATAAGTAAATTTAAACGGGCCCTCTTCTGCCGTATCTCCCAAATCATCAAACTAAACAATATCTTATTTTATACCCGAAGACTATTCTGCCCAAAACTACTAATAGCTTATACTTCTGCATCTTTGTTGCACTAAATGAACAGTATATAGTTACTAATTTGCAACTTATCTTTAGCATGACTTGTAAAGGAAAGGCTCCTTCTCCCATTGAAGCCAAGTTGATCGTCTTAAGTTTACACAATGTACAAAATGCCTTTCGTTTACATAATTTATCCTTTTGCAGCCATTCCTTGTATTTCTCTTGTTCAAGCCAGATAGCGTTGAAAGAGCAAAGACCTGGCATTTTTAAACACTGAAGATATAAATCGACTAAACAAATTTTGAATCCTCGAGCGTGTTACTTTCTACATAGAGTGAATTAGTGTAATGAACATTTTGATTGGCCAAAGCTGATGGATTCGTCCAATCAAACTGAACGATTCATCAAAAGAAAGATGCCAGGAAAACCAGCTACATCTGAAGTTAACGACCTTAGGCAATTTTATTTGTGACTTCCTTTGATGAAGTGTGTAGCCGTCTTGCTTTGATGAAGAGTGCATGTGCGATTGAAATCGCTGCTGAGGCCAACTTTGGATGGTCAAAAATAAAGCCTCTTTTGTTTTTGCGGCGGCAATTAAACTGAACGGGTCATCAAAAGAAAGAAACAAGGATAACTAGATTACATCCAAATCGAACAACCTCGGATAATTTTATTTGTGATTCTGGAAAGAAATTTAAAAAATTGGGGTTTATTTCAATTATCAAAGACTTTTAAAGACCTCAGGGTAATATTCTTGATTTTCCCAAACTTTCAAGGCCTTGAAAATGCTACCTCATTTTCCCCAAACTAAGACCTTCAAAGACCGTACGAACCCTGTACAATGATAACCATTTTAAGAAGATATAGATTGAATCTGAGACCATAAGATGCAGCCATTATTTGGAAATAGTGATATTCAGGTGTGTATTTTCAATATAGTGTACTCATCAGTATCATAGGTGGCATTATATAGAAAAATGCCAAATAATCTGAATACGATGATACCAGAGAAACCATGATATCACAGGAAGCTACATAAATGCCAAGTACATATACCACTATATGCGAGACCCTACTCATCGCTATCAAATGCCAGGAATACTGGCCACTCTTCACTATTAAATGCCAAGTACATATGCCACTAGATGCAAATCCATGCTCTTCACTACTAAACGGCAAGTACGTGAGCTTCTAGATGCAAGTCTCAACTCACTGTTAATGCCAAGAACATGTACAATAATAAGCACATTGATACTCCTCACTAAGAAATACCAGGAAGATGTGTTACAAGACCCTACACTCCTCGCACCAATTCATCATCAGCCTGGCAACTCCCACAGCACCGTGTTACACTGCTATTCCAAGTGTTAACTAATAAAGACTGTCCATCAGTACAATGTGATAATTAAGTCTACTTACATATTTTGTCATGATCCTGTTGCTGATGGCAACGGCAGACTTGCTGGGGATGCAGTATGTCAGACGGACCTCGGTGCCGCCTATCTTGTGCTTGTTCATTTTTTGTTGGGCCTGCTCTGCCTCCTCAGCTGTTGCATACTCAACAATACCAAACCCCAGAGATACTCCCTCTTTGGTAACAATCTAAAAAGACATCAAAATTTGTTTAAGTCAATACATGTCAACTTTTAAATATTTTTTTGGGCAGGGTCTCTTATCTGAATTGCCTATGTGTGCTAGCATATGTAGACTTATACATTGTACTGGTGCCTAATTTTTTGAGTATACTTTATTCAATGTACAGACATACTTCAGGTACTGATTACTGCACTCTCACTGTTGCCGAAATGAAAAATTACATGCGATAAAGTCTAATACTATAAACTTTATCACCAGAAAATGCAATTCTGCATACATAAATTTCAAACAGATTATAATGCAGTTAATGGAGCAGTTCCATAAGTGATATCTCAAATCAAAAAGCGTAATTATTGTACAATGGTGCTTTACATCACGAACCATGAACTTTGATAGTGGACACAATTGGGCTAGAAATTAACTCTAATTCACTATCCAGAGTTTAGTGATTTTGCCAACACCAAAATCCAGCTGCCATTAATCCATTGGAGCAGTTAAAATTATCACTTGCTGCTATCAAACAGTTATGAAGTTGTCACGAGTTAGCATTTATGTCAGTGTTAACTGATCTATTTATTGTATTCACTGAGTACCTATCAACATCCTGTACTTATGACATACGATAAATGCTTGTGGCAAAAATGAATAGGTGTTAAAACACTCATTCAGTCCTCAAGTATGATTACTGTCAAAACAGTCGTCACATATTGTGGAGCAAGCCTGATGTACGATACCCAAACATTGGTTTTATTCCTCATGATATCAAAAGGTATTACCAATCTGAAAAGACTGCTTGCCAGCTTAATGAAAAATCAAGGATTATACTGAACAATATGTTTGAATATTTATATTGTTGTTAATAAACATTCAATGCACTGTGCAGTGACAATTGTAAACATGTACAGATAGTTGCAAGCTGTGTAGCCCCATATGGAATGGTATAAACTAGATGACAAGATAGAGCAAATATCATCAATAAATGAGATAAGTACCAGAAATATTAGGAAAATGAACACTAAAACCTAGTCGAGGCTGTGATGGGGTGCATGCTCTGTGCTGTGTATTCTGAGAAATAAGAGTCCATGCAGTACTTCATTTGTGAGTCATGTTGGTGAAATACAGTTATTGTTTAGAGTTCATGTTAATAAATAAATGCTGAATCAGAAAGTCAACTGGCTTTTGTTTTAGAATAATCAGTGAAATTTAGAACGATCAGTAAAAAAAATTCATTTGTTCATCCTGTCAATTAGTGAAGGAAAACACTTCAAGCCCTGAACTGGTTTGTACTGTAAACGCATAAATACAAAATCAACCGCAAAAAAACACAGACACTAATATGATTTGGTATAATGTTCCAGCAGATCCACATCTAGTGTTACTAATAATTTCTAACAAATAGCATAGATCCAGATTTGCCAACACTATGTGTTTGCTTGCCAGATGCTACTTATAAGTAAGTATATAAGTATATATTATTAGTAAAAGCCAAGTAGAGATAGATGACACAAATAATCAATATATCTAGCATCTCTTAATCTGTCTGTATCTGCAACAAAGTTACCTGGCAATAAAGGGGACTAGATTCTTTGCTGAAGATTTCCCTCAGGTCTTGTGTTTCCTTGAATTCACGAGGAAGGTTATCAATCAGCAGACAACGTGAGTGGAGCTTGCTGTAATTCATTAGACTATCTGGGATGATGTCACAGTGAACCTTGTATCCACTAATGTCCATGTGGTCAAACATAGTTCTGTTCTGGTTACACCTCTCTATAGTGTCATATTCGACGAATCCATAGCCCTTGCTTTCTCCTAAATTATATAAACATGAATGTACGATTAAAAAAAGTTACAATTTACATCTGAACATCTGTAATAATCAAATTCATTACTCAATCACCTCTGGCCAAGAGGTCACTGTTCCCCATGATATCAGATTCAACTAACAATTTTGACATCGAACTGGCATGTCAAATCTGTAACTAATATAAAAGATAGACTTTTTACTCGAGTCTGAGATAAAAAAAAATTGTAATCCAAGGTAGTGATAGTCTATCATTTAAATGAATTCAATCTCCATTTTTTAACCACAAATATTGTCAAAAATTCCTAAAATTACAACAAGAATAATCTTTTCGGATTAAACATTCATGTCATAGTCAAGTCAAACAGAAGAGTGACTAACCTACATATCACTAATAAAACTTAAAACAAAACCCAGCATTGATATACATTGAGATGAAATTATATTCAACAAATTTAATTACTTTTTTTGTTTGTTTGATAAGGATATTAAAAAAAAAGCTTTAAAAAAAGTTAAGTCATATCACTATGATGTTTGCAGTGAGGCAGATTATAACGATGTCTAGCACTGGGGCATCATGCTGCAGACATGAAGCATGATGTCCCAACAAGTCGCATCATCCTGACACCAGGCCGACCAGTCCTAACACTAACCTCTTAATGCTGAGTGTCAAGAGAGGCAGCTGGTTAGTACCATTTAGTACCAGTATCCCAGCATTGATATACATAGAGATAAAATTATATTAAACTAATTTAATTACTTTTTTTGTTTGTTTGATAAGGATTTTTAATGTAGCTTTAAAAAAAGTTAAGTTATATCATTATGATGTTTGCAGTGAGGCAGATTATAATGATGTCTAGCACTGGGGCATCATGCTGCAGACATGAAGCATGAAAACGAGCACCATACATATTTTTTGTATATAACACAAAAAATGAAAATTCCACATGAATGGAGACCAGATAAAAGCTGGAAGTGCAGACATGCC
The DNA here is from genome assembly GCA_030141615.1 of Unio pictorum. NCBI lineage: Eukaryota > Metazoa > Mollusca > Bivalvia > Unionida > Unionidae > Unio > Unio pictorum. The sequence goes on from JARLTB010000218.1 coordinate 264,865, forward strand.
GACCTAACAAGTCAGTCTCAGTAAGGCAATTGATTTTTTCCCTGCAAGATTGGCCAATCTTAAGTAAGGTGTAACAAAATATCAGTAACTGCTATTGTTAAGCTGGAAAACACAATTAAACGTTTGATGCAACTACAATAAACATTACATTCAAATGAAAAGTTTGTGTAGACATTATTTACTAGTTCCAAACCCTATGCAGCTCAATGGTATGTTGCCATCTTGCAACTTGATGTAATTCCTGTAAATTCTTTTCCATTTACAAAACAATAGTAACCATATCTCCCGCCATGAGACATACTCAAATTGGCACGTAATGTCCAATGAACATAACTGTGTCCTTTCCAGCTTTTAGTCACAAAAATCTGAATACTTGTTTTTATTCTTCTGTGTTGATTTTTAACACTTTTCTAGAAGCTTATTTTCCCCTTTGTCTTAAACATGCATCACTTTCTGGACACCAGCTTTAAAAATTCTATAATCAACAGTTTGATCATGCAGATGCTTTGTATGAATGAACAGATAGTTTAAAGTGTCTGGGGTGCTCCTGTAAAGTTAGTCTGGTTTCTGTGACTAATTTCAATAACTCTAAGATGCAACCCAGATCCAAATAAAGCACAGATGAACCAATTATCTGGATTTTCTACAACAACAATTTTTCAGTACTTTTTGCTAGTATGCCACTAAGGCTGTATTTTACACTAATTTTCATAAGACTTACGGCAAAATCATACGAGTTAGCAGGTGAGGAAGTGGGAGCTAATGGATAAATATGAAGGAAAACTTTGCTTACCCGATTCCTCTGATCTCATGAGAAAACACTTCTCTACATTTCCATGCTGGGAGACAATCTCTCTGAATTTCCACTCTGTCATGTCAAGCGGGAGGTGGGCAATACAGAGCAGCTTATTTGTAACAAACACTGAGAGAGTGACAGGTACATACAGAAGCCGTGCATTGCCCATCATGGATACAACCTTCTCAGTATCTTCAGGATTGGCAAGAGTAACAATTGCTAGAAAATAAAATATCAAGTACATTTGCCAGAACCAATCAATCTACATATAGTTTATATGGTGCATGTATCATTGCTGCATACATTAATGAGTTAATTCTCATTCAATGTCAGCTAAAGTTGTTTGACTTTATATAAACCAGAGAGATACAAGTTTCATGTGAAAAAACCCAACATTTTAAAGGATTTCTTTTACTTCAAACAAATGGTTTTAAACAAATTTCACCCTCCAAAGGATTTGCCTTTCATAAAAATGCAGGATCAAAAACATGACAAAATACTTTTAATGAACAGTTATTGAAAAATGTAATCATGTGTAACTCTGCTGCTGCTGGCCGTATTTTTTTGTTAGTCTTGGGTCAGATAAGAAATACAATTCACACTGTTAAATGTACATCGAGATTTCCTTTCTCTGGAATTTAAGGAATTCAAGGTGAAAAGGTACTTTTTCTACTAGCTGAAGACAAATGGAAGCTTTGCAAAACAAATCATGAATAGCTTGGTGTCTATAACAGTGTTAGAACATATTTTACACTCTCAAAAGATAATGGAGAAACAAACAAAGTCAAAGTGAGGTAAAGGCAGTTTCTGTACAACAGTGCAGTGTTATTTATGTACCTTCACAACTTCATGGATTGCATCTAACTAATGTACCTCTAGGGTAAAACACACATCTACTTAAGTCCTGACTAGAATATATATCAGCCATATGTCTGTAAAGAAAACACACATCTACTTTAAGTCCTGTCTAAAAAAATATATTGACCGTGTCTGTAAAACATGTTTATTGTAGTCTTGACAAGAATTTACATTGACCATATGTCTGTAAAACACACCTAATAAAGTCCTGATTAGAATATATATTAGAAATGTCTATAAAACACATCAACTGTAATGCTGACTAGAATATATATATATATATTAGCCAAATGCCTGTAAAACAGACATCTTCTGAAGATTAGACAAGCATATATATTAACCATATGTCTGTGAAAAACATATATTAACCACAAGTCCATCAACACAACAAATGTAGTCCTGACTAGAATATACATTAGCCATATGTCTATGAAATACACATCTGACTAGAATGTAGACTGACCACATGTCCATAAATTAAATCATAGTCCATCTAGAATATATAATGGCCAATTCTTTAAAACACATCTATTGTAGTCCTGACTAGAAAATATTTTGATCATATGTCTGTAAAACACACGTCTATATTAGTTTTGACAAGAATATGTATTGGCCATATGTCTGTAAAACACGTCTACATTGGTCTCGACAAGAATATGTATTGGCCATATGTCTGTAAAACACGTCTATATTAGTCTCGACAAGAATATGTATTGGCCATGTCTGTAAAACACGTCAATATTAGTCTCAACAAGAATATGTATTGGCCATGTCAGTAAAACATGTCTATATTAGTCTTGATAAGAATATGTATTGGCCATGTCCATAAAACACGTCTATATTAGTCTTGACAAGAATATGTATTGGCCATATGTCTGTAAAACACGTCTATATTAGTCTCAACAAGAATATATATTGGCCATGTCTGTAAAACACATGTCTATATTAGTCTCGACAAGAATATATATTGGCCATATGTCTGTAAAACACGTCTATATTAGTCTCGACAAGAATATGTATTGGTCATATGTCTGAAAAACACGTCTATATTAGTCTTGACAAGAATACGTATTGGCCAAATGTCTGTAAAGCACATGTTTTTTTTAGTCTTGACAAGAATATGTAGTGGCCATTGTAGAAAAAAAAAATTACTCTGATAATTAATCAGCAAACTCACCATGGTGAAGGTCTCGGTTAATCACTACATCTTGTACATCAAATTCGCTCAGAAATGTTTTTATCTCCTGTAAAATAGAGCACAAAGTTAAAATCAGTAAATATTTTTATAGACAGGCCTGAGTAGATAAAAAAAGGATGATGACAACAGTAGATCTTGAGTGAGTGAGATGACGGCAATCAGGTGAAGAAAAGGCCATAGGAATGGGAGACACACTGAAATCATGTTTTCCATTGTACAGGGGAAGAACTGTTTATTTCTCCATCCGTGTACTTGTTTTGATGTGCTATTCAGATTATCTGACTGGATTTGACTGTTATGCTATGGATCATGGCTGATGTATGTCTACTGATGTGTTGCACACTGTATGTCAAGTGACTGCTTGCAATTTGCATGTTTGCTAAATTTATCCAAACAGGAATTCAGTCTACAAATTTCTAATATTTTACACAAGTTCTTCCTAATTTTTTAACATGAGCACAAAAATACATTTGAGATATAAAATATATCAATGTAATTGACTGAATATTTCATTGTCCATAAAAATGAAATGCAAAATGAAATATTTGATCATAATTTTAGATGTTCTTCACATTAAGAAAAAAAAAATCTTTTTCAATACTGCCAAAATATGGTGAATGAATACCCTGTTTGGATTCCTTCAGTAATGTGTCACTGCACTGCCAGTGCATTTTAATGTGTGGAGATGAAGAAAGATTCAAAGCAACAGAAACATGAAACTTTCCACCAGTAAAACTGAAGTTTGGAAAAAAGAGATAGGAAAGACAGAGGTTAGAAAGATGCACATGTATCACTGCAGATGAACCATCCAATACAAAAAGAGACAGATAAGTTCAGACTCAGAAAAGGTCAAAAAAGTAAAAGGAAAGACGAAAGCAATTTAAAACGTTACCTTCTCAAAAGCATGCACATGAGATTGATAGAAAGAGGAAAAGAAATTCAATATCATGGATTGGAATGAACCTGTCTGCTTGTGAAGATTTATGTGAAAAGTATATATCAATGCTTACAGTGAAGATACTAACACATGTATCACCAGTTTTCAAAATAATCAACTTGTACGGTCAATTGCTGATACTACACAGTATCTTAATGCCTCAATCTGTTTCACTGCTGTAGGTACCGGTATCAAACAAGTTTGAAAGAAAGGTAGACCACAAAAGGACCTAAAATTCATCAATATGGAAATACTACATGTATTTATTAATAAAATATGTATTCCAAATCCTTTAGGTATAGTCTCAAGTTTTTAGAATTTTTGTCCCTATTGTAATGCTTCACTGTAAGCAGAGAAACGAGAAAAAGTGAAAAGAAACTGAAAATGCTTTTGTTGGTTATTTTGTTTATTACAAACAGACCATCATTATTATGGCAACATTTTAATTATTTGGATTTCTGTTAGGAAAAAGAAAACTTGTTATAAATATGTACTACTTATCTGCAACTTTTGCATTGCTCTCCTTTTCTAGGATACTACGGCCCCAGTCCAAACTCACTAAGTAACTGGAGAATTTGAATTGAAAGAAGATAAAAAAACAGGGTCCCTGTCTGATTCCTTAACCATATCCATGATAACAAAATACCTTCATCTTTTTATATGGACCAAGTGAAGCAGAGTGGGAGGTAATCACTGCAATAGCATTGTATGTAATAAAATTAGCATGACATCCCCACTATATTTTTTCTATGTTGCTAATTCTGCACTAATAATGTATCAAAGTTTGGAGGCTGATGGCCCAAAACAAAATCTGTTTTAAGAGAACAATGCAATTGTCTTTACATTAAAAGAGTAACTGTCTTCACCACATACTGTGCTACCACAATGGACCCAATGAATTAATGATTTTGCTCCGTTGCACCAAAGATCAAAGGTAATGGGAAGCAAATGTAGTGAAAGACTGCAGGTAATCTGCTCTCACAACATCATCCAAAGATAACTGATTCAAGTGGAACAAGATGCAGTAACACACTGCATGATCAAGGGTTGTTGTTGTAGGGTTTAACACCATTTTTCAGCACACAATAGGCTATACATGGCAAATCTTAGACTCGAACCCACACAGATAGAGGTGAGACGACAGTGATCCATAACGGAGAGCGCTATTGACCACTCGGCTTCTTGGGGCCCCATGATCAAGGGTATAAAATACCATGACAGAAAGGCCACTTCTGGCAGTGAGGATAAAGAAATTGAAGCAAGGTTATGATTAACTGCAAACAAACTTTTTCCACTGATAAAGTCTGATGCTCTCGAGGGTATGGTTTGCAAATGAAAGTTTCTCTCAAAGGTTCATGAGGGTTTTTTGATAACACCCAAAATGTTAAATGTAGACATTTATGAGTGAGATGCCCATCTCGTGAGCTCAAAATATCTGATGATAATCAGAAAGGCAAGTCTGATCCTATGGTGTGAGATCAACCCTGTGAAAACTTTAAAGTGTCAAAATGGACTTATAACCCATAACAGAAACAGCAAATTCTCCTCCCTTAAAAAAGTAGACGAAAATCTGCAAATTAATTTTTTTAGGGGTAGCCAGGATCTACTAGATTTTCTACTGCACCAATTACAAACAGTTTTCTTCCTTGTATCATAAACTTTGTAACTGGATTGCCTCCATGGTTGCTCCATGACTTGGTGATGCAGTTGGCAACCATGCTCAAAAACTGGTGTTGGCTGATCAATCATTTAAGACGAAGCAGGACGTTTTGGCGCCGGCCACTTTGGCACCGAGCAATTGTTATTCCTGTTGATAGGTAACCATAGATTAGTGGAGCGGGTAAGGACAACACTGATTACCTCAGCGATCAAAGAGATGTAGTGTGTAAGTGAAATATCAAGTGAAAAATAAAAAGTAAAATTATTCCAATGATCAGCCTGTGTGTTATTAAAATAACTCTAACTAAACCTATGTTATGTATATTCATCAGTAGAATGAATTGGCCGTCATCTGCAGCTATGTGAAGATGGGCTTAACATTCGTTTTTCAACTCGCATCGCCAAAATCTCTGAAGCTTATCGGCACTGTATTTATCAAAAACGTATTGATATCCATCGTGCACGTACTTTTCTTGACCACGCTTCGATATCATAACACTCATTTCCGAAAGAAAAGAAACTTTTACGTTAATACATTTGACAGCACACTGATATAAACAAACAATTATATAGAAGTGGGTTTAAGCCTGAATGGCTAAATCGTTAGTCCTATGCGTGGACGTGTTTTACCTTATCATTGCTTTCATTTTCAAATATGAATAACATGTTAGACATCAATATTAAAATGTTAATCTTTAAGTGGTCATAACTCACAGGACAATATACCAATAGTCAATTATCTTAAGCGTCCTGCTTATATTGTTATTTCTTAATCCTTTTGTAACTGCCGACATGGCCTCTAATTATCTTAAGTATAATAATGTGTAATCTTTTGATGTTAATCCTTTTGTCGGTGACAAAACTTCCAGCGACAAAATGGTCGCACCAAAACGTCACGGACTGCATTTAAGACAAGTCAAGCATACAGGTGGAAAATCTGGGAGTTGTGGTTGAACAACCTCTAGAGCCGTGACTGCTGCTACATCCCACATGGTAATCTTATCAGCCAACAGGTCTAGGAGACCACAGCTGAACAATTAGAATGAGCTGGAATGTACAGATCATGCAGAATTCTGTTTTAAGGTGGGAAGGTGCCAAAGTCCACCACCAGTCACTATGATTTAGCACTGCAGAGACAAAAATTGGGAGCATGTTGAATCTCACAGTGAACAAAAGTACTTTTGATGAAGAGCATGCATACCTACTTGGCACACGAGATATACTACTTAAGATGTGCTGTTGAGGACAAACCATCACACAATGACAAAGTATATGGCTAGCAAACTACTGTAGGGCATGAAATGGCTGCATTTCTAGGTTGTTCATGAAGGGTTGCTTGTTCTGCACCTTCTGGTTGAGGGTGTGCACCCCTGTGAATAGGAAATAGTTCAGTTCATGGCTGTTGAATTGGGACTCCAGGCAGGGATTTTAATCCAGAAAATATGTGTGTGTGACTATGTTTGTAAAATAGAACTGCATGATAATTTATGGAGATAAAACCATTCTTATTAAATATAAACATGATGTACAATAAAATACAGTATAAAGCATCCTGACTGTTGAACTTTCCAACATAAAGCATAATGATGTTAATATTCTGATAAACGTATGTATAGTGTCCCTCAAAATGAGTTTCCCTGTGCATAATCATATTTTCAAGTGTTACTAGCATAATACCACCTCATTGCTACAGTTTGTTCTATACAAGGGATGCTACTCACCCACTGAGGGTTTAACTTATGATGAAAAAGGAGGATGTGTTAACAGCTTTAATGACGAAGATCAAATGTAACTTTTGGAGAAGTTGCTAACCAAGGTGGTATTTCTGGAACATATGATTCTGAAGTATTTCCAAAACTGACTTCTGCTGCTTGTAAAGAACAGATATGTATGACAAGAGTTGAATTGAAGTTTTGTTTCTGAGAATACAAGATCTGGTATATGGGTTTAAAAAAACACATCAAGATGTGGGGTTAGAGGAACTAAAAGATGAAATGGTGTCATAGAGATGAGCCAATTTCATTTTTCCAAAATGAAGGGATAGTTCAAATTGCCTCATCACATAGAATTTATAAAGGTTCAGTTTTAGCCAACAGCTTAGAAGGTTTTGAATACTGTGTAGTCCCAGAAGATTCTAACGCAATAGTGGGTCCTTGTACAGTTTCCAATTTGCCAGAAGCAGGAACTGGAGAGGACACAAGTTAAGTTTCCTTTGGGGAACTAAATCAGCAGTCATGTTCATCAATCACTGAGGAGTGTCAAGGTAAAGGCAAGCTAACAATGATGTTTTGACCCTAAGACCTGCCATGATGAACAGATTATGAGCAGTTCTGTCTGCTGAGATACAAAACTTCCCTTGATTTAGGCAGTAGTCTCCATGTCATAGCCTTTCACCAGCAGAAATTTTAGTTGAAAAGATTAACAGCAAGCAAAAACTGTATGCCTTTTTCAACACCAAAAATATCTGGGAATATAACCCTGGAGTGAGGTCATTTTCCACCCTCTCAATGCACCCATTCTACAAGTTGCATCGCTTGGACTGGTTAAATTACCTGAAATCCATGATAGACAATGATGTTCCTTGAAGCAAAGCTGGTATCCTTCCTTTAGAGTGGAACTGACCTACACACTGTCTATGGCACCTGACCAAACCTCTGGAAAAAAAGCCAGTCTAGCACCTACTGGGAAAGGAAGACATAGCAGGAGAACAACTCCTGTACTGACTACTTCCCTCCTTTTGGAGCAGGAGTCTAAAGACCTCCTCTCATGACTTCTTCAACCACCTTGTCCAATAAAAGACAGCAGAGTGAGAGATTTGAACTGTCACTGTCTGCTGAGGCTGACCCTGTCTGGACAACTTCTCAGAAGGTTCCAGTGGTTGGTCAGTATATGTGCAGTTCATAGCCAATTTTGATAGGCTTGGTGGTATTACCTGGGACATGTTAGCTTGTAAGTCAAATCCTGCAATGCTAGAGAGAAGATCTGCACAAGCTCCTAGCCTTAGTCCAATGCGTGATCTATCTAAAGACAACATATCGGACGTCTGATCATGCACAACCAGTGAATGATAGGCAGGTGTTGTTTATAGCCATGAGGCTTTTCTTGTGCCAGCAATTACACACACCAGGCAACACATCTCTGAAAGAAAAAAAGAATTTTGGTACAAGAAAATAAAAGAACCAGGAACCAAAGACGGATACATAATACTTACCAAACATCGGATACCTGATATGTCAGGAACATAACCTTTCAAAATGGTGGCAATGACTAAGAAATCAGACTGGGATAATGTTCTTTTCAATTCTGGGCCTTTAAATACTAATTGGAGCTAGGAAATGTTTGACTTGGACTGAGGACTTAGCATCCTGGAAACAAAAAGCAATGCAACAGTAACAGAAAAAGCATTAATGCTATTAAAACTTATTTTACTATTCCAACAAGCATTTCCAGCTAACATGTTCAATTCTGCAGTTTTGGTCTAGTTCATGCAAGCATGTTGTGTTACCAGTCAATGTATGAATTTCTCTATAGCCAAGTGCAACCTCTAAACCTTTTATATGCAGAGAGGGTTTTCCTTTGTTGGGTAAATAAAATGTTGGTCTATGTATCAACTTTTGTGCATTTCCTAAAGATAATTAAAAAATGGCAAATTTTCCTGGATAATACAATGTTCATATACTTAATTCAAACATTTTGCTGGAATTGAATACCTTGAAACAATGAATCAATGTTCGCAAAGAGGCACAAACTGCTGTGAATTAAGTGGACAAATAAATCAATGAACCAAGTTTTTGTTACAAAGAAAAGTGAATAAATTTCAAAACTGCTAAAATAATTCATTCACCAAAATGCAGTATTTTGAATGGATTGAAGCATTCATGACAGACTAGATCAACAAATTAAGATCGTTCATGTGCATTTTCAGTGAAGTCACACACAAAACGATACGTAATAATATGAAATGTAATTAAGTTGTTAAGGTAAGCAAGCAAAGAACAAAACAACTTGGATCTGTAAATGTTATTTCTTACAGAAAACTATTAGCAATGCTGAATTCAATATTTGACAAGGATGTGTTATATATCACCAGAGTTAGTATCCTTCATTTGCCTTCTTTGTTCTAATGCAACCAACAAAAAAAAAAAAAGAATACAAAAAGTGCTCATTATATATACTAACAAGTGATTCTACTTAACTTTATTTTGCTCACTAATGAGGATCAATTGTGATATGATACTACATATAGTTCTCTCACTTGCAACTTGGACACCTTTCATGACTCCAAGAAAGTGTTATAAAGAGGAAAAAGTGTACTTGCAAATCAGGAGTAGAGTATCAAACTTAATATAAATAAAGAAATTCTTTATCAACTCCTTTATTAATTATTTTCACAGCATCTGTGTAATACTCAAGGTCAATCATTGATAAATTTCTTTCAAGTCACCGTTGTGACATGGCCAAACATAGACCTGAAATAATAAATTGTTGATTCAAAGTTCTTAATCTATATTGTTTATACATTACATGTAGGATAATTCTAGTCATACATTGACTGGTGTTTATGAGTGTATATGTTGTACATGTAGTTATGTAAAGAGTTGTACTGCTTGCAAAACATGGGATCATTTGAAGTGGAAGTCTTGTTCTGTCCCATGTGGTGTTATTTGTCCATGTAATGTTTTTTGAATGGAGAAACAGTGCTATGTAGTGTTGTGTGCTTATATTCCCCTAACAACCCTGCATGACAGCAGCAAAAAAACCTTGCACAGGAGGCACAATGAGTTGATAGGGAGAGGTATGACAGTGGGGTGTGCGGCTGGCCTGCACTGGCCACTAATTCCCCAGCCACACTTCCAACCTGATATTTATTCTCCCACACTGTATGCTGCAGGCGGCCCTCATGTCAGACTTAATTCTCTCTTTTTTCATGGTACCTGCTTCAAAATCTTCGTCAAAATGTCGGAATGACAAATTGCAAGCCTGGAATCCAGATTACATGGTATTAAAAGATATAAATTCAAGCAAGGGATAGTACTTTTTGGACAGAATAGGGAAAGAAAGATGAAAAGGGGGAATTTGAAACTAAAAAAGATCATGTCCAAAATCTTTAAAAGAACCACAATGTGAAAACTTCATGAAGATAAATTGTATTTTCCTATCTAAATTAAGTTTCCTATCCAAATGGGAATGTATAATAAAAAGAGCCATCCATTCACAAAACGAATTTTACAATGTATAAGTACAGTGTACATGCCATAGGCACAGTATCACTGTGAACTCTTTTAACTTTCAAGCACTTTTAACTTTTAAAACCATAAATTACCAGAAAGTCCTCAATTCTTAAATACAAGACTTATCTGGATTTTTACCATCTTGGTCACTTTGTACAAATAGTATTTTAATGGAATTCAAACTTTACTGTCTGAAAAGAATTTCCAGGTATCCATGAAAAGTCCAGTTCATCTATCCTTCCATTTATTCTTAAGACATTCAAACACACCAACTATGGAGAATTTTTCTTTGCATATGTGTTAGGATGTACAGTACAAAATTCTTTGTCATGGCCTCTGACCTTGAACCTGATACAATGAATTAAAAGACAACAGAACTTGTCTCAGAAACTGTCAAGATAAACCAACATGCCAATTTATTTTAATCTATAATTAGCATCTTTTTAATATAATGAAAGGTTGTCATAATGACGTTATTCAAGGTATCCTTCATATATCCACAAACTGGATTTGATCAAAATCCGTAATAGTCATGTGTCTTAATATCAATAAGGCCAAGTCAGCTTATACCTGCTGCCATAAGTAACAGCAGACGAACTACCTGCAGCTACAACTAGTTCTATATGGAAAGTCCTCTCTGATGGATCAGGCAGTCTTCTTGCTATGATGGCAGATAGCAAGAGCTGTATGAACTGTGCAGGGCATCAGCTCATGTGCAGTCAAAGTTGATGGCCATCCACTGCATCCAGACAGGTCTCTAAAATATTGACCGTTTCTCCATCACCCTAGTCAGCATAAAGTGGTTGATGAGGATCTCACATTAGTGGTAAAAAAAATCATGCTAGACAAAGGTTATGCTAATCATCATCTATGCATGGAGTATGCACACTCTAATGGACTGTATACAACAGACGGACCAGAGAGAAGAACCACATAAGTAGATAGAGAACTGGCCAGGTCTGAAATTCAGATATAAGTGCTGAGTGGCACCTGCCTTCCTGAGGAAGTTAAAACACACAAGTAGGGGTCAGCTACACTTTCTGCACTGTCCAAGTAAAGAAGGGTGATATTAAGTCTGTACTGAGTTTGCCATTAAATCTCAGCTAGTCAGCAAACTCACAAATCTTCCAAAGGACCTGAATGATAAAACTAATGCAAACGAGACTCCAACTATCTGGAAAAATAGATGTAACTATTATCAATGCCTATGCACCCATCATGACCAATCAAGATGAGATCAAAGCATATGTTATGACAAACTGGCAACTTTTATTGCAGTAATTCTTATGGCATATAAGCCCATCATCCTTGGAGACTTCAATACACTAGTTGGTGCAGATCACTAGACATGGCCATTTGCAATTATGACTTCAGCAAATGCAACACTGGACATTGAAATGCATTACCCATTACCTCCTAATTGCTAACAGCAATCTGCACTGCAAGTGCTATAAGATGTCTTGGATGCACTCCATGCACTGGCTACATCATTATCATGAGATGAGACAGGCAGGGTGTTTGAGTTAAGGCCATATAAAATGCAGAAAGCAGGGTGTTACAAAGGCCATACAAAGCGCAGAATGCTCGAATGACCACAAGATCATGGTCTCCAAGCTCAATATCTGGATTCAGCCCAGCAGATGACATGGCAAAAAGCACCCAAAACTTCAATGTATCCAAATTGCAGCAGTAAAATGTGAAAATGACATTTGTTGAAAAAATGTGCAAGCAAGTTAAGTAACTTAAACTCTGAGAATGTAATGGAAACCTGGCCATCCTTAAGTGATGTCCAATATTCTCATGAAGAAAGAATTATACTGCTATATGGAAGCTTATATGGAAACAATCAAGATTGGTTTGTGTGTATGTTTTTAATTTTTAAGGTAGCTTTTAACTATTTGAGTCATTATTGTCTGCATGGTGGCAGATTATATTGATGTCAAACAATGAGGCATCATGCTGCAAACATACGGCATCATGTCCCACCCTGGCACATAATCCTGACACCACATTCACCAGTCTTAACACTAGCCTCTTAATGCTGATTGCCAAGCAATGCTGCTGACAGAACCATTTTTAGAAGTCTCTGGCATGACTTATCTGGGGTTCGAACACATGACCTTCCACATCCAAGGCGGACACTCTAACAACTTCTGCAAGATTGATTTGATCAGAACAATGATGAATATGGAGAACAAGAAACATTACTAAAAGGCCAGCTTAGAAGTAGCACTTCATCTAAACAGGCAGATATCAATAACATCAAGAAGACTGTCCAATACAAACTGCTGAGCAGTAAGGCAGATGAGATTCAGTCCTATACAGACAAGAATTACATGAAGAACTTATAATATATGGCCATCTGGAACATCTCCAATACTGATGGCACCACACCATACATAAGAGATATTAAACATATAAGCAGAACACTTCAACAACATACTCACTCATCAATCAGAAAGGCAACAGATGAACTGAAGTTGAAATTAACATATCACTTGCTGACTGAAACAAAGAAAACAACTGACCTGTTGTCAAATGGATAAGCACCTGGCACAGATGCTATACTCATAGCAGGAGGCTTGCACATGGCTCAGAAACTGACTGAGCTCTTCCAGTCCATATGGATAAAATGAACTGTACCCCAGGATTACAATGATGCATTCACTGTCCATTTGTACAAGTGCAAAGGCAACATAAAGTCTACCAAGAACATTTCCTTGATAGCCAGTAAAACCCTTGCCAGAATTCTGCTGAACTGCAATGCATATCACTTTAATAATGTGCTCCTAAGAGTCAGTGCAGCCTCATGTAAGGATGAGGGACCATAGAAGTGGTGTTTGCAGCATGTCATCTCTAGGTGAAATACAACCGTATCAGAAACATAACATGTACATAACTCTCAGGAAGATCATGGAAAAATTCAGTTACCCAGAGAAAATAATCATAATGGTTTGTCAATTCAATGATGTCATGCTGATATTTGTCATGGACAATGGTGAGTGATCTGAACCATTTGAAAATTACCAATGGAGTCAAGAAAGGCTGTTTGTTGGCCCCAACCCTCTTCAGGATATTGTTCTCTATCATGCTATTGATGCGTTCCATCACTGTGACAATGGAATCAATGAAAAATACCATACTGATGGCAAGCTCTTCAATCTCAGGAGTCTACAATAGGAAACTACAGGCAAAGATGAAGTTAATGTACGACTGTTTGTGATTCGCTATGTGCAGATTAATGTTCCCAGAGTCTGAGATGTAACAAATTAGGAAACATTTGTCTTCGGCCTGTGATAATTTTGGTCTCACAATCAGTATGAAAAAGGCTCAGGTGATTCACAAACCTGCAGTAGGAAAAACTTGCATAGAGCCTACCGTCAGAGTGAACGGCCCAATATTCCAGGCAGTCGACAAGTTCACCCACCTACACACTTGTTGTGCAGTCCACAATGATAACAAAACCAATGCAAGAATTGCTAATGGAAGTGCAGAGGCATCAGTCTAATGTAAAAACTACAGGTACATAAGGTCAATGTGTTGCTAACCATGCTGTGTACAGATGCCATACCAAAAAATTAACCATTTTCACATGGTTGCCTTAGGCAACTGATGAGGATAAGATTACTGGACAGGGTCCAAAACAACTAGGTTCTCCCTTAGACAGGCATTACAACCGTCCACATTCTGCTGATAAAATTAAAGCTGAGATGGGCAGGCCATATAATCAGGCTGTCAGATGAGGGACTGCCAAAGATCTTCAACAGAAAGCTGAATGAGAGAAAATATTATCAGGAATGTAATCAAAATAGCTTGAATGTCTCCTTTAAGTCATCCTTGAAACACTTTATTATTGACCAAGTCTTGGAAAGATCTTGCACAGAATTATTCCCCTTTAACATTCCCATCCATACTGGAGCTACAGTTTATCAGCTAAGAAGATATGCAGAGGCGGTGCAGAAGCACAAGCAATTCACTTGGGACTGCAGTTGATCGAGCAACCATAAGCTGCAACTCCTGTCCAGTGTGCCACAGGGAAATCAAATTACAATTGGTCTGATCAGCCTCGTGCTTGTATAGAAACCAAACTAGTTAAGGATGTCATGGTCACCCTAGAACTTGAAGGACAAACAACAAGGCTAATATGCCTGGTTTTCAAACTTGTCCACAATTGTGCTAATATGCTGGTGGTAAGATTTGCACTGTTTTCATTCAATGCCAATTACATATTACAAGAACTGTTTTGATGAAAATCTCATGTCTATACCTCCATCTCTTTCATAAGTAATGAAAAGATTTATTCTGATTGCCACTATTGTGCTGTGCTGGCAATTAGATCAACACCATTTTCATTGAGAAGCAGTTTTTATATTGCAATAGTGTACAAGCAAAAACTCCATGTAGATATGAATATCTGTTCATCAGAAGAAGCCATAAAAAGATTATTAAGACAGAAATGAAAACAGCAATTTTAAAGCTATGATCAGCATAATTTAGAACAAAATACAACATACTGAAAGACATTTGTAAAATTCTTTTAACGAAACTGGCTTAACCATTTATTCTGCAGAAGTACATGTAACTGTAATTAGATGTTTATAATCGTTACTGTGGCAACCATTAAGATTAGATCACATTCCTTTATGATAATCTATATATTGCAGTGTTTTAGCGAAAACTCCTTGTTGATACCACTGTCTGTATGGAAAAAGAAGCAAAGATTTTCATGATAACCGTGGTGGTAACTATTTCTAGAATCATATCAGCACCAGGTTCATTTTGAAGAAAAAAAAGAAAGAGATAAATTTATCAAACATTTTAGTGTACACCTGGATGTGGGACCATGCCAATTTAACCAGGTGATGTTGAAGAGTAGACAAGATCTTCAAGAGGTCATTGGCAGCCATTTTAGGCGTTCCAACTGGCAACATCATTCAGCACCAACTACATACTATTATATTGCATGTAGTTCTGTAATTCAAACCTCATCAATACAACCATCCAATCTAGAGCAGTAGTAACAAGATAAAGGTGGCCACCATGGCAGCCATGTTGAAGATTTAATAGCACAATCACTATGGCAGTCATTCTGAAGAATCAATAAATACTATCGTCATATACAACTAAGCAGATATCATATAGTCTTTTCTGTGAAATCCAACTTCAATACAACCAGATATTAAAGACATGATGGAGGTCAGATTGGCACTTCAATACAACCAGATATTAAAGACATGATGGAGGTCAGATTGGCACTTCAATACAACCAGATATTAAAGACATGATGGAGGTCAGATTGGCACTTCAATACAACCAGATATTAAAGACATGATGGAGGTCAGATTGGCACATTCATTTAGAACTAGCTGCACATCATAAATGTGTTTTAGTGAAAACCATATAACATCTGTTCAGGAAAAGTAAAAATAACAAAAATAGCAAAATGTTGGCTATGTCAGATGTGAGACTCGTGCCAGTTTTATTTCTGGGAAAATCCAGCATTTCATTATATGAATTCTTAATTAATTCTACTTAATTCATGAAAGAATTTTAATTGGTTATGCCATTAATTATCATACAACCATGTCATGTTTATTCTACACTCGAGAAACTGATCAACTCCTTTCTGATCTTTTAATCCATTGATATTCCACTGGTACATCTTGCTTGTGATACTGGTTGGATTATATAGGATATCTGTATTTTCATATCTAGTAAATATTTGCATACATTTTAATCAAAATAGATATTAAATTAATTAAAACAATACTTATAAATAAGATTATTCAGATGTATTCAATAGTTTTTAACAAGGTAATATTCAGACAAATTTTATACATGGCCCACACGCTTTTAATCAGTTAACTAAAAATAAAACATTAGATTTTCCATGCCACTATATCAAGAGAAAATTGCTACATCAAAATGGCTTAAATACATTATAGTGAATTCACAGGTGACATACATGGATGTATGTTATAGATTTGTCAATCAAGCCATAGTCAATATCATTACAATTAAAAAAGTAACATCTTTACTGAACAGTTCTGAAACTGCAATATAACAAGTCCATGAGTGAGTTTGCAGAAATAAGTTGCATTTGCTAAAGTTTCAAAGCACAAGATCATCATGTACAAAGACTTTTTTAAAATTATAAATAATCTTTCTACAAAAACTATCTGATTAGTTCATCTGCAACTCAATATCTAATAAGAGACTTTCTCATCAACATATAATTTATAAATAATTACATTATCAATTTTTACTGCATTTCTGCTTGAGGATGTTCTCACTCAAGTAGTTATGACTTCATTATATTTCTGTATGATTATACTGACTTGATTACAGGTCAAGCAGAACAATTACCCCAAATACTGCAAGAATAACTGAATTTATATTAAAATGAATACAATGGTGTTGAAATATACTTAATACAACCATTGTTCAAGAAATTTGCAAAGAGACACTTGACTCAAATATTTCCAAATTCACTAAAATACTACCCAAATCAATATTAATCAAATACATGTATATCCAAAAACACTAAAAATACTACCCAAATATATCCAAACTGACACACAAATGACCTAATATTACCATAAGGTGCCTGATATTTTATATAGTTTCATGAACATGAGAAAACTCAAACTTTGGATTGCAGTGTTATCTCCTGGCTGCACCCAAGCAATTTATTGCATTAAAATGCAAAAGTATGCATGTACACGATAATGAAACATAAAACACAAACAAAAAGTATTTCACTTTTTGAAAGATAGCCTTGTTCTTATTGCAATGTAGTGTTCAGATTATAATAATAATACTAATAATGAAATAATAATTGTTTATTATTTATCCAAATTAATATATATCTGTATTTTATCCAATTTAAAAAAATGCTATAATTATTTCTTACATGTATTACTTCCAATACATACGTGTTCATTGTTGTGCTCAAAATCTTTTTGTACTACATGATGTATAGATGTTACATGCAGGGATCGCACTAAGCTTCGCCTTTGTCACAAATTTAGATTGATTTCTTATTTGTTACAAAATATATCATTTGGCATGG
Organism: Unio pictorum; assembly: GCA_030141615.1. NCBI lineage: Eukaryota > Metazoa > Mollusca > Bivalvia > Unionida > Unionidae > Unio > Unio pictorum. The sequence continues at coordinate 282,616 of JARLTB010000218.1, forward strand.
TAATCTTTTTGGCAACAACATTTTTGGCTGTTTAAACTTGTGAATATGGTATTGGGTTTGAAGTTAAGAAATTTAAAGACACCATGACATGAAATTACATTGGGATCTATTGTTACATAAATACTTTTTTCATATTGGCAAACCACCATAACACAGCATAGTTATATCATAATCTGTTTATGCTGATGTCTGGCCTTAGCACTCTGTGCTGTAATATAACCCAAACAGTCATGCTTCCTGACTAGCAACAATCATCCACTTCTGAAGGTGGGAACTGAATGACTACAATCTACTGGATGATGGCAATTTGTCTTTGAAAACGTACCAGAAGAGGTAGTTTTGCTGAAACTTCAAAGAAAACTGATTACCTTTGAAGCATTGTTCATTCTGAATACTTACGAAGCAAATGCAAAAGAAATCTGTCTCCGACAATGTTTAAGAATTATTTGAAGTTGCTGCAGAACAAAAAGGGCATTTTGTTTGGTCCTTCAAAGTGCGTCTTACTGGCGCCTTCATTAACACACGAGTGTTCATCAAAGCATGTCAGACTTTTGATCACAGAAAGTCAGCAACAAACTTAAATAAAAGTGGTTTCATTGTTCACAGTGATTGGATTATTTTTATTGTGCCATGAAATTTTTCTGTTTGCAACTAAAAAGTTCATGCTTGCGATCTGTACCAAAGATGGTTTAAAACCTAAATTTAAGTTCCAATATTTTGAAATAAAATATATCTGACCATTGAGTTAAATGAAGGTTGGACATCTAAGACGAATAAAAAACTTTTAGAATTTGTTCACGTTTTCATTTCCCTATGAATAACATCATCCCTATGGTAGCCTAGGCATCATGGTAGTTGTCTCTGACTGACCAAAATCCAGGCCAATTTATGTACATGTAGGTGTAGCATAACAACAATACAGCCATGTGCAACAAGGTTAATAATATCAGTGTAAATTGTTTTGGGAAATGTTTACAGTTGTTGTTATTGTAGGGTTTAAAGCCATTTTCAGCATGAGATAGGCTATACATAGTGGCCAGTATAAATGATGGATGAAGAACCCAGGAAAACCCCAGAAGAACCACTGACCCACGTGAAGCTACCGGCAAGCTTTCTCACATGCCAAGCCAAGCCTGAGACTCTAACACATGCAGAGAGGGAAGATGGCAGTGATCTGTAAAATAGTGAGCACTTTAGACCCCTCAGACAGTTGCGGCCCATCAGGAAATTTGTTTGCTGACAATGCGATATAGATCAAATGTGGACTACCTTTTTAATGTACTTTTTAGTTTTTAAATACAAGACTTGACTGATACACAAACTTTCAAACATATGATTGAATATTTAAATTCATGGATTCTTCATATGCATGTATATAATTAAATCATTTTAGAATGTACTACAAAAATGAAAGTTGTCAATATACAAGTGTATTTCAGACTAGTTGTCTTCATTTAATCAAAATTTCCATTTTTTACCCTATGCATAAATTGTAGTTATTGACAACTGGTCATCTATTAAAAGTTTCACTTGTATGCGAAATTTCAATTTATTTTCAGTCCCCATCCCCTTATTTATCTACACATCTGCTTATGTTGACAGAAATACCATTGTCCCAATGATATCAATATAAATGGACAGTACTGTATTATGCAAATGGCTACATATTTAGAAACTTGGCAACAAAATATAGAGTTTGGCGATTTTTGCGTGACAACATTGTTAATGCCAGTACTATCCTGGATCATGGGCCAGTATTACAAATAATAATGATTCAAATACTGATGACAGTAAATTATTACAGTCAAACCTGTCAGAATTGGCCAATCAAGGAAAAAGGCAAATATAGCCTATATATAACTATACCTATCACATTGGCACAAAGGTGACTTCCATTTTTGCTTTGATAACAAAAATGACCAAATAGCTTTCAACCCTAAAAACCAAAACGGCAACTCTGTAAAATTTGACAAGGACACCTTTGTGCTACACTTTCAGCAGAACTAGAGTTGTGAGTACAAACAAGATGTTAAATATTTGTACACGATGCACATGATCTAAATAAAGAATTCCTAATGAAGCAAAAGTTTTTGCATTGACTAAACACTCAATGCATATACACTCTAGTGATCACTTAATACAAGTGACCATTACATACAGGACATTTATATCAGAAATTTGCTTAGGAGGACTAGTTGGAATGATCAATGTGAATAGATGGATAATGAGTACATGTGACTGTTAGAACAGGTGTGACATTATTATTATTACTCGTTAGTCAAATTCAATGCATACTTTTAGGATAAAAAATTCTACACAACAAACATGTTCTAGATCATCTTTAATATATTTAATATATTTACATTTGATGATTTGTTTGTTTGATTAGGATTTTTAATGTAGCTTTAACAATTTTTCAGTTATATCGCTACGATGTCTGCAGTGAGGCCTCACCCAGTCACATTATCCTGACACCAGGCCGACCAGTCCTAACACTAACCTCGTTATGCTGAACGTCAAGCGAGGCAGCTGTTAGTACCATTTTTGTAAGTCTTTGGTATGACTCGGCCGGGGATCGAACCGACGACCTCCCGCTTCCGGGGCGGACGCTCTAACCACTAGGCCACCAAAGCGGTAAATATATTTACAAACAGCATACAAAGCTTTAAGAAGTCCTATATTTGCTTCTGATTTATACATTCATGTTTTAAGAACAGAAACCTTAAATAGCATACATGTCCACAAAGCATGAAAGATGACCATTTTCTCTATATGTTAAAAAATACAAACACTGCTTAATATTGCAATTAGCTTCTCTGATGAATGGGCAATAATCAGTGAGTCATTAATAATAAAGAAATTTGACAAGATCAAAAAACTGTCTGCATAGAGAATTAAACTTGGAAAAGATAATCCCCATAATCATATTTACTAACCTGCATGAAAAAGATGCTCTTGAAATTGAAATAAACAATGACAAGTATTATTCATCATTATGAGGAGCTAGCCCATTTTGGGTATGTATGTATTGCTGCTTAGGATCTTTGGAACTATATAAAACTCATAAATGACCATTTGTGATAGAAATTAAATCTAAAACAAATAATCTCTTTAATCACATCTATTCACTGGCATGTCAAATGCTGTTGATCATGAGATACTGCTACAAGCAGATGAAACAAAGAAAGACCTCTGCTGCTTTCTATTATAGAGATTATGTAAAGAACATAAGCAACTGTATTTGTTAGTGACAAAGTGGACATTTTGAAGCCAAGAATTGGGTAAGTTGTTAGAAACAAAAGGACCAATGATGTAAAACAAATGGCTATTCAATGGGGGGGGGGGGAATAATGGTAAGGTTTTAGGGGAAAATGATCATGCACAGGAATAAAGTTGTATAATGCAATGCCATCATAAGATGGGAAATACTAAAAGTTACGGAAATCTTGGCCATGGTATATGTTGCTATAAGATGACATGATAGGGTTATTATTGGAATTATTGTATCATCTAGAGCAGTGTCTATTTGTTTACACAGAAATATCTTCAACGAATAATAATGACATGTTACCGATTCCATGCAAGACTTTAGTACTTGGATAAATTGATTCTCTCTCCAGCTGGAATTTTGTAAAGCTGGCAAAACAAGGGAGAAGTGCAGAACATTCACAGGAATCACTTTAACTAGTTTTTGCATACTGAGGAAATAATACTAGATCTTTAATTAAATATTACAACTTTTCAAATTTTGTTTTATCACAGATGTTGTATAACATGGATATTTTATACAAAAACAACCATAAAAATAGATTACAGTACAAAAAATATACAACAGTTGCCACAGTAATATTGTATTTCCCAATGTTCATAAAAATGAAATACTGGATAAAAAATAAGATTTTTCATGTAATGGACCTCTGACATGTGGGTTGCACAATTTTTGTAGTCAAGTGACTAGGAATGCAAATGGCCAGTTTTGGGCCAAATTTCATAAATGCTACTGTGTCCTTTGTAAAAGACAACAAATGTTACATTCAAAAGTTGAGGAAATTAATCATATTCCTAGTTTGCTAGGCTGGCTAATAAGTGGCTAACTGGTAAACATGGTGTCAGCAAATTCCAACTTTTTGATAGGCAAATGACTCTGGATCTATACCCAAACAGAAATATCCAAATATTACAAATGGGGTGGAAGGGCCCCAAGTAGCCAATTGGTCTAAAGTGCTCTCAGTTACGGATCACTGCCATCTCACCTGTCTGGCTGGGTTCAAGTCTCAGATTCGGCTAATGTGGTTATGTGAGAAAGTTTGCCAGTTTGCTTCTTGTGGGTTGCTGTTTTTTTCCGACAGTTTTTTCAAGTTCTTCCTCCACCATTAATATTGGCCAACATGTATAGCCTACTGTGTGCCGAAAAATGGCGTTAAAACCTACAACAACAAATGGGATGGAAAGGGTGCAAGAAAACTGATTAATGACAAATAAAAATGCATGTAATACAAAAAGACTACTTGCTTTTTATTAAGATTAAACAGTATCGTTAAACTTTTTGACAACATGCTGTTAAAGTGCCGACTGAATCACACACACACACACATATATAAAAATGAATGTTTGAGTATCCACTCTGTGTTTTTAATTTTTAACATAGCTTTAACAATTTTCTGGGTTACTAGAAACACCGAAATACACTGAAAAAACCGAAATACACATGCATATATATGTATGTATGTGTGTGTGTGTGCCAAATGTCAGCTGATTCACCTTATATCAGGTATGTCAAATCAAGTACGACCAAGTGACGTCATTACATGAACTGTGATATAAATAGGAAAAACGTAAATAACTCGTATAAAAATATAATAAATCATATTTTTTTGCTTTATATTATTATTCACACAAAAACAAAAATGTACGAGTGGAAACCGATTTATAGAGAGAACATGTAAATACATGTGCATTTCAGTTTTTTCAGTGTTTCTAGTAACTGCAATTTTCCAGTCATATTGCAATGATGTATGTAGTGTGGCAGTTTGTAGTGATGTGTAGCACTGATGCATCATGCTGCAGACATGAATTAGTGGTTCTAAGATTAGTACTACCTAGCTTAGAGCTTTAACACCAAATCATCTTAAAACAGCCTTTTTTTCCCCATGGTAATCACTGACATATTGCTAAGAAATTTGACTTTTATAGCTAAAAATATAGAGGTCAATGCTTGGATATATTTGCAGTAGTGGGGGAAAAGTTATATTCAGCAGTGCAGGGTAATTAAAATTTGTATATAGTATAATATGGATAAAATCCGATTTTTTTAAATTAAAAATATGTTCATTTCGGACAAGTAGAAATAACTTAGGATTTTTCTAACCCTAATGTGGATCTATTTGAGTAAATCGTCACCCGTACACAATTGTTTTGTTCAGTATGAGGCAAACTGTAACACAAAAAAGTCCTCGTTCCCCCCTCCCACAATAATTCAACGCAGGTACGACACTTATTTCGCGTGATCCCTGCTTCTGTGATCGTGGCATCATGTTGAAGCAAGCACCAACTCACCTCAACCGTAACGGCCGGCAAATTACGTATAATTATTTTCCTTTCTTTGTTAAATTCGTTTTTGGCACGCTCCAGAAGTTCTACATTGCTAACATTATCTGAAAAATTGTCCACTTGCGAAGCCATGGCTAATTTTGAACTAATTTGTGTTAATGAAAATTCAAGAGATGTCGATACAAAGCAGGAAGTCCATCTCATGAAACTCCCCAATTTCCCAGCATTCCCCATTTCTACCTTGTTTGATAAGCGTCTGCATTACATGGGAAAATCAATCGGTTCAAAGTAAGAACTGTAAACGATTCTTAATGGCTAAGAAATTGTACCGATCTAAATTATCCTGAAAAAATTTAATAATGGAATCCTTAACTAAACACAGGAAATTTTGATAAAACAAATGATACAATCATAGGTGTGTCCCTCCGCAAGACGCTCTACTCAAAATTCCAATTATCTCCACACTAAGCTACTTGGTTCCATGTCAGTTATTATGTTCAAATTTACATTAAAACTTCTAGTGCATGTGATTTATATTCTAGCCTTCAAAATCACAAATAAATTACACTCTCACCACCACCACTAAGAAAAAAACACAAGCGAAACGATCTCTGCTAATATAAATGTCTTAAGGTATATTACAGCATCAGATTATGCTGCCAGTGTTTTCTAAAAATCCAGTTTTGAAAACTAAATAATTTAAGGGAACAGCAGCCACATCCTGGAAAACGGCATTGTTTAATTGACTAGCCGGCTAATCGGCTAAACCAGGCTGAGGGTAGCTAACGGGTCTTAATCACTCGGTAAGTTAGGCTTTGTCTACCTAGCATGTGAAGATTGGATTCGGAAGCCTGCGCGGAGGAACCACCATCTGGACATACACCACAATTAATTTTACTATATGTTCTCTACATACATTTCTCAGTACTGACCATTCAACTTTGTGACAATCGATACAAATCATATGTTAATCAAAAGTACATCCAAAGAGGACTTAACGGTGAAGTTTTTATCAGGGGTTGATCGGCATTTTTGGGAGCGGCTGTACTGTAAACAGAACAGCATGTACACATACCACATATTTCACTTCCAGATCATCACTAAGGCCTTATCACTCCATGTGCACTGTCGCCAAAATACACACAGACAACCACTCTCTCAGCTCATATTCTCAAGAATAAACAATTACCTTTAAATCCCTACCAAAAATGCATCAATATAACTCTTCTATCACCACCAAAATGAGAGAGGAAAAAATGTTATAAAAATAGACTAGAACTACATTCGGGTACTGAACTGGAAGTATTAATTGTGATGTGATTCCTGACAGGGTAAACGGGCAGAAAGGCGATTATCCAGCAAAGCATTGTGGAGCGCTCAGAGCTCGGAGAGACACATAGGATGTCCAGGTCATCCGCTGCAATCAACTCCGTCTCTGGCCGTCTCGACGTTGTCATGCTGCTAACATATGTTTTTTTGTTGTTGCGAGAATGAACTGCTTAACTCTTCCTCAATTAAAACAAAGTCACGAAGTCAGCCTGCATGTCATTCTTGTCATGTACCGATTCGATTTCATTACCCATTAAAATCCTATGGCGACATGCAAGAGAGGAAGAGGCAGGTGTGGGTACACTTGAAGCCGTAGCAGCAAACCTGCACACAAGTGGACCAGGCTATTAGAGTCTTTTACCACTGACACGGATCAGCAGTGGATTTCAGAACTCCCTCAGCGACCCCCTCTTCATAAATGCACTGCTTACCTCCCTGACATGAGGAAGGGGCTTGAAAAGGTGCTTTACACATTAAATGCTCTAAACTTACCTAGCCAGCATACCGCTGATAGCGGAGACCTTACTTCAGTTCTCGGAATACAAAGAAGAAAATGAGGATTGTTCCTCTCACAATTGGCGCATGGAATGGACTCACCTTACTAGACAGAGATGATGCGGAAAGACTCTAGAGGAGAACTGCCCTAATAGGAAAGGAACTTAACAGATACGTGAGCGAGACCCGGTTTTCAGGAGAAGGCGAACTCTGTGAAAGGGGCTCCGGATACATTTTCTTTTGGAGCGGCCGAGGAAGCGAAGAGCGCAGTGAGTCTGATGTCGGCTTTTCAGTAAAGACATTACTGTTTGGCAAGTTGGCTGGACCTGCCAAGGGAGTAAACGACAGACTCATGACCATGAGACTCCCCCTTTTATCTGGAATAAAGCACCTTACCATCGTCAGTTGGTATGCTCCAACCATGACCAACTCAGATGAAGTGAAGATCAAGTTCTATGAGGATCTAAACTCCGTTATTAATGGCAGATAAGCAATGTCATTATTCGCGATTTCAATGGAAGAGTATGCTGTGATCACGTTGCCTCTGATGGATTGCTAGGAAAGCACAGAGTGGGTCAGTGTAATATCAACGGCCTCCCTTTGCTCACAAGTGCGCAGCACATGAACTGATGATCACCAATACAGTCTTTCGCCTCCCTGCCGGTACCCAGACGTCATGGTTTTACTCATGCTGGAAGCACTGGCACCTCATGGACTACGTCATTGTCAGGAAGAGAGGCAGAATTTGCGTGTGACCAAGTCCTTTTGCGGTGTTGACTGCTGGACAGACTACCGTCTGATCATCGCCATGCTCAACATCCACATTCAGCCCAAAAGACGCCCACAGGGAAAGAAAGCTCATAACGACTACACATCACCAAGCTGAAATACACCAGCACCACAAAGTCTCATGTGAGTAGTAATAGGGGGCACTCTAGCGTCAAAGAAAATCCAGTCAAAAAGTGCTTGGGCTAATCTAGCGTCAAGGGGAATTTAACATGTTCGGCCTATTGAGCGTCAAGGGGAATTTAACATGGGAACTATTTGGGCCTCTCTAGCGTCAAGTTGAATTGAACATAGTGGGTCTATCTAGCGACAAGGGGTATTGAACATGGGAACTATTTGGGCCTATCTAGCGACAAGGGAAATGGAATATGGGGAATATGATTTGTATTTTGGGCCTGTCTAGCGACAAAGGAAATGGAGGCAAAAGAAAGCCAATATGTTTTCGAAGTATATGAGCGGCCCTGAAAAGGGCCTTCTTCTTCTTCTTCTTCTTCTTCTTCTTTTATTTCCTGCCGTTGTTCCACCACCTTTTGATTTTACCAATGATTCCCTGTTTCTTCTTCTTCTTTTCGTTCTCGGGAATCCAGTCATGATGTCCCATAGCTCTAAACTTTTCCTGAACTTTGATCCATCTCTGATTTAGTTGATCAAAGTCTTCTTTCTTCTTTTTGTTGCCTTGTACCTTTCTCTCTTTAGTCCAGTTATCTTTAATCTTGATCACCTCTTCTTCCATCACCTTTCTCATCATTGCTTCTGCTTTCTTTAGTCGGTCTAGTCCCCACTTCACGTAAGCCCACTCTAGCAAATGTAATGTTTCTTCTAGATAGCACCTGAATTTGATGACATTATCAAGCGCCTCCTTCAAGCTCCCTATTCTCAAATTATTTTGTTTTAATAAGTCTTCTTAATTTATGGCCTTCCTCCTCTATCATTTAATTTTAAATTTATTAAGGTCGCATGCGCAACTATGTGCTTTCGCGACCAGTTAATACCCGAGGGTCGGGCTATTTAATTGGTCGGGACCAAAGATGACTTCGACTACACTAGACTGTTTTGTCACAGTCTCCCCGACACCCGCGTTAAATGTCAGTCTCGCCTTAGAGTAACACGTCGGGTCACGGCAAAGCAGGAAGGCACCCGGTTTAGGAAAGCTAGTTTGTCAAATTGTTTCACTCTAGTTAAAGACAGATTCCAATCGGTTTGTTATCTTATTACTTCTAAAATGAAGTATTAAGTATCTGTGTAATTAGTGAATTGCCAAATAGTTTAGTTGTACTTTACATCAGTGTGAGAATAGGCCGAGCTTGAAATCAGGATTTCCAACATCTAATCAGAACCCGTGTTACTTAAAAGTAGATAAAGTCCAATGGATCAGCCATGTTTTCGTCGACAATCAGGTTAGCCTAGTTCTGTTTCTCCACACTTCTGGATGTTGCCATTGTTTACGCTTGAAACGCCCTGGTCGCACTTATTTCTAATCTAGCCCAGTTTTACTACAGACAGAAAAAATACCAACAATGTGTAAGCCACCTGTGCAATTATATCAAATCCATATAGTCATAGAATTTTTCATCTTTCCTATCAATAAATATTTATAGTACATAGTGTACATGTTGTAGGTCCTTAACAAATTTAATTGCTAATTAAATTCTCTCACTTTTTTTACTTTACTCACATGAATTATAAATTTAACAAGTTACTGGAAAAAATACGTTGTGCTTATAGACGCACTTCAAACAAAGGTAAAAAGAAACTGTGATTATGGACTCACTTCTATTTTTTTTCTAACTTCCTCACATCCCATAAGCAAACTGAATTATTAATTCTTTTCGAGAATATTGGGTAGCCCTGAAAAGGGCTGTTGTTTTGTGTGTGCACGAGGAGGGATGGCAATCTTTTATTGTCTAAGATTGCGTCCTCGTCTGGCAACAGGATAGGGTCTGCTTCTTCGGAAAGAGAAGGAGAACTCTTTCGTGTCGACGCGACAGTCGACTAAACTTCTGTCTGGTTCCTGCTGCTGCTGTTGCTGTTGCTGCTGTTCTCTCTGCTCTCTCTGCTAATGGTCACAAAACCATCGATCTACTTTGTAATCGTTTCGAGACGAATGACGATCAAAATAGTCACTAAATGTTCTAAAGAATATCCAAGACGTCGATGATGCAGAAAAGAGACACAATATTGTCCACACACCATAGAATCTGTGCCTTGTAATTTCACATTATTGAATCGTGTCATCTGGGCATTTCTTCTCATAAAGTCAATGATATCGTCATCCAAAGGAGGTAATCCATACGAATCAAAATGCTCCACACAACCCTCTTGAGGAAAGTAGACAGCTACCCAGTGAGTTCCTGGAAGATGACTGTCGTTTGTGTTGATGTGTTGATGCCTTGCAGTATTTGACGTGCTGTCACCGTAAACCATCGTAAGACTTCTTTGAGACGGACTTCTAAGACGTGAGCACGTATTTGTGGATTTTTTTTCGCGACTGATACCGTACAAGGTACGAATCAGTTTGATGGGAAGATGAAACTGAAAGGACGTCATGTTGACGATGTATGAGACAAGGTCAAATTGACCGAGGTTTTTATATATTTTTTTTATTGGTTCATATTGTTATGTCGACGACGAGGACGTGTACACGACAGGACCTCCGTCTTGACACCAGTCGTGAAACAAATCGGTACGAAATCGGAAATAATCGGGAGTGGTGGGTTTTAAATCCACGAGTAAATAGGCGTGTGGCGTTTGAGTGGCATCATCGTATGCATGAGTCAGCCAAGGTGTTCCTAACTGTTTGGCTAAGACATGCACTTGCGATTTGTCTCGAGGACTTTTAAACATGACCACGTAATGAGCATTAAGATTAATGGTACGATGGGCTTTACTTTGTTGAAATTAATTTTGTGTAATGTAAATGACACTGGCGTTACGATGATGCCCTTTACGCGTAAACCACAGTTTAATTTCTTCTTCGTCTTCTCCTAATATGTCGTCAAAAATGACCAAATGAGTTTGACTGGGGTCTTGCAAGAGGCTGTATGCCGATTGCCACTCTTTGTAACACCACACGATGCGTTGAGGTGAACGATCAATCAAATGATGTTTATGTTCGATAAAACGTTTGACAAATTCGGTTTTGCCTGAACCGCTCGGTCCAGCAATTAACATGTTAAAAGGATGACGAAGATACAAGTCTTCCCAACTAGCATAATCTAAGTGTTCGTCAATGACTTTGAATGTCGAGGAAGAAGGAGTAGAACTAGCAGAGGTAGCCATAGTCGTGTAGGGTATGATCCTATTAACTTAAAAACAGACAAGACAAGCAATGTTCCCTCTAAGCTACTCAGTTGCCGCGCAACAGTTTTAAGTTGCACGCAGCAAATATGTGAGAGGGAAAATTACCTGCTGCAGCCGGCGGATGTTATGTGGGCGAGCGATAAAGCAAGAAGTTATAGCATGCTTTCATATTAAATAATAAATTACCCACGCACATAATGTCCAAAAGAAAAGCAGAAGGATGTCAATATTCGTTGAAAAAGAAAACTTGTTCAAGATTCAAGGAAGAGTGGCTATCAGAACTGATCGAAGCGGATGTGTTGTCATCTTCTAACAAGCAAAAGGTAAAACTTGAAGATATTTTCACATGCAATGATGATGGCGCTGTTGTTTGCACTATTTGCTCAACTGCAAATGCTGCAGGAGAGTTCAGCACGGGAAAAAAATGGGATGAATGGAAACTTGATTACTTAAAGCGGCATCTCAGTCAAAAAGTGCACACTGAATCAGTTAAAAAGCTACGGAATCAGAAGAGTGGTGGAATTTTGCGTATGCTACAGGAGAGTACGGCAGATCGTAGCATCAGAGTAGAGATGGAAGAGAGAAAGCGGTCAACTTCAGATTTGGTAAAAGTGACGATTGATAACGTTATTCTTCCTATTAAACTGAATGCATCCATGTTTTCTGTACAAGATATCTATGAGTATGTTGCAAAATACGTTAAAATTCCACAAAGTTGGCGCAGCAAAAATTATGCGTTCGAATTTGTTGAGTGTATAAGCCTCGTCTTAAAAACTCAGCTTATGACTGAATTGCGAAAGTCGGCATTCCACACGTTGATAATAGATGAAAGTACCGATATTTCAGTTCAGAAAATGCTGATTGTATATTTCAAGTATCGGCCTGAAACAGAAATTGTTTGCAAAACAATATTCGGTGGCATCGTGAAGTTGTCCTCATGCGACAGCGTCTCTATTGTGACAGCAATAAAACAATTCTATTGTGAAAATCAACTTGATCAGCAGAAGATGGTGACGTTTACATCAGACGGCGCATCTGTCATGCTAGGGAAAAATAATGGTGTGGCTGCAATTCTGAGACGTGAGATACATCATTTGTGTGAACAACATTGTGTTGCTCATTGCGAAGACTTAGCTGTTGAAGATGCTTGGAAGCAAGTTTCATTAATACACGATATTGAAACATTACTTCGGACAGTTTATACAATGTTCAGCAGGTCATCAGTTAAAAATGAGAAATTCCAGGAATTGGCCAATGCCGCAGAAAGTGATTCCGTGGCATTTCGGTCTTTTCATGAGGTAAGTTGGTTGTCTAAGCATTTAGCAATTGCCGCTTTTGTGCGAAACTACAACGTTTTGATTGATTATTGCACTGAACAAGTAAACATGAGCAATGATCCAATCAATAAGTTCTGTCTGAAGAGACTTATAAATCCGCAGTTTCGACTGGCTTTGACAGTACTTAACGATGTTTTGGGAGAACTGGCATCAATAAACAAATATTTTCAAAGAAATATTCTGACAACTATTTAAGCGTTTCAGTTTGTAAAGGACAAAATATGTAAAATAAGATCGCAGTATCTTGGAGAAACAGTTCATTGGAGTGATTCAGTGAAGGAAGTTCTTAATTCAATTGACCGCGACGTCGACAAGGCTGTAATTCTTAGATTTGTTGAACTATTATGTAATCACCTTGAGAAGAGATTTCCGGATGATGAATTAATGGATTGGCAAGCATTTGACCACTGCATCATTGCAAAGAATTCAAGTTTTGAATTTGGCAAAGACAGTTTGAACAAACTGATAAGAAGGTTTTCAAGAATTATACCAAACTGTCAAGAGAGTGTAATCTCAAAGATCGGTGAACAGTATGATGACTTCAAATTTTTGATTGCAGAGAAAGCGAAGACTGGATCAATTCAGACTTTCACTGACGTCGTAAGCTGTGTCATGAAGAATGAAGACATGAAAAAGCTGTCGATTCTGCTGGACATTTGTAGGACATTTCAAGCATCAAGTGCAGACTGCGAATGCGGTTTTAGCCTAATGAACTCAATTAAAACAAAATCTAGAAACAGGCTACAAGTAAATCATTTGGATAATATGATGCGCATAAAATTCTATCTTTCATCAGGAAGCACTATTGATCTAGATGCGGTTTACAAGCATTGGACCACACACAAAGACAGACGTAAAAATTCGGCAATAAATGAATAAAGTAACTGTTTTGCTCTAAATTTCGAACTACATTTATTTTATTTGTAGTTTTTATAATTAAATATGATTAAATATGTATAGCACTTTACCGACATCATTAATATAAAGTAAGTAGAACAATATTTTTATTAACATAATTGAACAATGCATATGCCTGTGCGAAATGTCTAATTTATCATATAGAAGACTGCTGTGTAATAGAGTTTTAAACATTTGTAAATGTACGACTTTCACAAATGCCGCTTACTAACGTTTGGCATCATGTTTTTCCGCGCACGCCTTTATTTTTCCGCACAGCATCGTCAAAAATTAGATGGAACATTGAAGACAAGAGGTTTTTTTTAATACTTTTTCAAGACACGTTTATTTCAATGCATGTTTAAATTGGAAAGACACGAAAGACAACAATACATAAAAGCCAAATGGATAAGTACAGGAATAAAATACACAGGGTAACGATCAAAGTGGCATATAAACAAGTCTCTGTACAACATCGTTTGCGTAACCAAGGTGTCCTAGAGGTAGTAGTGTGTAATGTTCTTATAGTCTCTAGGTGTACAGTCACATAGGTGTCCACTCAAAAGGGTCTTTGTGGGGGGAATGTCCATGACAGTCCTGTCTTGAACAGAAGGATTGTCCTGGGTGACAGATTCGTTTTTTTCTTCTGGCACTGTCACTAACACAGGTTTCAAAGTGACTATTTTCACTCGAGGATGGATTTTACGAACACAACGCTTGGGCATAATTGGATGCTTCGTTTGTCCAAGCCTCAAAACTGCAATTTTTCCAGTCACGTACATCTGTCCAATGAGGGTGTAAATCACAAGCTACACACATATCCTCGTACACCGCTTCTGTACGTAACAACTGACGAATCTTTCTTTCTTGTAGAGGTCGAGACGTATCCAGATGAAAGCGTAAGGCTTTGAACAGAATGAGTCTCTCGTGGACATTTAAAAGAGTCACCATACTGTCTGTCTTTTTGTAAGTAGTGTTCGTAAAGTGTCCACAAGGAATCTACAGGTAAACGAAATCCCAGAAAGCAAGTCACTAAAACACACACTACACGTCGACCCCAATGAATGGGACACAGTTCTCGTAATAAGTGTTCGTAATCCTCCACTGTGTGACTCTTCTCATTGATACCCTTCCACAGAATCTGTTTGATCACAAGTGATAAAAGTTGTGGCATGGTAGTTCTCTTTTATACTTCTTTTTTTGTCGAAAACCATCAGTGTATATTCTGCACAGAATAAAATCTGCTTCAAAAGCGAAAGTGATTAATATAACGTGTAATTTCGTACCACTGCCATTCAGGGTAACGGTCAAGAAGGATCAACAAATCTTCAGATGTAAACGAACTAAATTCGAATCTGTGGAAGGTACACTTGATCCAGAGAAATCTGACACGTTGGTTGATTTTTGTCACTTTCCTCTTGTGAATTTAACGACACAAACGTTCTACAGTCACCCATTGAGATTTTTCTTTAGCAAGTTCCTGCCAAACGTCCTTGTAGATCTTCTCTTGCAATTCGTGTGGTAATCCTTGAATATTATGTTTTAGAGAGGGTTTATATACTGGACTAGATTCGTCTCCAAGCCAAACTGGATTGTTAAACGACATGGACCAATATTGTCACTTTCAATCACTAAGGTCACACTAAAGGTAGGTATTGACAATTTGGAGACCATCGAGCATGTTCCAGGTAAGCGGAATCCTTCTGTTCCCACTCGTAAATGGACACACCACAACTGAAACACTTGACTTTATCCCTTTCGCCCAAGTAGAAAAATCCGGCTCTGGCTAATTCTTCAGGAGTTGGTCCAGGCAGATATTTTGGCCATTTATCTTTGAAGGTTTGGAATCGAGTTTTAAAGTGACAGTATTCAGGCAAGCTCGTAGGGAACGAATATTCGACTCTCCTCACTTCAGTTCGATGCAGGTACGGTGAAATTCCTAGGAGTCCGCGATAACGTGTGGCACCGCTTTCGCATCCCTCAGGTTTAAAACGTACAGCATCAATTTCTATGGTAGATATAGGGGTAGTAGTCATAGCAAAGTTCCCACGATGTCCTGCTGAATCGCTAAGGTCACATGCAATCGCATGGTTTAGCATCGCACTCCACTTGAGAATTCCCAAATTTGAATGTTGTTGCCTGTTTAATCGGATTCATCTTCTTTCGCTTGGTCGTTGTAGTTACAAAATGAACTATCGGTCTTGGACGATGTCTCTTTTTATATGCTGCCCAATCGATGTGACCGTACGGTAAAGTGAAGTGATTGGGAAGTCGTACTCTTTTCTGGTACACGATTTGATAGACTTTTTCCAAAGGTCTGCTGATGAATTGGTGTGTGGGTAAACGGACAATCTTGTGCGGTTCGTGGGTGGACACTTTAAACGTTTCATCCTGTCCCGACTGTAAGGCTTCTTGTTGCACGTTAAAGTTCACCACTTGACTGGTTAGATAATTGAGAGTCAATCCTTTCACTTTACATTCGGTGTGCATTTCTCCTTGTTGGTCTCGGTATCCGTAGCCGTAATTTTTCGGACCGCCACTTGCAAAACATAGAACTTGTCGTCGGGATGTTCATCGGTCCAGGCTCCTAAACGGTCTCCTTCGATGGTAGGGTGACACTGGTTCGGTCAGTGAATGTAGATGCAACTGTCTGTGTCAAAATACAACACACGATCTCTTAACAGTTCTAACACTTCGTACAATTTTTAGCGAGCGTGGGCTGTCACTTAAGCCGCAATGATGACATTTCCAAATGTGTCGGCTTCTACAAAGTCTAGTTCTTCTTCGTAATTGACTAAGATCAAGTCCTCACGAATGACGTCCACGTGTTTCATGTATTTGGTTTTGTCGTGAATGATCTGGAAGTAGCGGGAAGGTTCGGACAAATACTCCGTCTTGGGTAAAGACGGTCGTTGTGCCATTTTACCCCACAAGCAATTTAACATCACTTTAGCAAACGATCGCCTTCCTTTGTTTTTCTCGATATGGTCTAAAGTGATGCCTTCCTGCTCCCGATAATTTTCTTTGAATTTCTTTTGGTCTTCGGGAGTGTGGCACCAGGAATGATAGCCGCTAGCTCCTTGTTTTAGTTTCAAAAAGGCATCTACGTAGTCTGCAAAAATACCTTTCTGTGTCTCGTCGCCCTTGTGGTATTGTTGTGTCTTGGGAAAGTGGTAAATTTCGCACACTTCTAACAGTTGGTATCTCAGGTCCAGAGATTTAAACAATTCCACGCTAACCCACGTTCCTGTCAATGCACGTTCTTCCTGGGTGTGCTGACAAGGTTGGTCTTGGTTGCAAGTTTCGGCACAAGTACGACACAAAGGAAACATCAGTTTCCCTTGGCAATGGTGAGGTAAAATGGGACGGTACAAGTCTGTGGGAGGCAAGACTTTGCACTTGATCAATCCTTTATATTGTCGAATGTGGTCCAAGTCAATGTGTTCTGTCATCAATTCTGGGTGACCTACGGAAAAGTGACAATATTTACAGACGTAAGGATACAGCGAACACACGTCCAAATATTTGATTTCTTCTCCCTTCTCCTCGTCTGCCTGGTACAGCAAACAGGTGGCATTCGTCCGTCCTCCGTACAAACTATCCCAAGGGTTCAGGGGGTCCACTAACTTGTAACTTTCTACGATGCGTTTAAACTCGGGATCGGTTTTCAAACGCTGATCGTACTCGTGTTCCTACATTTCCACCACCTGATATCCTTGCTGTTCTAACTTCAAACGTCGCTGACATGTTGTCTGGTACAAGTCTTCCATGGTCCGTTGTAAAAACTGATTTTTGGTTTCACGTTTAGGGTAGCACACGGGACATCCGTGAAATAAGCATCCGTTAAACTCGTACACGATTTGAGGGTTTTCTAAGTCCCAGCCATGCACCGAATACGTACCAATGGTCTTTTCGCCTCCTCCGTTGCGGGCGTGTTGGATCCATTTATCTTCCTTGTCGCACAAATAATGTAGCCAACGTAGGGCTTTGACCGAGTATTGACGTTTGACAAAATTTGTCGTTTGAGGACTGATGACAGCTAGAGTATTTTCGGGCATAAAGCGTTTTCGGTACACTAAGGAACACGCTTTGACGATGGTACAAGCTTCTTTCAAAGGATCGATCCCTCCGTGTTCCATGAACAATTCTCGAAATGTTCCACAGCAACGTCGTAAAATGTCTACGGCAGATCGACAGTACTTTAACATTTCTTCTTGAAAGTCGAAGGGGTCCTAGGCATGAGTCTGGTACCAAGCGTGGAAAGCTTCTCGTTGTTCGGTGCGCATGTTATCGGGGTTGTAGTTGTCAGCCTCAGGCAAATGGGGTAGAACGACATGGTGATTGGCTTCGGTATTGAAAAAGTGTGGAAAATAACCTTTAGCCATTTCTGTCATTCCAAACGTTTTAGGCATGCGACTTAAAGGCATAGCCTAGTAACTCATCGAATCTTTAAATTGTACTTGTCCTACTTGCATAGAAATGATTTTGGCTCCGTTTAAAGTCACTTTAGGACGTTTGGTACTTTGTTCCTTGTAGTATCTGAGCAGAAATTGCACATCGTATCCCGAGAAATTGTGAGCCATGACTGTGGCATGGTGATGACAATCTCCGTAACGTTCGATGTCTTCTGGACTCCACGTCTCGTCGATGGGGTTTAAGATCCATTGGGCAAAATCGGCTAGTGTGTTTGACCCTCGAAATATTTTTTCACGTCCTCCAGGAATCTTGCTGCAGTGAGGGCAATGACTAAAGATGGGTTCTTGGATGCACTGTTCGCACGCTCGATGAACCAAACAGAAATTAGGAATGTGAATACCGGTCTCTTGCATACATTCGAAATCAAAAAAGATAAAATTGCCTTTCTTCTGATCATTTTCTTGTTGGGGGTTGGTATTTTTGAATGAAGCATTCGTGCTTCAAATCCACGATTTGGTGACAAATGTGACATCGTTTCTTCCCTCCTTCGACAAACGTGTAACCTGACACTATTGGTACGTATGCCTTGTCCACAAGTGGAGCACAATCTCAGAAGCTGACAAATACTTTTCAGCTGTGAACCTTGTATCTTCAAATGTTGTTGGTAACGGGTAGGACTGACAAAAGTGCGCTGACAAACAGGGCAATGTACTCTTTCTTGTCCTTTGTCCAAACAGGGTTGAGGGGCCAAACATCCCTCACATTTTGATCCACAATATTTGTGTTGTTCTCGATTGTTATAACCATAGTCACATTTTTCACTGTAGTAACTGTATCCGAGGAATCCAGTGATGCTGGTAATGGTATCAAAATGCCTATCGTGATGATAGACGTGAATGTATTTTCCGTCTTTGAAATCGTGGCCTCGAAACAAAAGAGGACCACGCACTTCTTGAGGTGTACTTTCAAGGTGTAATGTAAAGCCAAGACGTCTTGCAATTGTTGCATTTCTGGAATGCCGCAAAGGGTGTCTTTGGATATCCCCGCTTGCTGTAACAGGAATTCTGCTTCACTTCGTTGTTTTGCTCGGTCCGATTGTTGAATACTTTTCCAGGCTCTTTTCCATTCTGCCGTGTCGTTCTTGTTGGCATACGTTCGTCCCACGACGATGGCTGGGCTAAACACATCTGGTCTTGAGGATTGTTAATTCGGACGAGGCTTGTTTTGGTGTTGCGAAGCTTGTCGACCAATAACACTTTTTTTTGTGTTGTCCGGTCCCTTGGGGAAGATAAACGTGAGTCATGAACAATGTGGCTTTCCGGCAATGTGAAACTTGTCGTTGGATTGTTGCACATGCTGAATTTTGTCGATGACTTTGGAAGGTGTTAATTGTGATGGGCTGCTAAACTCGATCCAAACGGGAGACTTCAAATTATCGTGATGAATAGAAAGTCTCAAGCGATCGTCTTCTTTAGCTTGACATTGCTGTTTCAATGTAGTTAACACAGAATCCCACACCTCGGTAATGAACCCCTCTGTATTCTCCAAAGGTACATTGGACTTGAAATCTTTAAACTTTACGGCGTACGTGTAAGCCGTTGTTCCAAATTTTTTAGAGGAACGCTTTTCCGTCTCTCGAATGTGATAGTACTTTTCAGGGTTTGCTAAGGGTGGTGAACTTTGCTTGGACGTTGCTTGTCTAGGTGGGGATTCGGGCTAACTCATGTCATGTTCAAAATCACTGGCATACATTTGAGCCAAGACTTCAGCTACTGTGCGAGGCGATACATCACGTTTCTGTCTCTTACTGTCTTCTCCTTTCTCGACAAAATGATACGATCTTTTCATCTTGTCCGCAAATAGTCAAATGACTACATTTTTAAGACATTGACCCCTAAATATTCATGTTCGATGGGTGTATATATAAAGGGTCAGTGTCTAACCTTTCAGTATTCATTTTACTCTCACATTGACCAGAACAATGTAAGAGCCTACACATGTTGAACTTCTCATCAGAGCTTTGCGTGGTGTCATACGAAAGTTTTCTTCAGACAAGTCGACGGACTACTCTCCATCCTTTCGAGATAAAAGTCAAGATACTTGCTATATCTGTAAAAAGAAAGGACATTGGGCTACAGAATGTCCAGATCGTGACAAAAAGCAAAACAGGTGTTAGAAGAGACAAAAGTCAAGATACCTGTTATCATTGTAATGAGAAAGGACATTGGTCTCCAAACTGCCCTAAGAAACAACAGGAGCAGGAGGAGAGGAATTCTGAACAAGAGGAGGAGGAAGAGGTACCCTCCCCCAAGAAGGAAGTTCGACACGTTCACGAAGACAAGAAAAGAAGACGAAACGAAAGTGAGGAAGAAGAAGAAAAAAACCCATGGCCGTAAAGAAATTGAAAAAACAGAAAGAGTGAACAGAAGAAGCCTATGAACTTTTTAAAGTGGTATTGTGTTATATTATGTTGTGATATTGGATTGTAACATTTGTACCAGAATACACCAGAGAGAAAAAAACGTAAGTGTCTCTTGGTTTTGATTTTTATAGAATAAGAACCTACAATCACACACTCATTCACGCACACGTACATCATGGGTTATAACAAAAATAAAGGACTTTTGAGTTTTCATTGAATTAGGCAATTGAAATAGTATTTCTTTTCGAAATAATTTGAGTGGCCCTGAAAAGGACCGTTGGGGTTTTGTTCGTTTCAAAACAAAACAAACTCAGAAACGGGACGAAATCATCTTGAGCTGTCTTAAGCCTTTGCCACGGCCAAGACCTACTTCGGGACTAGTGGTTCCTGTCAGTGATTTGGTAGAAATCACTAAAGGTGGTACGGCAGACGTAGTCACAGTTTGATTGGGTTGTTTAACTCGAGAAGGTCTTTTTCTCTTCGGTCATGATAAAGAAGTCTGATACATTTGTTTCAGACTCCTTAACTCGGCTAAAATATCTAAAAGTACCGTCGTGACCGTTTGATTTTCACTATTCTCTTTCTGTCTTTGGTCTTCTTTCTTTTTGGTTGCTGCTATTGTTTCTTCCTGCTGTTTCCTTCTTGCTTCTTCTTCCCGCTGTTGAAGGAGAAAAGTTTGTTCTTCTTTCTGTTTTCGTAAAAATTGCTCCAATTCTTCTTTTTGTCTTTGCTTAAAATCATCGACGTGTACATAAAAAGAAGCAGAAGGTAACGAAGGTTCCGGAATAAATTATTGTGATGTTAAAAAATCCACTATATCCTAGTTAAAATCAACTTCTTCTGGATGTAAATTTGTACAGCAAGAACTACATCAGATACAAGACACATGGCTGAGAATCAAAGCTAATGAAAACTAGTGCTAAGCAGAGCAGCATGACATGAAGAACTTATACAATGACTTCAAAGATTTATGTGGACATACATCTTCTAGACCATCCCCTCTTCTCAGCGCTGACGGAAACACACTAATTACTGACAAAGAGAAGATTTTCCAACGATGGGCTAAAACTTTGACAGCCTCTTGAATCGCCCTTCATCCATCAATGATGAAGCCATCGTCACCCCCTCCCACCCACCCCAATTACCATTCAACGAAGCACTGGATGACCCTCCAACCTTGCTCGAGACACAGTAAGTAGAGTACGTCTGCTCTCCAATGTCAAAGCACCTGGTTCAGACTCCATCTCAGCTAAAGTCTACAAGGAAGGGGGAGCAACCCTGATGAAAAGTCTCCACCAACTGTTTTTACTGAAGTGGCAGCAAGAGATGATCTCTCTGGAATTCAATAACGCTTCCATAATCCACCTGTATAAGCCCTAAGGGAACCGCCAGGCCTGCGACAACCACCGGGGTATATCCTTACTCTCAACTGCAGGAAAGATACTCGCCAGAATCCTACTGAACTGCATCACTACGCACCTTGACCAGGGACTACTGCCAGAAAGCCAGCGTGGATTCCGAGAGCCAGCGCAACTTTCGGTAGATTGAACGCCAACGTCTGGACAAGAAGAGACATCAGCATTCAGACCAAAAAAAGGTATACAGGGCAATTGTGCTCACAACACTACTTTACGCGTGAGAAACGTGGACGGTGTACCAAAGCTACGTCAGAAAGCTGATGTACTTTCATATGACAAGTTTCAGGAAAATCCTTAACATCAAGCTGCATGACAAGGTTCCAGATATTGAAGTACTCGCCCAAGCAGGTCTCCCCAGCATATACACCTTATTGATGCAGTGTCAACTACGCTGAGCAGGATATGTTGTATGCATGCCAGACCACCGGCTGCCTACGAGACTCTTCTTTCGCGACCTACAGCAAGGACAGCGATCCCACGGAGGTCAGAAGAAACACTTCAAAGACAATCTGCATTGAAAGCGTTAAACATAAACCCCGATTCCTGGGAGCAAACAGCAAGCAATCGAGTCACTTGGTGTTCCTCTGTGCACAAAGGATCCAAGTTGTGCGAATTTAGAAAGAGAGCAGCTGAAGAGCTGACTAGGCAAGCCAGAAAAACACGTGCCATCAACCTTCCTGGAGATGTCCCACTCATCTCTTGCCCTTTATGCAAACGAACATTCCGTGCAAGAGTTGGTCTCATCAGCCGCCTGCGCACGCACATAACAGAATCAGCCCCTCCAACCCGCAGATGATTAAGGAGTTCCTCGTTGAATAGACGGACGAACAGACAGGTCAACATTACATAGTTCAAACAGAATACTTCATCGGCCCATGCAACCATGAGTATGAAAGAAATTATTGTTATTTCATTATCAATATTTCTTCTGGAGACGTTTTAAATTGATTTTACCGAGACTCGGATCATGTCAAAGCTATGTGAGCCGAAGTTAAATTCGTGTCACAAACTGATGTACAATAGAACGGACAATCTTGCCAGTAGAAATATCATTTACGAAGTCGGTGTGCTCCGTGGGAACGATATAACCTGTACGAAGTGCAACATTGTCACCATAATCCACATTTTCTTTTCTTCTGTGTCGTCGATAATTTTCCGTCGTGCTGTCAGGGACTGTTTATGAGCCTTGCAAAGATCGTTCTGTGTTATTTGAATATTGATAGAAGGCTTTAACTCTTATTTGACTGAGTCCTTGACTGTTTATATCATAGTTGCCTTATTACGTTTCCAATAATAATAATTTAATTTATAACTTTTACATTCTACAATGTGCTTCATTTTCTCCCTGTAATTTCGTGATCGCTATACAAATTGGCATGATGAACATTATTCCACTCCTTCAGTTTCTTAAACGCCATCTTTTCTACATATATTACATCCTAAAACCTCGTTATCTTGCAAAAAACGAAAGTTTTCTTGCTCTTTGGCAATGCTATTAATGTGTTCTGTTCCTCCATGGTTTATTTGAATGTAATAACCTTTTCAGATGGTTACTAGCTATTAAACAATTTATAGTATCAGCCCCATTTCACAAGTACATACTTTTTAATCATTCACTTGCATTGAATTAAAAATAATTTCAGCTTTGTTTATGATATCTTATTTATCATACAGAAACAACCCTTCCTTATAACTATGCCCACACTATTATCTCTCCCCCACCCAACAAAATATCGTCTAGTTTTTAAACTATGGGATTGATACTTATCTTATTTTAAAATGTTCCTTGCAACATATAGGAAAGTTGTGCTTTGCAAACATTTGTTTTGTATTTTGATGTTTTAAAAGGTTTTCTAATTTAAATTTAATTCCAAGTGTATAAGTTTTTAAGTAACCAATTGACTGATCCAATACTTTTTATCAGTTTTCATCCTTGCTCGCTTCAACCCGAGTCACACATATTGTCATGTGACGAGTGTCATTCTATTGTCAATCAACGTTCAGAAACGTCGACACATTTCTTGGCTTAATTATGAACGAAATACTTTCACATTTTAATCGCATTTTTCCTGTGAAATCGTTACACTGCAGATTCTGTTTTTAAAGTAAGTAGAAATGTACTCAAAAGTTATTTTCTCTCTAGAAATCATTAACATCCCAGTTGTAAAACTGTTTTACTTCGATAATCTGCATTTTTCAGGTTTGTCTTTTTGAAGATTTATTTGAAGTATGCGTGATGTCTCCATTTTTAATTTTAACTTTATCAACCCAAGCGTATTTTAAAAAACAAGAACAAAACACGAAATGATTATACTACACTCGAGGTATAGTTGTATAGTCATTATATTCCTCATAAACAGCTTGCATGGTAACAATACATACTATTCATCCAAGTGACTAACACTGACTCTTGTTTAGTGTAGTCATTTTCTGAATTACTTGGGCCATGTACATGTAGAATATGTAGTAAACCAGCCTTTCAATTTATTTGTTTCTTGTTTAATTTGACTGATTGATTATTGTGTAGCATATGTGCATTTTGCAATTTATTTGTTTACTGATTGATTATTGTGCAAGCATATGTGCAATTTGGATCAATGTAAAAAGGTCTTCACCATCTCTGATATAATCTGTTTAAAAGGGCAAAATCATATTTTGCACTCTGCAAATTGTCATTACTTGTTTTAAACAAGTTAACAGAATAACAATATAAAATAGGTACGTTCATATTCACAGTGGCGTCACTAGGGTTGGTGCGGTAACTCTTGATATCACCCTCACGGACCCTCTTCCTGTGCACAAATTCAACAATATTATCGATAGTCATGTGCGGTAACTCATAGTGTCACTCCCACTGACCACCTTGCTGCACATAATTTTTATTTTATTTTTATAGACAGTCGTTTTGGTGTCACCCCATCTGATGGAGTCAGCCAGTGAGGTCTGTATCCCTGCCCCCACCCACTCACCATCAGTGACGCCACTGCATATTCAGCAATATGAAACCTTTCTTCAATTTATTTTAAACGTATGAATGATCTCCAATTTATGTCACATTTTGCCATTCCTATGGTTTACTTTCTACGGCTTCCTATGCTTGATTTCGATGACTTCATTCCTATTGTGGATTTCTATGACGTCATTGATAAGGATGTTTCCGATGACTTAATTCATAAGATTGATTCTGATGACTTTCTTTGACTTCATTTCTGTGATTTCTTCTCGTGGTTCAATCCAATGACTTCCTATGTGCCGCTCTAATTCAAAGCTTTATTTTCGATAAATGAAACATTGTGGATTGACCCCGAAAAGTCTACAAGATCTTCAAAAAGTACTGTGAATTTAGCCAAATACAGATAAATAAGTGTATTTACATAATTAATTTAATCCTTTAGCCTATTTTACTGTCTTGACCACCCTGCTGTGAGCAATAATTCTGCATTATCGATCTTATTATCATTAAATGTAATCTATTCATCTGAATCGTTTCTGAAACATATGATATTGTTTAATGTCTGAAATCAACAAATCATCCATTTGTATTGTCAGATAAATGTTATTTGGATATACAACTAGGTTTGCTTTATACTTTTACCCAATCGAAACTTGAAAAAATAAGTACACATTTTCTCTCAAATCGAAATTGTTGCATTTATGTTAAACTAATTAAATGTTTATATCATCTATGATACCTAACGAATTTTTCATCACGTTGCAATATTTATGTTGTTATGAAAGAAAATTCATAGTAATTTGATATCATTGCTCTAGCTCCGCTTTTTTTGTAGAAGATTGGGTTAATTTAAAATTCACAAGTGTCCACGAAATGTTCCCACACCCTTACACGAGATGGTAATGATATCACCCATTCACGAGATGGTCATGATCGTACATAACCAGAAGAGATAAATACATTCGAGCAGTTGGTAGCCTGATAATTTACTTCCTTAAATACTCTATCATTTATTTTACAAGTTCCAATTGTGCTAGGATTATAATATTCCATATACTTTATATCCGTTGTAATATTTGATAAGGAATGAGTCCCAAGGTATAATCGACTGTCTGTCGAGAATGATATCTTAAGTACGTTCTGTACATGAATAAATCTAGTTAGTATGGAGCTGTATTGATAATTTTTGTTGTTGTTATGAAATTGAACGGATGTAGGCCAAAACATGTGTAGAGGCTTTATGGGGCGGTACCAAGAGCAATGAATTGGACTGAAATCTTGGCTTAGTTGTACAATGTTGGGGTTTCCCCTTTATATCTTTTGCTTTTTTTTGGGATCTGTGTTACAGAGTTATGCTGACGTGATACAAATATATCGGTATTATAAGTCAAAACATTTAGACTTTACAAACTGAATATCATTTTTGTTATAAATGCAACGTTGCTATTCATTGTCCAAAGATCCAATACAAACACAAATTAAATTGTGTGTGTGTGTGTGTGTGTGTCTCTGCTCGCGTGTAATAAATAGGGAAAACAGTTAAAGCTTTATTTATTTTGAGTGTACTTATCTCATGTTTGATTGTCCTAATCCTCGAGGAAAAAAAGAGGGTGCAACAAAGAAACAAAGCGTTTGCAATGGCACCCACTATTATAATATCTTGCAGTTAAATATGTCCCCATAAATGTATTTCTTGTTCACCGTTGCATATTTGAGTACTATGTGTAATATCACCTAACCATACTGATGGCTGTGTGGTAAGATGAATAATATAAAGCAAAATTATAAATGGGAAAAAGTAATATGAAGCAGCTTAAAAATATCTTATTATCAAAATGCAGGCACCCCACCCTTCTCTCTAATTTTAAGAGAGTGAATCACCGACCTACCCCTATATATATATATATATATATATATATATATATATATATATATATATATATATATATATATATATATATATCTTTCGATTTATCAATGGAGAGAATGTATGTGCTTATTTCTGTTATTAGTATAATTTAATATTTTTCATTTTCATTTGAGAATCAACTCTTGGTTTTGGTTGGTATCAATAATTAACAGGTTTACGTACAGGAAAAAAAATCGTTTTGGGGATAACACAGACATTATAGATGCAACATCTAGAGAAAACATTATGATAAGAACATGGTCGTTGATTCGTGCAAATCTGTCACTCAGTCTTAAAGTTGGCAACAACAATCGATTGCGTTGGTTCTTCAGTGGGAATTGTAACATAAGTACAACAGTCCAGCATGATTCATTAGTTCTGAAATACAACTTTACATCAAAAGAAGTCTCTTTAATGTTTGAATATATCGACAAGAAAGACGAGGGGCTAAACAAATTGGAAGAAGACTTCGACAAAACTGAACTGGGATCATCTACTGATTTTGAAAGGAAATATGGTACACGGAGATTCTAATTAAACATCAAACGTATGAAAGTGTACACGTCAACTTGTTTTGATGTCAAGTTCAGCGTTGAAATTATGCGAGAAAGATTTTATATTATATGTCTGAGATCCAGCGAAATATTCTCCACCGTAAACTAAGAATAATATCTGTTTATAACCATCGTGTCTGATATTGCAAAACTTTCTAATTCCATCATAACGGTGCCGGTAGGAGGAAGGGGTGTATTTATTTTCATAGTCTTCAAAGAAACGGATGGAAGAACTGGCTACTAAAAACAAGCATGATAAATCTATTTTTAATATTATTTCATACTATTCACAAATCGGTTAAAATAATATTGACCCATTTATTATCTCACGATTTCAAACTATTTTTGTTTTTATACATAAATGGAATTTGTCAAATGAATATATAACAGTTGTGCGATAATAAATTATCTTTAGGTTAAACAAACTTATAAAAAAATTCATAATTATATATCATTCTCTTTCTTACAAAGGAAGTTTATTTATATTTTATCTTTCTCCTCAGTTTAACTTACCCAGATAATGAAATGTTTCTTAATAAATGTTCACCTTCATTGCTATATTCTTCTGACATTTCTTCATCTCAGTAAATCTTTCCTCGTGACATTGTGAGATAATATGCATTGCATTTATTTTAATTCGTCCAATTTACTCTTACGCATAACCAGATGAAGTTAATCGAGATAACGTTGGATATAACATCGTCATGGAATTTGACAAATCACCAGTGATATCCACTTTATATCACTACGAACAGTTGCATGCTTGGTTGAATATGAGTGTACTGTGTAGACAAATACACAAATTTATGATCGAATAAGTTGTACCAGCGATGATTCAAATAAGAACTGGTTATTATGAACATCATATTACAGTTAAGTAAAAAGCATACGTTTAAAATAATAGATCGACCCACCTTTGCTACTACTGGAGAAAATGTGAGCATTGTATGGTCAGAGAATGGCCATTTTTTGCGGGGTACTTTTGAATATAAACTTGTCGGTACCAAAGGATTATGGGTGTAAAAGGTGAGTGCCCACTATGGGTGGGGGCATTCAAGCGGGGACCACTGTATTAGCTTATTTTTTCAACACACAAAAAGGCATCAAAGAAAATCCCAGGCCTCTTTGCGTGAAAATTAAATGCTTAGATTCTTATAGCATTGCACATATTTCATTATCAGACGAAACGGCTATTGGACAATTCGGACCAAAGACAATTCGGACCAAAGACAATTCGGCCCAACTTGGACCGAAAATAAGACAATTCGGCCCAACTTTAAAGACAATTCGGCCCAACTCGAAAGACAATTCGGCCCAACCAAAGACAATTCGGCCCAATTTTAAAATACAACCGACAAGTATTTATTTGTAGCATATATTTTGACAATTCTTATATAATATGTTTTATAATAAAATTTGGAACATTTTGTGAACAAGATAAATGTTTTCCGAAGTTATACTGGTTAGGAAAAACCGGAGAAAGAAAGGAGTATAGTAGAGCTGTACGCTTGGTCTCCAAAACTTAATTCTCAAGCAAAACATGAGATATTCTCGTATTAGAACGTATTTGTTACAAATAAATTTATACAGATAAAATTTTTGAAAGCTGTATAATTAGTTATTTTGCGATAATTTGACAAATTTAATTCAGAACATTATTACGTTTTGCTGTTATATGTTACGAAAAAGACAGATAAATGTGCACAATGAAAGATGCATCTTTACCAAAATTTCTTGTATTTTAAATTCATTTAATTTGATAATGAATATTCAAAACATCACAAACATTTTAAGTTGTCAGATTAATACCATTCTAATTATAACAGTTTTCGATTCAAAATATTAGCGAAACGTGTATGCCTTTTTAGTCAATCCAAATATATAACGTATGTATCAGAGACATAGGACAAGAGACTGTTCATTAAATATGCAATCGTTTTCACTCAGTTTCCCTTTTGATCATGAAAATGTTGCATGAAAATATTACATATATGTTTGCTTAACTATATTAAACACGTACATTCTTCATTGTAATTATTTATCCTGTATGTGACAGCGGAACATCATTAAGAAGATGAAATGAATAACATTTTTATACTTAATTAAGTGCTTTCACGAACTTAAAAAGAAAAATAACGTATTTTTAAAAATGTTTTGTAACGTAGAATGGTAACATATGTGTCGTAGTGTAAAACACGGATATATTTCAAACAACTTAAATTTACACTTTTGTCTGCAATTAAAATGGCCTGAACTTATATACAATCTCACATATAGGAAACAATATTTTTAGTCGATGAAAACGAGCCCGCTCACGTGTACTGTTTAGGTAGCGTGTGTATTGCACATCAGACATTTTGAATATTCAACCCATAAATAATCTAATATAGAATACGGCGTCATTTTAGAGAACGTGACTGCTTTAATGCCTTTGTTTCAGATCTAAACTGCATTGCATATAAGGAGTTTTCGTCTGACAAGATTCCGTCCTCTTGGGATCATATATAAATTTGTACACCTCTGCATCGGCTCTTTTACTTTGACTTAATTCCTTAGGTTCTGGCAACAGTCATAGTTTGTTACTTACTCGCTCAAATTTTGTATTTTTTTTCCTTTATTTTACGTCTCAAGTTTAAAACGTCAAATTTCTGAATACTATATTTTTGGGGTACGCACAAGAGCCCTAAGCCTGATCATCTGAAAACATTTTCCTTTTGTTACTTTTAGTGATATGATAACGTGTCAGCGACATTGATTTGTGCCTCATTAGTGAATTTGCACAACGACATTCTCAATTTAAGTCGTCTGGTCCAATTACAAAAAGGAAGTTTATTATTTTTCTCAACTCACCATTATAAATAATATTCACTATCAATAAAAACGCGAGTAACTTTAAAAATGTCTTCATTCTGCAAACTATGAATAAAACAAACATTCTTTTACATTTTACATGTTCTCTGTTCGCTATATAATTTTTCTCCATATTAAAATCAAGTAACATAATGTTTCACTATTAGGTGTTCCAGGCTCTACTTCGACTTCTACCCAAAGAACCTTCCGTCTAGTCATTTGTAGCAGACTTTGAAAGTAGAGTATGGAAGGCGCTCCGCTTGGTTTTCGATAATCCACATATAAGTGGATGTGCGTTCCACTGGACCCAGGCTCTATGGCGAAAACTTCAAGAAAAGGTCTTCAGGTATTGTATAATTTTTATATGCCACGGCTATAATATATTTTCATAGTTGTTTTTTGACACGTTAAGTCTTCATATATATTTTTATCAGTTCTTCACTGTTTGAACCTAGAGATAAGATGGTTCACGGTGTTCATTTTTAAACTTTTCATTATTTTGTGAATGATCTCATTATCTGGATCAATTTGAAGTCTAATATGTTTATATTGTTTATTTGTAGACGGCATACAACCAGCGGGATGCTGTATTCAAGTTATGTAGGAAGGTTTTTGCTCTGGCCTTTCTTCCAGCCGAGCATATCCCTTCAGTATTTGCAAAATTGAAAAGAAAGGCAAGAACCGACGCGTTTGAAGAATGGATGACTTACATTTTTGACAGGTGGATATCTAGCACAATTTGGCCGGTATCCATGTGGAGTGTTTTTGGCAAAAGTGTACGGACAAACAATGACGTGGAGGGGTGGCATAGTCGTTTAAATCGAAAAGCACGCAAAAGCAATATGCAGTTTTATCTCATGATTACTTTACTATATAAAGAAGCTGAGATGATACCATCTCAAGTAAAGATGGCATCGGAAGGCAAACTAACAAGACACCAAAATAAACAGATCCGTACCATGCACGGAAAACTTTTTAAGATTTGGAGGATGTACACCAATAAGGAAATTAGCGTCAACAATCTTCAACGAATGTGCAGAAGGATCTCCTCACCACGAAGTTGAAGAACTGAGTCGCGTTATTTTCATATCAGGTCTGTGTGTGATTGTGTGTGTGTGTGTGTCTGAGAGAGAGAGAGAGAGAGAGAGAGAGAGAGAGAGAGAGAGAGAGAGAGAGAAATGCCGAGCATTTTGCCAGTTTAGTTGCTGCAACATCAACCTCGTACCAGTTAAGTTTATGTTTTATTCATTATCATCAATCATAGTTCCTCCTTTACTCCAAACAAATTAGAATAATCTTAATTATGGTACTCATTGTCTTTGTTCCCTTGTAAGCTGCTACATCTGAATGCGTCTGTCCGTGTGTGCGACTCTCTCTCTCTCTCTCTCAAATGAAAAAGAAAATAATTGCCTGAAAGTGATAAAGTGAAACAAAGCAAAATACATCAGCCCGTATACACAAGTCTCACCAGCTTTGTGGCACATATAGATCTAAACACACGCATGCACAAACACATACATACGTACGTACATACATGCAGATATGTAATAATTTAATGCCGTATTTTCATGATCAAAAGGGAAAACTGAGTGAAAGCGATTACATATTTAATGAACTGTCTCTTGTCGTATGTCTCTGATACATACGTTACATGTTTGGATTGACTAAAAAGGCATACACGTTGTAAACTTTCGAGCTAATATTTTGAATCGGAAACTGTTATAATTAGAATGGTATTAATTTGACAACTTAAAATGTTTGTGGTGTTTTGAATATTCATTATCAAATTAAATGAAATTTAAAATACAGGAAATTTTGGTAAAGATGCATCTTTCATTGTGCACATTTATCTGTCTTTTTCGTAACATATAACAGCAAAACGGAATAATGTTCTGAATTAAATTTATCAAATTATCGCAAAATAACTAATTATCCAGTTTTCAACCATTTTATCTGTATAAATTTATTTGTAACAAATACGTTCTAATACGAGAATATCTCATGTTTTGCTTGAGAATTAAGTTTTGGAGACCAAGCGTACAGCTCTACTATACTCCTTTCTTTCTCCGGTTTTTCCTAACCAGTATAACTTCGGAAAACATTTATCTTATTCACAAAATGTTCCAAATTTTATTATAAAACATGTTATATAAGAATTATCAAAATATATGCTACAAATAAATACTTGTCGGTTGTATTTTAAAATTGGGCCGAATTGTCTTTGGTTGGGCCGAATTGTCTTTGGTCCGAATTGTCTATAAGCCAGACGAAACAATGCTACTATATCGCAACGTTTTGTCTCATTTTCGTTTAGACATTAAAGTAGATACTAAAAAACATTAAGATTTATGCGTGAAGGAGAAATGTTAGTTGAACCATCTTGATTCTGATGCGGGAATGAAAGAGAAATATGCTATCTTCTTTGGGCTTTTATCTCAATATTTCTGACAAACTTCTCTATTACTCTCCTGATTGAGGTAATCTGAACATATGGTTTACCGTGGAGAGTTTTTGGACGGCTATAGAATACTAAAAGCATGATAATCACATTTTAACTATGTTCAGAAATATCTTTTTGGTATGCAGTTGATCTTATCAATGATTTTATTGTATGTCAACGTAGATTGATATTATTAATTGGATTCATTTATTCATCAACGAGCCCTACAAAATGTGTTGCAACAGAAAATACCAGTTCCACAGTGGCTTCGTTACGTAACATTTCGACGAAAGAACGCTCTTATTAACCAGGTGAAATATCATTTTCAAATACCGTGATTCTGGATATATATATATATATAACTAAAAATATAACGTAATATACGTGTACATTGACATTAAATTCTAATTCATGCCAAAAAGTTTAATTCTACAGCATCAATAATTTTTTTTTATGTTGTGTATAAAAAAGATTAGTGACACATGACCGAGTTATAAAATAAATAATTTAAATAGTACTTAAAGCCGAAAATCATCATAGTACAGGCTGAATTAGTTATCAGCTAAAGCTAATTACTTCGTGTGTGTGTATATATATATATATATATATATATATATATATATATATATATATATATATATATATATATATATATATATATATTGACATCTATCTACCTAGCACAGGATAACATGTAAACCTCCTATAGATCTTTAACTTTTTCCAAACATCAAAAAGTGAACTTGATCTACAAAATAGAATATGTACTGCTTTGATTTTTTTCCCTCTAACAGCCAAAACTTGCAGAATGCACTATGCCACCTTGCATAGCTTCAACAAACCTAGATCTATCAATTAAGGACATCAAATACTAAAAGAGGGAGTGGATTATAATTTTATGTCAAATAACTTACCCACGACTACTGATGTAGTTGAAAAACACCATCCTCCTTTCCACGTTGATTTTTTTAACAACTTAAGGAGAAAACTTATATTAAAGAAATGAGAAAGTGAACAAATGAATGGTTGCATCTTTTGTTCTATACTACTAAATAATTAGGAATGTTTTATGAAGAAACAATTACTAATCACGAATTACTTGAATAAACCCAGTTAAGCACAAGATGTATGAAAATATCAACGAAGGGTGACTGATTAATTGTATCTGATTTGCAATATACAAATTTGAAAACAAATTAGTAACGCTCACAGTAGAATATAATTACTTCAACGTGAACATGAAAGCACCGTTACCGATCCTAAATAAAATATTAAGAGATAGATAAAATATTAATTCAGAAATGTTTGTGTAAACATTACAATTTCTTGTACATCATTTCATTCCATATTAAATAAAACATAGCTCATGATAAGATTTAATTTTGAATGAGAATTCACTTTTTCCTTTGTTTTTTCAAATAATTTCATTTAATACTACATCATATGGAATCTGAATTCATGAATCCGTTTATTCTTCTTCAAGTCATTTCAATTAATAATACTTTATTTGAATCAGAATTTTGTAATTCCATGTTTTGGGTTACATCATTTCATTTCATACTTCGTCATTGTATTAACGCAATGTAGGCAGTGACAGTTGGTAGTACATAGTTGCCGAATCCCTTGATATCAAGTTTTATCAGAGAATAAGTATATATTTCATTTCGTTTCTGCAAATCATTTATTTTAACACTATGTCATCAGGATACTGAATTCATCCGTTGATTATGGACTGGGTTTCTTAGCAGCATCAATTCCACACAAAAAACATATGTCTCTGTGTGTGCGTGTGTATGATTAGGATTTTTAACGTAGCTTTAGCAACTTTTCAGTCATATCGCTACAATGTCTGCAGTGAGGCAGTTAATAGTGATGTCTAGTACTGGGGAATCAATACGCATGATGTCCCACCCAATCACATTATCCTGACACCAGGCCGACCAGGTCCTAACAATAACCTCTTAATGCTGAGTGCCATGCGAGGCAGCTGTTAGTACCATTTTTGTAAGTCTCTGGTATGACTTGGCCAGGGATTGAACCCACGACATCCCACTTCCGTGGCGGACGCTCTAACCACTATGCCACTGGAGCCAGCATGTCATGAACATATGCAAGGCTACACATCTCGAGATAAGACGCACCAGCTCCATTCGCAAATATATTTCTTGATGTCACTAAAACACTTGTGTATTCATTAGTACTTTCAAGACTAGACTATTGTAATTCAATTCTGTCTGGCTTGTCTCAAGATCTACTCCAGAAACTTCAAAACACAACTGCTCGGATCATTGTTAGAGTGCCTCGATCAGAGCACAACTCACCACTGCTCTGTACCCTACACAAGCTATCAATTCGATTCAAAATCAAACACAAAACTTGTTCTCTGTGTTTCACTGACAGACTCCAGTCCAACATACCTATCTGGCCTCACACGTGTACACACCAGCAAGATATTTATGCTCCTCTTCTGACAATCGTATTCGCATTGCTTCCACTATGAAAACGAAGTCATTTGGACAACTTTCTTTTGCATACCAGGGCCCAACAATGTAAAACGAATTGCTCATTGAAATTAGACACAAAGACACAGCGATCCCTTTAAGAGTGCTCTTACAACTCACCTTTTTCGACTGCAAGAACAAACTTAAAGACCCAATAATGTTTCGTACCTTAAATATTTTCAATATTTTTTGTTTTCCCATTGCATGGATTTTTAAATTTTTTTTTTCTGTAGTCATATCATTATAGATATTGTAAAGCACTTAGAGCTTCTAAAGATTAGGCGCCATACAAAGTTATTATTATTATTTGCATACAATTGGATGTCCTTCAAGCTCTTCTGAAATTGGTTGAAATTAGTCCAACTGATTTTTGTGATGCTGAAAATAGCAAATATTGATAGCCAAAGGATACAGAACCATATTTTTATCTTGTTTGCTTGAAGGCCAGGTGAGCTAAACATCATGTTTGACCCATGTCATCTCACTGTAAATACCACCAAATTGAACTAAAGCAAAATTCACAATGTATGATTTGGTTTTGTTTGCTTCTTTACAACACAGCAACACAAATAGGTTATTTAGTACAGAGGCAACTGAGTTAAGTGCCTTGCCAAAAGACACATCAACACAGCTGACCAGGCTGGTTCAACAATGGGATTTGAACCTGAACCCTTTTGGTTGCAAGCCTGGCATGCAAACCACTGAGCCACCATGGCTCACATAATGGATGAAACATTATGTGATGGACTGTACATGGACGCAAGAATACACTCATCAAAATTATGTCAGAAGCATAAAATAACTCATGAAATGAAAATAGTTATTAATGTTTATCAAGGTTATTGAAGGGGCCCCGAGTGGTCTAAAGTGCTCTTCGTTACGGATCACTGCCATCTCACCTCTGTCTGCGTGGGTTCGAGTCGAAGATTCGGCTTATGTAGTTATGTAAGAAAGCTTGCCAGTAGCTTCTTGTGGGTCGGTGGTTCTTTCCTAGGGTTTTACTGGGTTCTTACTCCACCATTAATACTGGCCGCAATGTACAGCCTATTGTGTGCTGAAAAATGGCGTTAAACCCTACAACAACAACTAGGTTATTGAACCTGACCACAGGTTGAAATTCTAAGTGTCAATCCATAATTTCAATGTGAAAGAAACTACTATTTGGATATATTTCGCATATCTAATAGGCAGTAAGTGTTGTAATGTTATATTTTTTCCTCCCAGTATCACATATACTGTCACGCTGAAAGACAGTATTATATGGGTTTATATGAAGCAGACAAACACAATTTGTATTCAATACATTTTAATTTCAGGTAATTTTCTAAAACATCTACAATATTTAACATGAGCAATACAAGTAGGTGTCTACCTTGTCTCAATTGTAAGTCATCTACAAAATTTGATAAAACAGAACTAGAGTTATTCTGCTGATATGAATTTTCTTTTTCTTCTCTGATGACCAGGACCATTGACCCACAAACTGTCGAATACCTCTCTGGTATGTAATGGAAACCATCCACCATCTCTGATCATGGTTTCAGCATATGGAAACCATTTTCCTACTTCAAATCTCTGTCATTTACCTTTTTAATCCTCAAATCAATTGATCTTTTTTGTCCAAGCCATCAACAGAATGTTTAGTCAAGTGAAAGGCTTAAGTAGTTTGGTGGAAATTAATTTTCCTTGACATCTCAAATCAAAATGAATAGGTTTAAGGACTTGAGGTATCATGCAGAAACCATTTGTTTCCTTCTTACCTCAAACATAAACCATTTACAACGTTTGTTCAAGTTATCTGGTGTACTGACCAAGTTATTGTATCCTTCAATTCCCTTACATGACCTTCACCTTTTTGCACCTGAAATCACCTCTTTTTTTTTCTTGCCGCAAATGTTACAAACTTACAAATTTTTGTAATTGTAGATGATGCAAAACTATAGGTTTTGTGTGGAAATGAAACTGGGAACGGACATATATGTAAGGACAGCATACAACATAATACAATCTGCAATATGGCAGAAAATAAAAATGAAAACATGGCATATTCATGTTGATTCATGTAATATCAAAGATTTATATAAACAATTAGATACCTTGAATGACACAACAAAATAAAATTCTGGAACACAATCGAGTTTTCAGCTGTGTAAATAAATGATATTTCTTAGAATGACTGATGAATTTATGAACAAACTACCTTTTATGCAATGAAACAAAACAAAAAAATCAAGCTGTCAAAGAAAGCTCAGGTCATCTGAGCATAGACGAGTATCTGTCTGTGCTAAATATCTGTAAATACTGATGATCAATACTGAATGAAGACAAACCAAGTAGCTGAAGTAGATGACAGTTACCTTTATTTCTTTGATATGGTTTTAAGACCTACAAACATACTCAACATGATGACTAAAAGTAACAGGATCAAAGAAACTCAACTAATATTGGTGTAAATAGTGACTAAAGTATCAACAATAGGTCAAAATTTGACATCAGTGCAATGCTCCTCAGGATCTATGCAAATATCATGACTGTGTGCATGCAACAGTGCTCAGAAAATAAACCAATCAAGTGTACATTATCACTGGGGTGTGAAAAGTATGAAAGTGTGACCTACTTTTGGTATTTTGATGTCTGATTCTTCAGGATGCATCCACTATGAGGAAATTTGCATTGTCTTAAAGATGACCTCAGTGTAAACAGAGTCAGCTGTTAGTATCATTTGTTAAGTCATTGGTATGACGCGGCCCGGGATCGAACCCACGACCTCCCATTTCTGTGGCGGACACTCTAACCTCTAAGCCACTGAAGCGGTTACCCCATAAGATGCATGTACACATTAATCTACTGTTGGTATGATAGTACAGTGCCCCATAAGATGTATGTACACATTAATCTACTGTTGGTATGATAGTACAGTGCCCCATGAGATGTATGTACACATTAAGTTTCACTTCTTAGAAATATTTACTTCCTCAATTATTGTCAACATGGTTTTGTTTAGTAACTTCTTGTTTGTTTTTGTAATATTGTCATTGTATATGTTTTCGTCTTGTTTAATACTGTAAAGCGCACATTATTATCATTATAACAAGCAGCTGTATATAAGAAACTCAACTACAGTAAACTAAAATGTGTACATGGGCATGGAATTGTGAAAAATAGGTCACAGTAATCTACATTTTTTAAATAGTGTTGCACTGTCCTTCATGATAAATGCATACATTATCTTTCATGACCAGAGAGGCAATACAATTTCAGATATCAATAAACATGACACTTTGGGATAAAGTATAAACTTTCCTGCATCTATGGACAAAAATAAAGGTGTACATTTGTTACTGCTAATGCCACTGTTAGGGCACCAGAAGTATAGTATAAACTCACTACCAAAATTAATGTAGTAAATATCTTACGAACGATAATCAATGGATAAAATGTTTTAGGCACAGAAAAACAGAAATACAATTTATATCAAGCTAGTGGACATGGAAACATTTTTGTTACATTCAATCTATCATAGGTAAATTTGATATTTGGGTTTTATTGTGTTGTATATAGATTTAGTTTTTGTAATTTGTCATTTAGCAAATGTGTGTGCTTTGGATTTTAAATGTAGCTTTAATACTTGAGTCATATCAAATTTGCAAATGGTAAGTTTGATCATCATCTAGAGCTGATAGTACAAAGATGATACATAAGTCACGCATAGACAATTCAGCCTATATAGAAATATAGAAAGCAAGACTGGGTTTGCTTCACCAACTTTCACAACATTAATATTACACTGAATACATACATGTAAACTGCAAATAAAAAACTAAACTGCTTAATCTTCACGCATTTTGTTTGGAAACTCACATGACACCAATGTTTTACCTAAACTGAGCATCAACTCAAACCTGATTCTAATAAGAAAATGAAAAAAAACCCCAAAAAAACATTCTTCTGTGAAGAGACAACAAAACAATGCTCAATCTTATTTCAAATTTACACAGGAAAAATGTTGGAATAATTAAATATATCTTAACACAGCAGTTGCAATGTAATTTTTAACTGTTATAACAAAACTAATAAATAGAGCATCTCTAATTTTTAGTGTTATTTACCAAGTGTGAAATAGATCAAAATAAATGTTTTATTTGTTTGGGTCACCAAATAAAATCCTGCTTAACGATGATCCGAAATAATAGTTTTGTATCTGATGAGATAAATGGTATGACATGCAAAGCACTCAACCTGGGAAAAAAACCGACAGCTATAAATGCCACAATGAATAAAGATTATTATTATTACTACTACTACAGTAAAACTTGTTTTGAGAAACCACTGCTATAAGCAACCACCTGTTTTGAGACAATAGAATTTCCAGGAACAGACATATTGATTATATAGTGTTATGACCTGTTATGAGACCATCTGTACTGAGAGACCATTATTTTTTGGCAGAAGGGGTGGTCTTTCAAGACAGGTCCTGCTGTAATACTTAAGTTGAAATGGTATAAACAATCTGTGCCTAACATTGTATGTACAATTTATGCCTGACAAAGTCAAGATATTGAAATACAGGCAGCTATTGAAATCTATTCATCAGGCTGATCATGCATTTTAACTAAAGTTCTTAATGACTTGCAAATTTACTTATTTATAAAAAAAACCACAGAGGCCCTTTAGTATAAAATTGTTAAGCATTACTAGTTGCTCCACGCAAGTACAGCAGTTGTACTGTCCTATCTATAATACAGATTTAAGTAAACCTAATTTTATGACCAGCAATCTGCAGAATGTTTTGTCTATGCAATAGAAAAAGCCACAAGCATTGCAAAGTCAAGCAAGAAAAGTAATTGTTATCTATGTTTGCATGCTGTTAGAAGTATCTCCCAACAGAAATGCACCCATCACAGTCAAATGCAGCTAAGGTTATTCAGTGAAGCATAAAAGTAGGTCACTATAGTATTTTTTGCAGGTGAGGAGCAGTAATCTCCAACATAAATACATAAAGTTTTATGTTTGTGCTAAATGCTAAACGTCATGTACCATAAAGTTGTATGACTGAACTAAATGTTAAACTTGATGTAATCACTGGAAAATGTAGGTCACTGGGACCAATATTTGCATATGGTACAAAAAACCTCAAAGATCAATACACCTATAGAGTTTCTTGGTATCAGAGAAAGCGATTGGATTGGAGTTTTATGGCACTGTAATAAATGCCTCTTATTTAGTATGAGTTAATTAAGGCAAAAGAAATACTGTAAAATCATTTATTTTCGTTGGGCTCAATTTTTGTGGTTTTGTATAAAAAAGGGCATATTCATGGGGGCTTAAATTCGGGCTTTTGCCTGTCTAAAGTTTGCAAATTAGTATATATTTAATTTCATTGTTTAACCTCTACAAATATTCAAAATAAAGAATACAAAAGAAAAAAACTGTGCATGCAAACGGCAGTCACATGTCTAAAACAATACTACCACCTGTACGAAGACCTGGCAAGTTCAATACTTACACTTTTGAATAAGTGAATAACATCAGTCGAAGCTGACACAGCCATCAATACCAAAACAATACTTCCATCTCTATTAGCACAAATAAAACACCCGTCAAGATTACCAATCAGTTTCGCCAGGTTTTTGTTTGAGTGTTCAACATCAAAGGAAGCCGACACAGCCAACAAAACCTGACCAATCAGTTTTTAAAGTTCACATAAACAATCCTTACTTAAACCACTGTCCATCAAGTTGCATCGTCAGTACTTTCTGACTATCATGGTGTTAACACAGCGGCATAATTTAACTTAGATACCCCTCGGTTCCTGTGTCATTTGCTGTGAACCCGTTGCAGGCGCTTGCTTACCAGGCAGCTAATGATGCAGTAGAAAAAAATGCATGGATAAAATTAAATGTGCTTTCAGAAGGATTTAAATGTTTAAACAACAGTTGTACTTGATTGAAAAATTGACTTGAATAAATATTAAATTTAATTTTTATATACTGTTGTTTTGTATAATTTTTTTCTTTCATTTTAAGTATTGCTATTGTTTGAATACCTTATGCTTTTTCTATATTTTTTCTCTATCCTTACACACATCACATATTGATTTAAGGCAGCGAGTATACAGCTATTGGATACAGTACCTTATTAAACGTGTGCACCTAAGCAATAAAAAACGATTTATAATTCTTGCTTCAAAAGGTTTTAAAAAAAAACAAAACAAGCACATGTAAAAGCTAATATTTAATTACCAAATCACATTACTGACCTTGATTTATCAAATACAAGTAGCTGTGTTAATCTCTAGCAATGAAACAAGAAATCAAGAAGGGGAGTGGTCATAATCCTAAGTGGCTCATTTTTCATTGGGGATTTAAATTTGTGCTTTGTGGCAACAACGAAAAGCACGAAAATTGATTCTCCACGAATAGTGATGAAACAAACTACAGTACTTAACATAATGACTCAAAAATAGGTCACAGTGATGTCTCTTAAAAATGACGATGTTTATCAGATAACATGACTGTAAATACAAATGTATCAAAGATACAGAGATATATAAAAAAACTTAACAAAACAGCTGACCTAAAAAAAAAATCATGGTGACTAGAACATTCTATGAGGAATAAAACAATCAAGTTTCATGTCACACAACAGTTTTTGAGAAACCTAACTATATGCAGAACTTACCAAATAGTTGAAGCATGAACATATGTTATAGCAACCCAATTTTGTCCATGGTGACCAGGACCCTCCATAATGGATAAACCAATCAAGTTTAATGATAGCTGGCCACCAGAGAAACTTATGTGATGTCTACAACAATAACAACAATGCCATATAAATAGTAACCACTATATATTTTTTGCAGAGGCAACAGAAAATCTATACCGTAAAGAAAATGATGGATTACCGTATTTTCCGGGGTATAAGTCGCTACTTTTTTTCGTTTTTTTTCTTTCAAATGACGTGTGCGACTTATACGCAGGAGCGACTTATACGATAAATAATTTTTTTAACGACTGATATGACTGATGCGCAGTGATGCTGTGTTATAGCGAAATATATCTACGGTATACCGGCAAGCCAATTGCTCGAAACTTAAATACCCGTAAGTATTAGACTACAAGAATATCAAATTAAATAATCAAATAATATTTAGTTATAATATATATGTGTTAAAATTTGTTGTTATTAATAAAAAAAAATATTGAAATTACGATTGCCATTGTTTTTCTTTTATTATTCACCACGTGCTTCAAGCAAAGTGTTGGTCAGATGTCGCTACAATATATGTATTTAAATGTACCGGTAGCGCTTCATAATTTACTTCAATAGTTTATAAAAACTCTGGATTAACCCGAGACTGGCTTCATGGAGAGAACTCCAAAGTAATTAATAAAAATAACTGGAAGGCTGGCGAACAATTTCAGTTGTCGTATAAAATGCCTTTGAAGTTCGCTCTGGGTGTAGAATTGACCGGAATACCGAGACTGGCTTCATTGAGAGAACTTCAAAGTAATTAATAAAAAAAAAAAACTGGAAGACTGGCGGACAACTTCAATTGTTTTATAAAGTGCCTTTGAAGTTCGTTCGGCTTGTGGAAATTGACCGGAATACCGAGACTGGGGTCATTGAGAGAACTTCAAAGTAATTAATAAAAAAAACTGGAAGGCTGGCGAACAACTTCAATTGTTTTATAAAGTGCCTTTGAAGTTCGCTCGGGTTGTGGAATTGACCGGTATATAAATACAGACCGTTCATACCATGGAGCATCAAAAACAGATAGTTTCACAATAACGTTGTATGATTTAAAATTGTTATATTAGCGTAAGTCAATACAGTTTAATCATGGCACCTACAACTACCACGCGAAAAAGTTATGATGCAGAATTTAAGTTAAACGTCGTAGCATTTGCGAAAGAAAACGGAAATCGTTCAGCAGTAAGAAAATTCAACGTAAGCGAGAAGCTTGAGCGTGACTGGCGTAAAAAAAGAAGACGAGTGGCGCTATTATTTACTTAATAAACATTATTTATAAATCTTATTTGCTTATATTTCTATTTTTAAAATTTCAAACAAGAATATACGTACACGTTGTTGGAAATTACCAAGTCGTATGCAATGGCCGGCGGTATCAAAAACGTGATTACGGTTAGTGCGCAAGAGCGACTTATACGCAGGAGCGACTTATCTGTTGAATTTTCCAAA
The DNA here is from genome assembly GCA_030141615.1 of Unio pictorum. Classification (NCBI taxonomy): domain Eukaryota; kingdom Metazoa; phylum Mollusca; class Bivalvia; order Unionida; family Unionidae; genus Unio; species Unio pictorum. The sequence continues at coordinate 325,975 of JARLTB010000218.1, forward strand.
ATTATCTAGATTTCCCCCTCCCGCGACTTATACCCAGGAGCGACTTATAGGGCGGAAAATACGGTACCATTAATTCTATGTTAAAGTGCATCCACATATTTACTTATCATTTCAATACATAATTAGTATATCTGAGACAACAAATAAAAAAAAGAGAAAAGGCTACAAAGGATCAACAAAGGAAATAAAAATAACTGTATTCATAAATCTTAAAACTGTAATCATATTTATTCTGGTAAGTAAAATGATAACAAACTTACAAAGGGGGACAAGTCTGATGAGTACCACACTGTGAACAGAAAAACGTACAATGCAAATGTCTACGTTCTTATAACTTCAACATAAGCAAATAAAGAACAGAAAGCTCTACAGCTGGAAAAAAGCCAGCAAAAAATATAATTTTGACATTGAAAAATCAGTACATATATACACTGTATATACATGTACCTGCGTAGATCTTAAAATCCATGTCAACTGAGGATTTGATCGCCTCCAACTGCACATTATCTCCATTGCACTTAGTGTCTCTACAGTGGGAAGTTTTACTTTGGATCAATTAGTGCAAAGGTCTTCAATGCAGTTTGTCTGCTGATCTGGGAATAAACAGCTGTCAGACCTATGAGCAGCATACAAAGTGAATCTTACTTTTATATAAGATCAACAAAGAGCTGATTATATGCCAAGAGTTACCTGTAACGAGTGGCATGCTATATTATTGAATGGTTGCCATAAATGAATCGGAGTTCAAAATTCTATTTAAAAATTCCATCCATCAGAATAAGGATCATACATATTTTGTACGGTATCAATGTTTGCTGAATCATGAACTTGAACAGCAAGTGTTTAAACTAAACCAAGGGGTTAGGAGAATGCTGATACCAGGGAAACATGACACTGCTATACATACATAACAAGATGCAATTTAAAGATCCTCCAAGTGAAATCACCAATCCAGTGTATTGGCTTTATTTAATCTTCACTCAATCAGATCCAACAAAAAGGTCAATGTATACAAGGATGTCACAATGTACTCTGATGTCATAAGGAATAGACAACTACCAGATGTTTGGCAGATAAATGATACATTCTGGACAGTATTTTGATTAATAACTGAAAATACACACTGGTTAAGATGTATGTACACATTAAGTTTCACTTCTTAGAAATGTTTACTTCCTCAATTATTGTCAACATGGTTTTGTTTAGTAACTTCTTGTTTATTTTTGTAATATTGTCATTGTACATGTTTTCGTCTTGTTTAATACTGTAAAGCGCACATTATTATCATTATTACAAGCAGCTGTATATAAGAAACTCAACTACAGTAAACTAAAATGTGTACATGGGCATGGAATTGTGAAAAATAGGTCACAGTAATCTACATTTTTTAAATAGTGTTGCGCTGTCCTTCATGATAAGTGCATACATTATCTTTCATGACCAGAGAGGCAATACAATTTCAGATATCAATAAACATGACACTTTGGGATAAAGTATAAAGTTTCCTGCATCTATGGACAAAAATAAAGGTGTACATTTGTTACTGCTAATGCCACTGTTAGGGCACCAGAGGCATAGTATAAACTCGCTACCAAAATTAATGTAGTAAATATCTTACGAACGATAATCAATGGATAAAATGTTTTAGGCACAGAAAAACAGAAATACAATTTATATCATGCTAGTGGACATGGAAACATTTTTGTTACATTCAATCTATCATATGTAAATTTGATATTTGGGATTTATTGTATTGTATATAGATTTAGTTTTTGTAATTTGTCATTTAGCAAATGTGTGTGCTTTGGATTTTAAATGTAGCTTTAATACTTGAGTCATATCAAATTTGCAAATGGTAAGTTTGATCATCATCTACAGCTGATAGTACAAAGATGTGTACATAAGTCACGCATAGACAATTCAGCCTATATAGAAATATAGAAAGCAAGACTGGGTTTGCTTCACCAACTTTCACAACATTAATATTACACTGAATACATACATGTAAACTGCAAATAAAAAACTAAACTGCTTAATCTTCACGCATTTTGTTTGGAAACTCACATGACACCAATGTTTTACCTAAACTGAGCATCAACTCAAACCTGATTCTAATAAGAAAATGAAACAAAAACACAAAAATAAAAAAACACCATTCTTCTGTGAAGAGACATAACAAAACAATGTTCAATCTTATTTCAAATTTACACAGGAAAAATGTTGGAATAATTAAATATATCTTAACACAGCAGTTGCAATGTAATTTTTAACTGTTATAACAAAACTAATAAATAGAGCATCTCTAATTTTTAGTGTTATTTACCAAGTGTGAAATAGATCAAAATAAATGTTTTATTTGTTTGGGTCACCAAATAAAATCCTGCTTAACGATGATCCAAAATAATAGTTTTGTATCTGATGAGATAAATGGTATGACATGCAAAGCACTCAACCTGGGAAAAAAACCGACAGCTATAAATGCCACAATGAATAAAGATTATTATTATTACTACTACTACAGTAAAACTTGTTTTGAGAAACCACTGCTATAAGCAACCACCTGTTTTGAGACACCAGAATTTCCAGGAACAGACATATTGATTATATAGTGTTATGACCTGTTATGAGACCATCTGTACTGAGAGACCATTATTTTTTATCAGAAGGGGTGGTCTTTCAAGACAGGTCCTACTGTAATACTTAAGTTGAAATGGTATAAACAATCTGTGCCTAACATTGTATGTACAATTTATGCCTGACAAAGTCAAGATATTGAAATACAGGCAGCTATTGAAATCTATTCATCAGGCTGATCATGAATTTTAACTAAAGTTCTTAATGACTTGCAAATTTACTTATTTATAAAAAAAACCACAGAGGCCCTTTAGTATAAAATTGTTAAGCATTACTAGTTGCTCCACGCAAGTACAGCAGTTGTACTGTCCTATCTATAATACAGATTTAAGTAAACCTAATTTTATGACCAGCAATCTGCAGAATGTTTTGTCTATGCAATAGAAAAAGCCACAAGCATTGCAAAGTCAAGCAAGAAAAGTAATTGTTATCTATGTTTGCATGCTGTTAGAAGTATCTCCCAACAGAAATGCACCCATCACAGTCAAATGCAGCTAAGGTTATTCAGTGAAGCATAAAAGTAGGTCACTATAGTATTTTTTGCAGGTGAGGAGCAGTAATCTCCAACATAAATACATAAAGTTTTATGTTTGTGCTAAATGCTAAAAAACATGTACCATAAAGTTGTATGACTGAACTAAATGTTAAACTTGATGTAATCACTGGAAAATGTAGGTCACTGGGACCAATATTTGCATATGGTACAAAAAACCTCAGAGATCAATACACCTATTGAGTTTCTTGGTATCAGAGAAAGCGATTGGATTAGAGTTTTATGGCACTGTAATAAATGCTTATTATTTAGTATGAGTTAATTAAGGCAAAAGAAATACTGTAAAATTATTTATTTTCGTTGGGCTCAATTTTTGTGGTTTTGTATAAAAAAGGGCATATTCATGGGGGCTTAAATTCGGGCTTTTGCCTGTCTAAAGTTTGCAAATTAGTATATATTTAATTTCATGGTTTAACCTCTACAAATATCCAAAATAAAGAATACAAAAGAAAAAAACTGTGCATGCAAACGGCAGTCACATGTCTAAAACAATACTACCACCTGTACGAAGACCTGGCAAGTTCAATACTTACACTTTTGAATAAGTGAATAACATCAGTCGAAGCTGACACAGCCATCAATACCAAAACAATACTTCCATCTCTATTAACACAAATAAAACACCCGTCAAGATTACCAATCAGTTTCGCCAGGTTTTTGTTTGAGTGTTCAACATCAAAGGAAGCCGACACAGCCAACAAAACCTGACCAATCAGTTTTTAAAGTTCACATAAACAATCCTTACTTAAACCACTGTCCATCAAGTTGCATCGTCAGTACTTTCTGACTAGCATGGTGTTAACACAGCGGCATAATTTAACTTAGATACCCCTCGGTTCCTGTGTCATTTGCTGTGAACCCGTTGCAGGCGCTTGCTTACCAGGCAGCTAATGATGCAGTAGAAAAAAATGCATGGATAAAATTAAATGTGCTTTCAGAAGGATTTAAATGTTTAAACAACAGTTGTACTTGATTGAAAAATTGACTTGAATAAATATTAAATTTAATTTTTATATACTGTTGTTTTGTATAATTTTTTTCTTTCATTTTAAGTATTGCTATTGTTTGAATACCTTATGCTTTTTCTATATTTTTTCTCTATCCTTACACACATCACATATTGATTTAAGGCAGCGAGTATACAGCTATTGGATACAGTACCTTATTAAACGTGTGCACCTAAGCAATAAAAAACGATTTATAATTCTTGCTTCAAAAGGTTTTAAAAAAAAACAAAACAAGCACATGTAAAAGCTAATATTTAATTACCAAATCACATTACTGACCTTGATTTATCAAATACAAGTAGCTGTGTTAATCTCTAGCAATGAAACAAGAAATCAAGAAGGGGAGTGGTCATAATCCTAAGTGGCTCATTTTTCATTGGGGATTTAAATTTGTGCTTTGTGGCAACAACGAAAAGCACGAAAATTGATTCTCCACGAATAGTGATGAAACAAACTACAGTACTTAACATAATGACTCAAAAATAGGTCACAGTGATGTCTCTTAAAAATGACGATGTTTATCAGATAACATGACTGTAAATACAAATGTATCAAAGATACAGAGATATATAAAAAAACTTAACAAAACAGCTGACCTAAAAAAAAAATCATGGTGACTAGAACATTCTATGAGGAATAAAACAATCAAGTTTCATGTCACACAACAGTTTTTGAGAAACCTAACTATATGCAGAACTTACCAAATAGTTGAAGCATGAACATATGTTATAGCAACCCAATTTTGTCCATGGTGACCAGGACCCTCCATAATGGATAAACCAATCAAGTTTAATGATAGCTGGCCACCAGAGAAACTTATGTGATGTCTACAACAATAACAACAATGCCATATAAATAGTAACCACTATATATTTTTTGCAGAGGCAACAGAAAATCTATACCGTAAAGAAAATGATGGATTACCGTATTTTCCGGGGTATAAGTCGCTACTTTTTTTCGTTTTTTTCTTTCAAATGACGTGTGCGACTTATACGCAGGAGCGACTTATACGATAAATAATTTTTTTAACGACTGATATGACTGATGCGCAGTGATGCTGTGTTATAGCGAAATATATCTACGGTATACCGGCAAGCCAATTGCTCGAAACTTAAATACCCGTAAGTATTAGACTACAAGAATATCAAATTAAATAATCAAATAATATTTAGTTATAATATATATGTGTTAAAATTTGTTGTTATTAATAAAAAAAAATATTGAAATTACGATTGCCATTGTTTTTCTTTTATTATTCACCACGTGCTTCAAGCAAAGTGTTGGTCAGATGTCGCTACAATATATGTATTTAAATGTACCGGTAGCGCTTCATAATTTACTTCAATAGTTTATAAAAACTCTGGATTAACCCGAGACTGGCTTCATGGAGAGAACTCCAAAGTAATTAATAAAAATAACTGGAAGGCTGGCGAACAATTTCAGTTGTCGTATAAAATGCCTTTGAAGTTCGCTCTGGGTGTAGAATTGACCGGAATACCGAGACTGGCTTCATTGAGAGAACTTCAAAGTAATTAATAAAAAAAAAAAACTGGAAGACTGGCGGACAACTTCAATTGTTTTATAAAGTGCCTTTGAAGTTCGTTCGGCTTGTGGAAATTGACCGGAATACCGAGACTGGGGTCATTGAGAGAACTTCAAAGTAATTAATAAAAAAAACTGGAAGGCTGGCGAACAACTTCAATTGTTTTATAAAGTGCCTTTGAAGTTCGCTCGGGTTGTGGAATTGACCGGTATATAAATACAGACCGTTCATACCATGGAGCATCAAAAACAGATAGTTTCACAATAACGTTGTATGATTTAAAATTGTTATATTAGCGTAAGTCAATACAGTTTAATCATGGCACCTACAACTACCACGCGAAAAAGTTATGATGCAGAATTTAAGTTAAACGTCGTAGCATTTGCGAAAGAAAACGGAAATCGTTCAGCAGTAAGAAAATTCAACGTAAGCGAGAAGCTTGAGCGTGACTGGCGTAAAAAAAGAAGACGAGTGGCGCTATTATTTACTTAATAAACATTATTTATAAATCTTATTTGCTTATATTTCTATTTTTAAAATTTCAAACAAGAATATACGTACACGTTGTTGGAAATTACCAAGTCGTATGCAATGGCCGGCGGTATCAAAAACGTGATTACGGTTAGTGCGCAAGAGCGACTTATACGCAGGAGCGACTTATCTGTTGAATTTTCCAAAATTATCTAGATTTCCCCCTCCCGCGACTTATACCCAGGAGCGACTTATAGGGCGGAAAATACGGTACCATTAATTCTATGTTAAAGTGCATCCACATATTTACTTATCATTTCAATACATAATTAGTATATCTGAGACAACAAATAAAAAAAAGAGAAAAGGCTACAAAGGATCAACAAAGGAAATAAAAATAACTGTATTCATAAATCTTAAAACTGTAATCATATTTATTCTGGTAAGTAAAATGATAACAAACTTACAAAGGGGGACAAGTCTGATGAGTACCACACTGTGAACAGAAAAACGTACAATGCAAATGTCTACGTTCTTATAACTTCAACATAAGCAAATAAAGAACAGAAAGCTCTACAGCTGGAAAAAAGCCAGCAAAAAATATAATTTTGACATTGAAAAATCAGTACATATATACACTGTATATACATGTACCTGCGTAGATCTTAAAATCCATGTCAACTGAGGATTTGATCGCCTCCAACTGCACATTATCTCCATTGCACTTAGTGTCTCTACAGTGGGAAGTTTTACTTTGGATCAATTAGTGCAAAGGTCTTCAATGCAGTTTGTCTGCTGATCTGGGAATAAACAGCTGTCAGACCTATGAGCAGCATACAAAGTGAATCTTACTTTTATATAAGATCAACAAAGAGCTGATTATATGCCAAGAGTTACCTGTAACGAGTGGCATGCTATATTATTGAATGGTTGCCATAAATGAATCGGAGTTCAAAATTCTATTTAAAAATTCCATCCATCAGAATAAGGATCATACATATTTTGTACGGTATCAATGTTTGCTGAATCATGAACTTGAACAGCAAGTGTTTAAACTAAACCAAGGGGTTAGGAGAATGCTGATACCAGGGAAACATGACACTGCTATACATACATAACAAGATGCAATTTAAAGATCCTCCAAGTGAAATCACCAATCCAGTGTATTGGCTTTATTTAATCTTCACTCAATCAGATCCAACAAAAAGGTCAATGTATACAAGGATGTCACAATGTACTCTGATGTCATAAGGAATAGACAACTACCAGATGTTTGGCAGATAAATGATACATTCTGGACAGTATTTTGATTAATAACTGAAAATACACACTGGTTAAGATGTATGTACACATTAAGTTTCACTTCTTAGAAATGTTTACTTCCTCAATTATTGTCAACATGGTTTTGTTTAGTAACTTCTTGTTTATTTTTGTAATATTGTCATTGTACATGTTTTCGTCTTGTTTAATACTGTAAAGCGCACATTATTATCATTATTACAAGCAGCTGTATATAAGAAACTCAACTACAGTAAACTAAAATGTGTACATGGGCATGGAATTGTGAAAAATAGGTCACAGTAATCTACATTTTTTAAATAGTGTTGCGCTGTCCTTCATGATAAGTGCATACATTATCTTTCATGACCCGAGAGGCAATACAATTTCAGATATCAATAAACATGACACTTTGGGATAAAGTATAAAGTTTCCTGCATCTATGGACAAAAATAAAGGTGTACATTTGTTACTGCTAATGCCACTGTTAGGGCACCAGAGGCATAGTATAAACTCGCTACCAAAATTAATGTAGTAAATATCTTACGAACGATAATCAATGGATAAAATGTTTTAGGCACAGAAAAACAGAAATACAATTTATATCATGCTAGTGGACATGGAAACATTTTTGTTACATTCAATCTATCATATGTAAATTTGATATTTGGGATTTATTGTATTGTATATAGATTTAGTTTTTGTAATTTGTCATTTAGCAAATGTGTGTGCTTTGGATTTTAAATGTAGCTTTAATACTTGAGTCATATCAAATTTGCAAATGGTAAGTTTGATCATCATCTACAGCTGATAGTACAAAGATGTGTACATAAGTCACGCATAGACAATTCAGCCTATATAGAAATATAGAAAGCAAGACTGGGTTTGCTTCACCAACTTTCACAACATTAATATTACACTGAATACATACATGTAAACTGCAAATAAAAAACTAAACTGCTTAATCTTCACGCATTTTGTTTGGAAACTCACATGACACCAATGTTTTACCTAAACTGAGCATCAACTCAAACCTGATTCTAATAAGAAAATGAAACAAAAACACAAAAATAAAAAAACACCATTCTTCTGTGAAGAGACATAACAAAACAATGTTCAATCTTATTTCAAATTTACACAGGAAAAATGTTGGAATAATTAAATATATCTTAACACAGCAGTTGCAATGTAATTTTTAACTGTTATAACAAAACTAATAAATAGAGCATCTCTAATTTTTAGTGTTATTTACCAAGTGTGAAATAGATCAAAATAAATGTTTTATTTGTTTGGGTCACCAAATAAAATCCTGCTTAACGATGATCCAAAATAATAGTTTTGTATCTGATGAGATAAATGGTATGACATGCAAAGCACTCAACCTGGGAAAAAAACCGACAGCTATAAATGCCACAATGAATAAAGATTATTATTATTACTACTACTACAGTAAAACTTGTTTTGAGAAACCACTGCTATAAGCAACCACCTGTTTTGAGACACCAGAATTTCCAGGAACAGACATATTGATTATATAGTGTTATGACCTGTTATGAGACCATCTGTACTGAGAGACCATTATTTTTTATCAGAAGGGGTGGTCTTTCAAGACAGGTCCTACTGTAATACTTAAGTTGAAATGGTATAAACAATCTGTGCCTAACATTGTATGTACAATTTATGCCTGACAAAGTCAAGATATTGAAATACAGGCAGCTATTGAAATCTATTCATCAGGCTGATCATGAATTTTAACTAAAGTTCTTAATGACTTGCAAATTTACTTATTTATAAAAAAAACCACAGAGGCCCTTTAGTATAAAATTGTTAAGCATTACTAGTTGCTCCACGCAAGTACAGCAGTTGTACTGTCCTATCTATAATACAGATTTAAGTAAACCTAATTTTATGACCAGCAATCTGCAGAATGTTTTGTCTATGCAATAGAAAAAGCCACAAGCATTGCAAAGTCAAGCAAGAAAAGTAATTGTTATCTATGTTTGCATGCTGTTAGAAGTATCTCCCAACAGAAATGCACCCATCACAGTCAAATGCAGCTAAGGTTATTCAGTGAAGCATAAAAGTAGGTCACTATAGTATTTTTTGCAGGTGAGGAGCAGTAATCTCCAACATAAATACATAAAGTTTTATGTTTGTGCTAAATGCTAAAAAACATGTACCATAAAGTTGTATGACTGAACTAAATGTTAAACTTGATGTAATCACTGGAAAATGTAGGTCACTGGGACCAATATTTGCATATGGTACAAAAAACCTCAGAGATCAATACACCTATTGAGTTTCTTGGTATCAGAGAAAGCGATTGGATTAGAGTTTTATGGCACTGTAATAAATGCTTATTATTTAGTATGAGTTAATTAAGGCAAAAGAAATACTGTAAAATTATTTATTTTCGTTGGGCTCAATTTTTGTGGTTTTGTATAAAAAAGGGCATATTCATGGGGGCTTAAATTCGGGCTTTTGCCTGTCTAAAGTTTGCAAATTAGTATATATTTAATTTCATGGTTTAACCTCTACAAATATCCAAAATAAAGAATACAAAAGAAAAAAACTGTGCATGCAAACGGCAGTCACATGTCTAAAACAATACTACCACCTGTACGAAGACCTGGCAAGTTCAATACTTACACTTTTGAATAAGTGAATAACATCAGTCGAAGCTGACACAGCCATCAATACCAAAACAATACTTCCATCTCTATTAGCACAAATAAAACACCCGTCAAGATTACCAATCAGTTTCGCCAGGTTTTTGTTTGAGTGTTCAACATCAAAGGAAGCCGACACAGCCAACAAAACCTGACCAATCAGTTTTTAAAGTTCACATAAACAATCCTTACTTAAACCACTGTCCATCAAGTTGCACCATCAGTACTTTCTGACTATCATGGTGTTAACACAGCGGCATAATTTAACTTAGATACCCCTCGGTTCCTGTGTCATTTGCTGTGAACCCGTTGCAGGCGCTTGCTTACCAGGCAGCTAATGATGCAGTAGAAAAAAAATGCATGGATAAAATTAAATGTGCTTTCAGAAGGATTTAAATGTTTAAACAACAGTTGTACTTGATTGAAAAATTGACTTGAATAAGTATTAAATTTAATTTTTATATACTGTTGTTTTGTATAATTTTTTTCTTTCATTTTAAGTATTACTATTGTTTGAATACCTTATGCTTTTTCTATATTTTTTCTCTATCCTTACACACATCACATATTGATTTAAGGCAGCGAGTATACAGCTATTGGATACAGTACCTTATTAAATGTTTGCACTGAAGCAATAAAAAAACGATTTATAATTCTTGCTTCAAAAGGTTTTAAAAAAAACAAAACAAGCACATGTAAAAGCTAATATTTAATTACCAAATCACATTACTGACCTTGATTTATCAAATACAAGTAGCTGTGTTAATCTCTAGCAATGAAACAAGAAATCAAGAAGGGGAGTGGTCATAATCCTAAGTGGCTCATTTTTCATTGGGGATTTAAATTTGTGCTTTGTGGCAACAACGAAAAGCACGAAAATTGGTTCTCCACGAATAGTGATGAAACAAACTACAGTACTTAACATAATGACTCAAAAATAGGTCACAGTGATGTCTCTTAAAAATGACGATGTTTATCAGATAACATGACTGTAAATACAAATGTATCAAAGAAACAGAGATATATAAAAAAACTTAACAAAACAGCTGACCTAAAAAAAAATCATGGTGACTAGAACATTCTATGAGGAATAAAACAATAAAGTTTCATGTCACACAACAGTTTTTGAGAAACCTAACTATATGCAAAACTTACCAAATAGTTGAAGCATGAACATATGTTATAGCAACCCAATTTTGTCCATGGTGACCAGGACCCTTCATAATGGATAAACCAATCAAGTTTCATGATAGCTGGTGTCACAGAATTAGGCGAAAATTGAACTGATTTTTGTTCTTCTTGAATTGCAAACGAAACTCACCATTTTCTTGATTTCGTCGTACACGCATTACCTGGGGTGATTAAGTGGCGTGTAACGATTTGCATGTGCCAATTTGTAATTTACATGAAATCCGAAATACTCGTTTTACGTGGTGCACGGCAAGCTCGATGTGATTTATGTTCACCTATTGAGAGTATATAAGGCGAAGTATTTCTCATAATTATTTACGGGAACCAAAATATCTAATCAAAGGATAGATAACCTCGTCTTGCAATTCTCCAGCCAAAGGGGTGAGTGTTAAATTTACATTTCGTTTTATTGTGAATTTTATTCAGATTATCATTTCGTATAATGATGCCTTTATTGCAATTAAACGTGGAATATTTGGAATTACTAGTCACTTTTAGACTTTAAATACAATATCGTAATCTACGGCTTAGATTATTTTTGAGACAACTATTATTAGTCTGGTTTTGTTTATTATAGCTGATTCCGTCGTTGATACCGTAGAAGTACATCACTGATAGCGCATCTAATAACATCGTTGATACCGTCTCTGATACCGTAGCTGCTAACGTAGTTGTTACAATGTTTCTGATACCGTAGCTGCTAATAACATCGTTGATACCGTAGCTGCTAATAACATCGTTGATACCGTAGCTGTTAACACATCTGATACCATCTTTTGATAAACGTCTTTGATATCGTTTGATTTGTTGTGGGACATCTATTGTTTGTTCTGGAACATCTCTGTATAAATATCTGAATGTGCTTGTGCCGTTAATTTGTGCAAACGGAATTGAAGTATCTGTCTGTGTGTCGAACTGTCTGTTCGTCAACATCTGTGTAACGTGTAAATATCCGGAAAGCTAGAAGTCCGAGTGTCGGAGCTGTCTTAGAGTTGTAAAACGTCCGGGTCGACATCTAGGGGAGTGAGGAACCGTTGGTTCTGGTAGATGTTGTATGCTGTCTGAACGTATAACCGTGGTGGATCCGTGAAGGGTAACGTCCGATAATAGTATTGGTCAACCCTCGGTTCTCGGGGAAACTGGGAGACGATTCAACTGTTGCTGAATCGTGCGGTTATACAGGGGAGACACATAGGTGTATTGAAATTGTAATATAATTTAATACATTGTTGTATTTGCATGCTTATGTCAGATCGCAATAATATTTCAAGTGATCACATAGATATCAATAAAAGCTAGCAACTTGATTGAATACAAGTATATGATCGTGCTAGTTATCGCAATCCATCGTGCGATAGATAGTTTGTCGTTTGTGTTTATTTTTTTTCGTAAATCATACTTGCATTTATTTAACTTTCGTAAAGGATTCTTGGATCTGTGTATAATCCAAGAGATCCCTTTACATCTGAGATTCCTTTTGTATTGTTATTTAATTTGTTAATGTATTGTGAATGGTTGTGAGTGTAATTGTGGGTTGAGTGCATGAGTTATTGTGTTGTTACATCTGTTTTTTTTCATTTATAATTTATTACATAAATTTATATTTTCTTTCACAAATTGTGTTTGTATTGTTCATTTAATCCACCCTCCTCTCGGTAACAATTCTGTTATAATGGTGTCAGAAGAGGGATTGTTGGATTAAGTGAACTGTCAATCATTTTTTGTGAAGGTATACATTTAATGTTTATATTTGAGCGTGACCTTCTGTTAAGATAATACTCTAGTTGGAGTTTATTTTTGTTTAGTTTACCTAGGTCCGTGTGTCCAGTATAAACGGGTTTAAAGTATTGGTTTGGTTATATATCTATATTCATATTACAATTGTCATGTCATCCCTTAAGGACTTGGTTGCCTTAGGCAAAGAATTTGGATATGAAGGCGAAAGCTTAAGGAAATTTATTCAAGAAGAACAAGCCCGGGAAAGGGAAGAAAGGGCAAGGTCAATGGAATTAGAAAGGGAATCCGAAGAAAGGAAACGGGAATTAGAAAGGGAATCCGAAGATAGGAAATGGGCCTTTGAGAGGGAAAAGATAGAATTTGAGAAGGAAAAGATAGGATTAGAGAAGGAAAAGATAGAATTAGAGAAGCAGGCCGAAAAGGATAGGATAGGATGGGAAATGGAAGCGGAGCAAAAGCGAATAGAGTTAGATGAAAAAGCAAAGCAACGGGATCATGAGCGTAAGGTAGAATTAGCGACATCTGGAAGAGAACACGATTCTGCCTTTAACAAATTAAGGGGCCCCAAATTACCTCCCTTTGACGATGAAAAAGATAACATAGATAGTTATCTTCATCGGTTTGAGCGGTATGCCGAAAACCAGAAGTGGAGTCAAAATGACTGGGCGCTGCATCTGAGTGCTTTATTAAAAGGTAAAGCACTGGATGTATACTCGCGACTTCCTAGGGACGATGTGTTTAAGTACGACGTCCTAAAGGAAGCACTTCTCAAAAGGTACGAACTCACTGAACAAGGTTTTCGAAAAAAGTTCAGGTATAGCAAGCCCGATAAGGGAGAAACCTTTGGTCAGTTCACCGTCAGAATTGCGAACTATTTTGAGCGGTGGATTGAATGCGGCAAAGCGGTGAAAACGTTTGAAGGGTTGACTGATTTCTTGCTCAGAGATCAATTATTTAATACAGTTGGGCGAGAATTAGATCAATTTCTGAAGGAGAAAGTAGCAGCAGAGAGTGTGAACAGACCAAGTTTTCAAGCAAAAATAAGGCTTCTACGGAAACCGAAATTATTTAACAAAATGCAGAGAGTGTGAACAGACCAACTCTTTTAGGCGTCAATTTACTAAACTGAGGCTTCCCAAAATTGCTTATATAGGCCTCAATTTAGTAAACTGAGGTTTCCTTGAAAATACTTAATTAATTGTTTTAATAATTTGAGCAAAGAATAAAAAAAAAATTTAAAAAAAAAGACGCCATTGTCATTGGCGTTCACATTCTCTGCTGCTATGAAAATCTTCGATTTTTACTAACAATTTTTTTTACGATGAAAGTCCTAGGACGAAAATCCTTTTAGGATTTCACAAACAAACTAATTTGCAAAACCTCACCTCGCAGATCAATCAAATTATTAGATTGGTCGGTGAGTTTGAAATTAATTCTCGTTAACGAATTATTATGACATCGCATATAGACTGGATTAGTTGGGTCTTCAATAATTAGAAATCCTGGAGGAGCCGTTGGTGCAAATGAATATAGAATATAACCTTGCTGAGCTTGATTTGATTGCTTGAGATTTATTTGATAGCTTCCTTCGATAACGTCACATACTAAATTCAATGATATCACCGAGGATATATTCACATTGAATGGAGCGATATGTCTCCCACCGCCATCTGGGTCGTTATTAAATGTCAGAATATTTGTTTGTTGTCGTGATAATTTCTTCCAATCGTCATGGATTTTCTTAAACCCAATATCGATGGCATAACTGAGATATTTTTTTAATTCGTCGGGGTTATACCCAGGGATTTTAGATGTTTGAATATCCTCTTTGGGGATATTGTATTCTACCGCAAACACTTCTTTATAAATTTCATTCATTAATACTTGTTGAATAATTTGCGCATGAAATGTTTCCATATCGTTGATGATTTTGTTACATGCTTCTACAACGTTGATAAATTCATCTTGGGTGAGAGAGCCGGATTTTAAGGATATTAACAATAATGAAAAATCATTATTCATCGCTGTTAAATTTTCTTTGATTAAACTAGTGTAAAATATCATATTACTCTGGTTGTCGTATCCTATAAACTTGTTGGGAGAATAATCTTGATAACTTTTTATTGGATTATCAGGTTTCATCTTGTCTGTGACATAATCAGATTTTACAGGTTCTGGTATATCAACGGTTTCTCGTCGAGGCGGTAGTTCAGGCCATCCTAATATTGATCTTATAGAACTCTGATAAATATCTACAACATACCCAGGGGAATTAATCTCGATCGCAGATGATAACGTCGGCTCGTGAACCGTTATAGCGATTTTTGATTCTTTTCCAGTGATAGATTTAATTCTTCGTTGTAATTCATTATTGATTTGTTCGATTTGATAAGACCCTGTTGGTAACGAGACAACGTTCCAGTCTGGGGTTCCGTCTTCACGATTTTTCCACGCGAATACCAAGGAATTATTTGGTTGTTGACCACCAAATGCTACCGATCTGATATTGGGCCAGCTATGATACACTCGTAATTTTGCTAGCGCGATCTCGCTCACCGGAACGGGAATCGGGAAATTCACACTGAATTCAGGACGTGTTGAGGTTACTGATATCATGCTTGTTTTCACTGGTGTTGTATTTGTTACTATTTGTTGAAGTAGTTCTTGCGACGACATTGTTATTATTATTATTATTCTGCTCTAATTTTAGCATTGTCTGTTTATACAATTGAGCCATCGTTGAGAATTCGCTATCTGATATTGTTGTGTCGTCGAGTGACGATGATATCAACGAGGACAATTGCGAGTAACCGGCAGATGCAATGTGAAATTTAATTACATAATTGTGTAGTTTACTCTGGCTACACGATGATAGTTTTTTTGTGATCCCGGTTAATATACCCGCAATTGTAGCCACCGCGGAAATAGCGATTGGAACTACGACCGGAGCAATCATTGTAACCGAAGACAGTATTATCCCAGCAGCAGTGATTACTCCCGACACCGAGTACACGGTGATATCAACTGCGGTTATTCTTCGTTGGTATTTTTTTTATTTTTATTTGATACTCCTCACAGAGAGAGCTGAGTTTAGTTTGAAATTCTCTGACCTGATCATAGCGATACTGATACACTGAAGGGATCGTCATTTTATTTTAAAAGCGCTAGCATTTTCAATTGCGAAATCCGAAGGATTTCCCTTTCAGTTTAATTGTTTACTTAAATCCACTACGAATTCTACGTACCACGTTACTGAAACCCTGACTAGATTTCTATCTGTGGTCGTTATCGTGAATTGTTCAGTTGTATCCTTGTCGATGATCGTTGATACCGTATTATTGACTCCAGATGAACTCGACGATGATATATTAAACTGATTCGGTGATACTATTGTTAATCGATAAATACCCTTGACTGCTGCGGTTATGTTTAAAATGTTGTTTGTGGGAGTCCACGCAAATGATCCGTATTGAATCGTGTATACTACGTTGTTGACGATAGATTTATCATGAGGAATTTTTATTTTTCCAATGACACTTATCATCCTCGTTGCATCATCCCTCATTGCATTGTTGAATGTTTTAAGCTCATCGATGGATTTTTTAATATCAGGAAGGGTTATTTCAATTTTATCAAATGGGGTTCCGATAAATTTATCAATGATGTTTTT
Source organism: Unio pictorum (assembly GCA_030141615.1). NCBI lineage: Eukaryota > Metazoa > Mollusca > Bivalvia > Unionida > Unionidae > Unio > Unio pictorum. Next base: position 342,728 of record JARLTB010000218.1, read on the forward strand.
ACGAAACATTGAAAACTGTTTCACGTGTTTTTCATATTCGGATTGAAGAGAAGCTAGTTCCAACATAGAATCTTTTATCGAGGTGAGTTTTGGTGTGGTCACTGGTGGATTTCCAAAAAATTCTAGCAGGGGTTTGTCAATTTGGTCAATTGTATTTCTTTGTGTTTCACTAAACTGATCAAATACAATTATATGATCGTCATATTTATCATTGAGCGATTTCAATGAATTCGCCGTGTTATCGAATGTTGCTAATTTATCTGTGATCGTTGAAACAAGTACACCTGGTTTGAGTTTACCCTGATCGGAAAATAACGCGATAGCATCCTCTGCTGCATCTCGTCGTTTAACCAAAATATCATCGAGAGAGACATTACTAGTTTTCAATTTACCCTGACGATCTTGAAATACAACTATTTCACCAGGATCAACACTTGCTAGGTTTAACGTTTCGGCTATTTCATCTTCGATTAGTTTTTTAACACCCTTGATTTTATCAAGGGTTTCAACTCCACCAGGTTCGGGTTTCTTCAGCGTTGATAAAGGTCGTCCCCAAATATCAATCATTATCATAAAAATCTTTTCTCTGTCTAAATCCAACGGATTTTCAATCTAAAAGATTTTCAATCAAAGATTTTCAATCCAACGACCGCTAGTATACTCATTCACTATTACATGGGGTGGTTTTGATTGAGGAATCTTTGATTCCTTTGAAATAGCATCAAGTACGTTTAATACTTCATTGCCACATATGGGTGGGTCAAGCATTGTTTGTGTTGGTAACGTGGAATACCAACGGGGTATTTTTAATTTACTTACATAGCGGTTAAATTCTTTCGGCGGCGCTAATCCATATGAGTCAAAATAAATAATCCCACGTGGATCAATCGCGTATGCAACCCAGTGAGTTCCAGGTCCATCGCTGTTATCTAGATTAATAATACCGGTTTCAACGTGATTTGGTTGTGCCGGTAACTGATCTTTCATAAAAACACCTCTGAAATTTTTAATCGCGAGTTTTTTTAGCGGCATCAATTAAATCAAAATTGGACATTGGAACCATCGGTTTGGAAATCGAAGATTTCGGAACTAGTAAACCGGTCCTAGTCTCAGGCCGCTTCCGCTGTACCATGAATACGGGGTGTTTGGTAGTCTTAGACCCTTTCCTTTTTTTTACCAGCGCGGACGGATCCACCAGTTGCTTTCTTTAGTGCCATTCCTGCCGCGGTACCAACGGCTCCTAACGCTGCCGCTTTAGCCACCGCTGGGGCCGCTGCGGCAATCAACCCTGGAATCAACCCTAACAACGGGAATATACCACCAGTCTTTTCCATGTTTTTAATCGCGCTCGCAGAAAGAGTAACCTGAACTCCTTTTTTTTCTTTCAGCGCTTTATTAAAATGATTAATCTGAGTTTTCGTCAGCGATAGTTTATTCCCTCCGCCATTCATTTGATTAGGTTTCAGCGTTATTGTGGTTCCGCATTGCTTAGCTGATTTGGATTGTAATTTTTTTAGCTGACCAGGTGTCAACGTAACATTGATATTACTATACGACATTATACAAAACAGATTGATTCTAAATCGCTTGCGATTCAATTACAGATTTTCCACTGGTGCATCTGCCAGTCTCATTCGTCCACCAACACCTTCGAGTATCATTGATTTATCACTGAGAATGACAGCAACCGCCCTATAATTAATAATACCACCAGGACGGGTTACACGAGCTCGGAAGTGTATATCAACGACGGACTGTCTCATCAAGTCAAGATGTTCCAACGAAAAATAATAAATCGGATACAGACTTTTAAAATCCAACTGTGAAATTTGTAGACCAGTATCGACATTTTGATCGCGTCCCATATACGACAGCAACCGATGATAAACTCGTGCAACGTGGTTGTTTTCATAGTTAAGTTGTATATCCTCGGATGGTTCTTGCTGTCCGTTTATTTTCAACGAGACTTCATTAACACCTATCTGATCAAATATCATGTGGGAACGTTCTTGATCGTTTAATCGCGCAGTATTCTGTAGCGCAATAAAAATATGACGTGGAGCTGAAATGCCCTGTTTTGATGCTAGATGCCATGTAAGTGTACCATCAATATTAGAATCCATGGTATCTGTGGACGTTGACAACCAACTTAATAATCTCTTCCCCCTTGATCCATAAATGATAGTAGCCGCGGTTCTGTTGACAACGACGGAGTCAACACTGGCATCCACAGTGATAGTTTTGATAAAATGACTTTACCAGCGGCAACGCCAGCACCGCGCCAGATTGCATAATTATCAGTACCCCTTCTCATTAGCGTTATAGTATGCTTTACTCCATAGATAACTTTTCTGACGTTTCTACAAAATCCAAATATGTGATGGAGTGGAATCGCGCATGAAAACCGTCGATGCTGTCCATGCAACGTTGCTACTCGTGTTGCAAATCCTAGGTTGTAACTGGTAATATTATTTATGACATCAAATTCAGCAGCTGGTCTTACATATCCGGCTGGTGCTGGATCAAGTGCAGTAGCTCGTGGTACCTTTACTCTCGAATACTGGATGTGTTCGGCGTTATCAGTAATATCCTTCGCGAACATCATAGACGGGCCAGCCGATCTTGTATAGTCATCAGAATATCTCGCTAACCCGATTATTCCCGTAGCAATATCAACCTCGCGTTCAATAGATTCGATTTCTCTTCCATCAATGAGATATCTAGCACTTTCAAATAACGCCATGATGCCATTGTTAACAAAACCAACTCGGATAGTTGGGTCATTTGCATATGGTGTATTAGCTGCAACATCTGTTACGAGTTCACCTTCGACTTCAATAAAGGCTTCAGCGGGTAAAAAGTATTTACTGGTATCATGAACTTGAAGTTCAATTCTTCCACGAAGATCAGGTTGTACTGCGTGATAGGCAAAAAATTGATAATCACGTACAGAATCATCTTTAAGCACTGGGGCGTCCATGTCAAATGCAACATCAGGGTTCTGTTTGAACATTTTTTATTATATACCCGTTGGTCTAAATTGGAGGCGAAAATGTAAAGATTTTTCATTTATTATAATAATTATTTTTTTATAATAATTTGCAAAGCAATTTCACCGACGACGACTTTGTCGTTGTTTGTAGAAATTCTTTGAATTTCCAAGGCCACTTCCCGCTATCATATTTGCTGTTATGTTATCCTGGGCGTTAGTCATCAACGACTGTAGTTTTTCATCTACTGCGTTATTTATTATTTTACTAACTCGCGCAGGCATAACCTCAGTAGATGGCAGTGATGAAATCACCGCTGGTTTCCTTGAAAATCTAGAAGATTTTCCACGTCGAACTAGCGCTGTTAGTTTATCCTTAGCGGCTGAAAATGCCTTCCCGGCAAGATCACCAACAGCGCTAATACCCTTATCTCGGATAACATCAATTGCTTTCATTGATAATTGTTTTACTAGCGGAGCCACTTTTGGAGCCATTCTTGAAAATAATCCCATTATAGTATTACCGAGACCATCTCTATAGTATGCTCGGTATTTTGGCAATCGTGAGTTTACCACGTAGACGTTAGTTGGTTTATCATGGTTGTAGTGTATGATCATTCTCTATTCAATTGATATTTATCTAATCGCTATGATAACCGTGAAAATCCAAAGGATTTTCTACTAACTCTTCAATGAAATCTCGATATGTTGCAATATCCATGATACCACCTTGAAATAATCGCCTACAGATATCAGCTGCTTCATTGATTATTTCCAGTGAGTTATTCCCGGCTCGTTTTCCTCCTACGAGTACTTCTAATCGTGCTATATCACTGAGAATATTGCCAGGACAGAAACTCGAAGAGTTTCCAACTAAACCACTACCCTTTTTTTTAGTTGTACCAGTTGCACCCTTCTTAGAATCAGCCTCTGCCATTATTTGTATTTCATCAGGGATTGGGTCTGCTGTGTATACTGGTGGTGCTGATGTGACTCCCTTTACCATAGCTAGAAACTGATTATAATCACTACTTATTTCTTTTGTGATTCTATTTTTCTGGCGGTTTGCTAAAAACACCTTATTTGCCCAAACTTCTGAACCATTTACAAAATCTTTAGCCGTGTCGTCTATTAAATACTTAACTCTCTTCGCTTTTTTAACGTTGTCGTTGGTAAATTTAGCTAATCCAGAGAGTGTTGGGATATTTCTGATTGTATTTAACGCATCAACTGTAAATATCTTTTCAGGAGGATAGTCCCCTTTTGGAACAGCTCTCGTTTCTTCTTCTTCTTCTTGAAATTCTTCAGGTTCAGGTTGTGGTGAGGAAATATCAACATCACCTAATCGTTCAACTTCTTCCTGAAGTTCTCGTTGTTGTTCTTCTTGTCGTCTTGCAGTAGTTATTATATCACCAGGAAGTGTTTTTAATGATTTTTTTGTTTGTTTAGTTCGTTTTGCTATTTTTTCAAGTTCACCAAGAATAGGTCTCTCTACTCGTTTTCCCTCTTCATGGATATCACCGTATATAGCTCGTTCAGTAGCTGTTTTCACATCTGTAGTTGCAGTAACAATAGGTTTGAAGAGTTGCTCTGTATCCTCTGTAAAGTCAGTCTGAAGTAATTGCCGCTGTTGAAGTTTTTCACGTATACGATCACGAAGTGGTAATATTTTATTAAGAGCGCTAAGTCGCTCCTTTACGGTCCGTGTGGTCAATGATTGTCCTACCATTATTGAAAGAGTATCACTATTGTCAAATTGCAAGTAAAAAAAAATCACTAGATTATACTTCCCTGTTGTCACACACACAATTTTACTTCCTCGTTTGCCTAGTAGTGATTATACATGTCATGTACCGTACTGGTTGAGGCTCTCTACGCGTGGGGCTCATCACCCTGCTCCATTAACATTTTGAATTGTCTCACCTTACAATTAATAAGCCTCTTTTGTTCATATTCTAAGCCTAATTGCTTTCGTACACGTTCAACGATGCTACATAATGGTACAAAAATATTAACATCTTCAGTATTGACTAAGCTTTCACGTATAAACTTTTGTATCCGCTTAGTTAAAAAATATTTCTTAGCTAGGACGTATTTTCCGGTCTGTTCTGCAAATTGTATGTCCTCGAAATCGGTCATAATTTGATCACAATCTAACCCTGAACATAGTTTAACATTTTGATCTTTAAGCTTGTTGATTTCAATAATAATCAATTTGAGATTTTCAATATTCATATTATATAAAAATATATTTGTTCAAAATGAATTCTGGACACACTAAGGTGTTGATCATCTTAGTATACCCAGAAGCTTAATGCGATTATAGGTGATTGACGACGGTACAATTACACATAACCGTTTTGAACCCCCTTGGTGTTTTATACATCAAGCAGCGCGCTCAACGGTTACAACCGACAAACAGATAACAATAGATTATAGGTGACACAATGAATGAATTGATTTCAATGACAATGGTATATACAATGAATTGATTTCAATGACAACGACGACGGTACAACAATAGATTATAGGTGAACAATGACAATGAATGACGCGGGCTATTCTACATTCAAGTGTTAAAACCAAACCTGAAATCGAAACCTGGTTTGAATGTCAATAATAACGTTCACGCCACGTGTGATTTCAGGTTTGGTTTACACTTGAATTTCGGCTAATGCCCAATTATAACAAGGACGGATTTGTATATAACCACTCATTACAACGAAGTGACATAAAGAGGTGTAGTGCTTGTAATTGTTTGTTTTGTTTATTAGCGATCACTGACAACGTTGAAAACACGCATAATACTTGAAACAGACACTAAAAAAAATGTTTAAATACGACGTGTCTATAAAACAGTTCTGTTAATACTTGAAAAAAGACGAAATTGATTGTGGGTTGTTCAGATTCATAATAGCGAAACTAACCAATCAAAATCAATGACTGTGTTTAAGATCCGTAACTCTGTCATTGGTGATTTATCACACGCGCGTTACCTAACGGAGTTATTCCCCCACATAAGAAAACTGAATTTTTTGTCTGTTTTCTCTAGAAATCGCCGATTTTTGTACTCGTTCTGCTACTTTTTGTACTGAGGAGGGGTGAATATCGAAATACCTACCAGCTGCGTTTATTGATTGAAATACTATCTCCGTGTTATTTTCAGTATTAAACGATCTTACAGGTCTAGCAATTTTCGAGTATTTCCCAGTTCCTCCTCGTTTGGAGTTTTCACTTTGTGTAATAGCTTGTAGATTCGATAAAAAATTATTAGTCTTAATGCGATCAATATGATCAATAACAAAACCATCCTTGATCAATCCATTAAACACTTCATAGACGAAACGATGATTGAGATAAGTTTTCCCTCCAAATATAAATATCAAATACCCTTGATTATTCACAACACCAACAGATTTCTTATTTTTACAGTGTCTAACAATACCATCACGAGACGCTTCGTAATTTTCAATAACAGGATGTCTTTGAAATTCTTGGCTCATTTATATACTAATACTTCTATTTGTCTAATTCGTTAATTGGCTGAGATATAACATTGGCAAATCTGCCTATGTAGTCTTGAGCAGTTTTTATGATTTTGCCGTTGACGTCGTCAGGATTTTTGATTCTTCGCTTGTCATAATAACGCTTCAACTCTCTATAACGCTTACCCCCGCAACTAATGCATAACTGCGACTTACCTCTTACACCTACCCCACAATACAAGCACGGAAGAGGCCCCTCCGAACCGTTTCTCACACTTTGCATATGATACCCACAGAATTCATTTCTGCATGATTTGTTACACGGAGTCTTTGATCCAATCATAAGCCATTTGCAATGATTCATTATATAAAAAACTTTTTATTTAAATACTTGTTTTAATTATAATATGAAGGAGTTCAAGAGATTATCGAAAATTACGCCTTGGAAAAATGCTAGATTTAATCTCGATAGAATCTCTGATATACCTAAAAGTCTAATAGATGACAAAACCCTGCTGAGTAAAATCAGCGACTGTTTTAATGAATTTAAGCGTGATGGAGCATCTCATGCGTGGTCGACATTTCGAATTATTGGTGTCAATGTACCCGTAATTGATGCTACTATGAACGATACAAGAGCAGCTGAGATACTTTCACACCTTGGCGGGAAATCCCAGCGGAGGTATTTTTTTAGAATAAAATTCATTATCGAAGACGAAGGTGAATGGATTATCAGAGATAAATTTGAACCAATCCTCAAGGATAAAAAATTTGTTATTGTGAGTAGAGATTCCAAACCAGGAATTCTAACTGGAATTGACAAACCATACTATGAGAGATCTTACCCTGTAACAGCAGTTGTTTACGGAATATATCAGCTAAATGATAAGCCAAGTATTGCAAAACTAGCACCTATGAAAACAGCGTTAAAATCACATGGTGATTTGACGGAGTCGTCATCGTTAAATTGTGTAGCAACACGGTTAATGGAACACTTCACAAATGCATCCCGGGGGAACAAATTAACTGAACAACGACGAAACAAAATAACCGAATGGGAACTGACAGTGAAACAGCGTGGGGCAATGATTTCCGATATAGCTAAATTAGAAGCATTATTAAAATTTCCAATATCGGTAGCAACGATAACCGGAGAAGTATTATACGAACCGAAATATCAATCGCGAGGAGCTCCAATTGAAATTATTGATCATAACAAACACGCGTGGACACCTGCGGTAAATATATTTCCACGAGAACGAATCGTGAGATATATCCCTAAGGAGTTTTACAAGGATGTGTTCTATGAAGAGAAATTATTTGATGCTATTGTTACGTTGTGTAAGGATGATCCTGTGTCAGTGTGGTTACTTCGCAGCGCTGAAGATTCCGAATCAGGATTTGATCAGTTTGTAAGACCAAATGGAGAATTATATCGCATTGAAGAATTAGATAACAGGATGAGAAAAATCGCTAATGAATTTTCACCTGAAAATTCTAAAGAATTTTCTAATAAAAAACTACTTACGGATAGCTTTACAATTCCATCAGTGGTAGCTCACTTCGCAAGAGAAAAGAACTCATGGCGTCCAACACGAAGTGATTTTCTCAATGACGTGAAGTTGAGTTGCGTCGAATTAGGTCATGGAGGATTGTGGAATACGAAATACTCACGTGATGGTATGATTTCAATTGATATATCCGCGTGTTATCCTGGAAGTTTTCTCGGGTATGGAGAATGCTCTGAGTATTTTAAACGATTTGGACATCCCACACATGAAATGACTCGTGTTGCGATTAATGGTCGTTTGCCTGATTTTGATTTAACCGGGTTCGCTCGTGTGATATCATTTGAACTCGCTGATGGGTTACATCCGTGTAGTTATGTTTGGCTTGGTAGACATATGTCTGAAAAGGCGTGGATGCCAATTGTGTTATTGCGGTATATGATTGATTGTGGTATGCTAATATCGTTAATTGTCAGTGAAGCGATTATATCCTATCGAGCTCAGAAGGATGTTTGGTTACCAAAACCTGATCTAGATCGTATAATTAGCGAACAGCGAAAACAATTTCCTAATTTCAGTGAAGAACAAATCATGAATTGGTCTAAGGGGTTATTTGAAATTAAAAACAAAGAAGCCAAAGATTTCGGACGAAAAATAATTGGTAAATTCACTCAAGGTGGAAGATTTGACAATGCAAAATACTCTTCGAGGTTGATCATAGACAACGCAGAATACGATTTTATTGTAGCGGATTTAACGAAACAGGGAAAACTTGTATCCCGTAGGGATGCTTTTCTATCCAATGGTGAGAAATTAGGTACGGTTGTTACCTACTGTGATGGATATAGTTGTCAGTACACACATTTGAGAAGTTCTATGCTCGGTTATTCTATTATTAATCTATTTTCGATGATAAATAGATTTCCTAATACCGCGGTTAGAGTAGCTACTGATTCGATGTATATACACAACAAATACAAATCAGCTGTCGCGGCATTCACAGATCCCGAGGAAGCGTGGGGACGTTGGCGATTTAAAAAGGAAAAACTACATGAGTATTGTGAATCCGCAGACGTTGCCATCGACGATAAATACTTGAAAAGCAACAATAATCTCTCAGAGATTCAATCAGAATTTTCTAATGCACCACCCGTATCTGATCCCGTATGTAGATACAAGACAGTTTATTTAAACGGCTGTGGTGGATCAGGAAAGACAACTCGGGCAATTGAGTTATTTCGTCGGGAAAATCCTACGGATTTCACAAACATGATTGTGCTAACACCAACTCACAGACTCGCCAGAGAGATGATAGCGCGGGGAGTAAAAGCCTGTACTTATCACAGCTTCTTTCGATGGAAAGGCGATACATGGACTCCTGATCGAATGGGCGATAAATTCATTCCTGAAATCATAATCTGGGATGAAATATGCACGGTATCGTTGACAGTATTACAGATATTTCTTGAATGGTTGTTATTGAAAAATACAAAAGTCGTCATGTGCGGGGATCACGGCCAACCACAGCCATTTGTTGGTGGATCTCCACATGAGTGGTTGAAGGGATTTGTAGATTATTATGAAGAGATTAATACCGACCATAGATCACTTGATAAACAATTACGAGAATTCAAAGCGCTAATTAGATTACAACCGGATAAAATCCAATGTGAAATAGCGCGTGAAATAATTTCAGAAACTCCCATGAATGATTTTTGGGAAACATGGAGACCAAATGATTTAATAATCGCGAGTAGAAAAATAGTCAGAGACGCGCTTCAGATGAAATTATTTGAATTGCATAAAGAAAAATTTGCAACACTTCCAGTACCGTTGTGTTATAGACCTTCGAATACACGAAAGCAGAATATCGACGTTGACATTCCTGGACAACAACAAAAGCAGAATTTAGTATTAAATGATATTGTGCTGGTTGATATCAGCGTCGTCGAAGATGCATTGCGTGCTGATAAATCCCCATGGACGTTAGGTTATGCAGCAACAATACACTCTTCACAGGGATTAACTATCACAGACACAATTGTTTGGATAGTAGATAATCACATTGAGTGGTCAAATTTAGTTTATCTCGCAGTATCCAGAGTACGGCGAATAAACCAACTTCGAAGAATTGTTTTCGATGATGAAATCATTGGTGACGATATTATCACTGGTGATTTTATCACTGGTGATATAATCAGAAAAAAACTCTCTGGTTATAAACAACAGGATAAAAAAAATAAACGAGAATTTGACATTGATGCTGAATTAATAATTACGCTAAAGCAACAACAGAATAATCACTGCGCGAGTTGCAATTGTATAATGCGTTGCCAGTATTCGGATAAAGATCCTCGCCAATTTACCGTAGACAGAAAAAATAACAATCTCGGTCATGTCAGAAACAATGTGAGGTTGACTTGTCTTGAGTGCAACAGACGCCGGGGTGCCAGCACCCTGGGTGCTAATTAAGACCACGCGGTGGTAATTGAGTATCCTCAGGAATCACTTGTAACTGTTGTCGAGTAAATCCTCGCTGAGGAGCAGTTGAATCCAGTTTATAGACTGGAGGTCTACCAGTTGATCGTGTTATGCCGGATATTTTATGCGTAGTGACGCTCCAAATAGGATCAGTAGCTCTTTTTTTACCACCCTCAAGCTCTCCTGGTTCGTATAAGTACCTTACAATGACATTACTACCAAGAATTGGTTCTTTGAAATCTTTTTGTGAAATTCCTTGGATTTCCATTTTTGGTATAGACGCTTTCTTAATCGCGTTGACAGGTTTCATGTTAATTGTTCTAGTAATCTCATTATTGATTGCGGTAATCACAGCTGGTAATCTCTTAACCCATTCACGGGATCTTTTATCCTGAATAAACTCCTTCGCGTATTGATATCCAAATAACCGCTCAGCAAGAGTCCGATTAAATCGTTCAACAATTGCCTGATCGCGATGTAGCGCAGTATGCCCTCGTCTGATGGTGACATTATGATGTTTCATCGTTGTTAAAACAGCGCCTTGAAATTCCTTGCCAGGATCAACTTGTAACAGATTTGGCCAGCGTAGTGGGCCTCGTCGATAAATCTTTTCAAATGCAGAAGCAACTTCAGTGGCCGATTTTGTCCTTAGCGGTTCTGCTTGTTTGTATCGACTCGCAATATCAACTACGGTTAACGCGTATTTGTAACAGTTGTCATGCGGCAGAAATAGTATATCAGCTTGATGAACTTCATTAGGAACGGTCACATCAAAATGCGAGTAGTTAATTTGTTTAGGAGCTGGTAGATAAATTTGCTATATTGCCTGTTTAGATAACCAGTTCGCTGCAGTGGTTTTTTTCACCTTTGATGCGCTAGCGAGTTTATTGATTGCTGCGTAACCTCTCCAGTATCCTCTCGGAGAATAATAAATAGATTCCATATTAAAATGCTAGCATTTTCAATTACCAGCACCTAACATCAATTTACCCTTCATAGCAGATTTTACCAACCACGAAGCCAATTTTTCTTTGAAGGATTTATCAGGAATAGCATTTAATGCATGAATTAATTTCACATCCGCAAGATGTCTATGCTGCAAATTGCTGCTTTTATACGCGACATCATGAGCATGACACGCCTTATCAATAGCGTTTATTGGATACTCGCCGGGTCGGGGCAGATTTTGATCATCAAGTCTGATATCTAATCGTGTTCCCGGTCCACAGTAGCTATATCCTGGAAGGTGCTTTTCTCCTGGATACTTTGCCCACGGTGTTCCTGGGAGTTTTGCTAACTTGGCTGCAATATCACCTCCTCGTTTTTTTTTAAAGGTTTCGTGGAAGTAAATCTAAATTTCTTTGTACTACATTGTACGCATTTACCAGAAAGCGCTGATCGATTATTTTTCGTTGTAATCGTCGTCAAGTCATTTGTGCCAGTACGCGTCCTACACTTCACACAATATAGATCCATAATTTATATATAACGGCATGAATGTAATTGATTATTCAGCTACGAGACGACGGGAACCTATTAGACACCAAGCAATGTTAACAAACTCTATTCGCGCGATTATCATCGGACCATCTGGATCCGGCAAGACACAATTGCTACTTAATTTGATAACGAGATGGATGAAGTGGGATAAGTTGTATATGATTGCTCCGAGTGTAGATGATCAGCGATGTTATGAAGTGTTAAAAGATTTTAACGAAGCCGCGCGAGAAATTAACGGCGATGATATTATTGAGTTTATAACCGATATCGAAGAGGCACCTAGCATTGACTCCATTGACGGAAGTATTAACAATTTAGTTGTATATGATGATATCATGTTAGATAATCAAAAAAATCCTGCTAGAATATTTTCCAGAGGCAGACATAAAAACACCGACGTGATATATGTAACTCAACGTTACACTCAAATACCAAAAGTGATCAGAGATAACTGCAATATGCTGTGTGTATTTAACGGAGTTGATACACATACTCTTAGAAATATTTGGCAAACTTGGTGCGGTGGCGATATGGATCATAATCAATTTAAAAATTTCTTTAGCCGCGCTCAGACAATCCCACACGGATTTGTGACGATAAATTTATCAGACCCTCGGACAAGATATCGTGTCAGACTTTATCAAATATTTAGTTAGTAAAAAAATTGTTAGTAAAAATCGAAGATTTTCATAGCAGCAGAGAATGTGAACGCCAATGACAATGGCGTCTTTTTTTTAAAATTTTTTTTTTATTCTTTGCTCAAATTATTAAAACAATTAATTAAGTATTTTCAAGGAAGCCTCAGTTTGCTAAATTGAAGCCTATATAAGCAATTTTGGGAAGCCTCAGTTTAGTAAATTGACGCCTAAAAAAGTTGGTCTGTTCACACTCTCTGCATTTTGTTAAATAATTTCGGTTTCCGTAGAAGCCTTATTTTTGTTTGAAAACTTGGTCTGTTCACACTCTCTGCTGCTAAAGTCTTCACGAACGTAAAAGATATGGCTAAGCAAGCCGATTTATTTGCCGAAGCTCATGGGGGAACCCAGAACGTGGTTTTAAAAGATTTTAAGTCTGGAAACCAGTCTGTAAGACCTATGCCTAGGGAGCCTGTAAAATCAGCTGAGGTAAAAAGGTCAGTTGGGAATCCAGTTTTTCAGCGTGTGCGGCGTTTCTTGTGTAATGCATTGGGTCATGTTCAAAAAGACTGTCCTAAAAGAAAGGCACTTATACATAAGGTAGCAGTGGCTATACAAAGTAAAGGTATAACTGATAACATCGTACAGGTAGAACCTTGTATTCATTCGCTTGGCACGTGTTTATTTCCTGAAGCGCGTGTACCAACCGCGAGAGGGTTTGTCAACGGTCGAGAAGTCGTGGTATTGCGTGACACTGGTTGTACGGGCGTAGTGATCAAACGTAGTCTCGTGCAGGATAACCAAATGCTCGGGTGGGAATCCCCATGTATGTTACTTGATCAGACGATGGGTCGCATTCCCGTAGCAAGGATCACAGTAAAAACACCTTTCTTAACGGGAACTGTTGATGCCCTTTGTATGGACAATCCTATTTACGATCTGACGATCGGTAATGTTGAAGGTTCCCGTCTTCCAACCATGGCCGATTTTAAAATACCTTTGGCCCAGGCAGTCGAAACGCGAGCGCAAACACTGCGAGAGAAAACCGCGTTTCGTAAATTAATAGTCCCTGAATCGATCTCAGGAATTTCCCGCGATGATTTCAAACAAGAGCAAGAACGTGATGAATCCATCAGAATAATTGTTGAGAAAATCACGTCCGGCGCGATTAAACATTGCAAGCGTGGGGGTAGCTCTAGATTCGTACGCAAGAACGGATTAATTCATAGGGAGTTTAGTGCTCAGGAGGGTAAGAAGTATTGGCAAGTGGTCGTACCCCAGAGATATAGATCTCAAGTACTTAGGGTGGCGCATGAGTCAAGCATGGCAGGACACCTAGGTAAGGCTAAGACCACTAGCAGGGTAGTCGCTGAATTCTACTGGCCAGGTGTTAATGGCGATGTCACACGGTTCTGTAGGTCGTGCGACGTATGTCAGAAAACCGTCTGTAAGGGAAGGGTCACAAGGGTGCCCTTGGGACAGATGCCATTAATAGATACACCGTTTAAAAGAGTGGCAGTAGATATTGTAGGACCAATACACCCGGTTACCGAAAGAAAGAATCGGTACATACTTACTCTGGTTGATTACGCAACCAGATACCCCGAAGCCGTAGCGTTACCAACTATTGAAACGGAAAGGGTAGCTGAAGCATTAGTTGATATCTTCAGTAGGGTAGGGGTGCCAGAGGAAATCCTCACTGATTGTGGTGCCCAATTCACCTCTGACCTCATGGGTGAAATAAGTAGGCTGTTATCCATCAAACAGCTAAACACTACCCCATACCATCCGATGTGCAATGGACTGGTAGAGAAGTTTAATGGTACCCTGAAAAGCATGCTGAGAAAGATGTGCGCGGAACGTCCGCAAGACTGGGACCGTTATTTAAACGCTGTTCTGTTCGCGTACCGTGAAGTACCGCAGGAAAGTTTAGGGTTTTCACCCTTCGAACTGTTGTACGGTAGGACAGTTCGAGGCCCGATGCGGATACTACGCGAACTATGGACTGGTGATGTCGCGAACGAGGAAATAAGAACGACTTACCAGTACGTGTTAGATCTAAGAAACAAACTTGAGAGTACATGCCAGATGGCACGTGACGAATTGATTAAATCGGGGCGCAGATATGCCAAGTATTACAACCGCAGAGCGCGAAATAGGAAATTTCTTGTGGGAGATCAGGTGCTATTGCTTCTTCCAACGAGTTCGAATAAGTTATTAGTCCAGTGGAAAGGTCCATATGAAGTTAAAGAAGTAAAAGGTGACATGGACTATAAAATTGACATGGACGGTAATGTAAAAACATTCCATGCGAACATGCTCAAGCTGTATATCAAGAGACAGAGCGACAATGTCAATAAGGGGAGTTGAAAATATAGGCGCAGACTACTTGAGTAGGGCATGATGGGAAATTTGTATGAATTTGCCCAGTAATAAAATCCAGTGTGTAGTATAACCAGTGTAAATGTTGTAAGATATCATCAGTAGTTATTTTTCTTCTATTCTGTGTTAGTTTTAAAAATGTGTACATTTTTATTCTTAGGGGGGAGGTATTGTCACAGAATTAGGCGAAAATTGAACTGATTTTTGTTTTTCTTGAATTGCAAACGAAACTCACCATTTTCTTGATTTCGTCGTACACGCATTACCTGGGGTGATTAAGTGGCGTGTAACGATTTGCATGTGCCAATTTGTAATTTACATGAAATCCGAAATACTCGTTTTACGTGGTGCACGGCAAGCTCGATGTGATTTATGTTCACCTATTGAGAGTATATAAGGCGAAGTATTTCTCATAATTATTTACGGGAACCAAAATATCTAATCAAAGGATAGATAACCTCGTCTTGCAATTCTCCAGCCAAAGGGGTGAGTGTTAAATTTACATTTCGTTTTATTGTGAATTTTATTCAGATTATCATTTCGTATAATGATGCCTTTATTGCAATTAAACGTGGAATATTTGGAATTACTAGTCACTTTTAGACTTTAAATACAATATCGTAATCTACGGCTTAGATTATTTTTGAGACAACTATTATTAGTCTGGTTTTGTTTATTATAGCTGATTCCGTCGTTGATACCGTAGAAGTACATCACTGATAGCGCATCTAATAACATCGTTGATACCGTCTCTGATACCGTAGCTGCTAACGTAGTTGTTACAATGTTTCTGATACCGTAGCTGCTAATAACATCGTTGATACTGTAGCTGCTAATAACATCGTTGATACCGTAGCTGTTAACACATCTGATACCATCTTTTGATAAACGTCTTTGATATCGTTTGATTTGTTGTGGGACATCTATTGTTTGTTCTGGAACATCTCTGTATAAATATCTGAATGTGCTTGTGCCGTTAATTTGTGCAAACGGAATTGAAGTATCTGTCTGTGTGTCGAACTGTCTGTTCGTCAACATCTGTGTAACGTGTAAATATCCGGAAAGCTAGAAGTCCGAGTGTCGGAGCTGTCTTAGAGTTGTAAAACGTCCGGGTCGACATCTAGGGGAGTGAGGAACCGTTGGTTCTGGTAGATGTTGTATGCTGTCTGAACGTATAACCGTGGTGGATCCGTGAAGGGTAACGTCCGATAATAGTATTGGTCAACCCTCGGTTCTCGGGGAAACTGGGAGATGATTCAACTGTTGCTGAATCGTGCGGTTATACAGGGGAGACACATAGGTGTATTGAAATTGTAATATAATTTAATACATTGTTGTATTTGCATGCTTATGTCAGATCGCAATAATATTTCAAGTGATCACATAGATATCAATAAAAGCTAGCAACTTGATTGAATACAAGTATATGATCGTGCTAGTAATCGCAATCCATCGTGCGATAGATAGTTTGTCGTTTGTGTTTATTTTTTTTCGTAAATCATACTTGCATTTATTTAACTTTCGTAAAGGATTCTTGGATCTGTGTATAATCCAAGAGATCCCTTTACATCTGAGATTCCTTTTGTATTGTTATTTAATTTGTTCATGTATTGTGAATGGTTGTGAGTGTAATTGTGGGTTGAGTGCATGAGTTATTGTGTTGTTACATCTGTTTTTTTTCATTTATAATTTATTACATAAATTTATATTTTCTTTCACAAATTGTGTTTGTATTGTTCATTTAATCCACCCTCCTCTCGGTAACAATTCTGTTACAGCTGGCCACCAGAGAAACTTATGTGATGTCTACAACAATAACAACAATGCCATATAAATAGTAACCACTATATGAATATTTTTTGCAGAGGCAACAGAAAATCTATACCGTAAAGAAAATGATGGATTACCATTAATTCTATGTTAAAGTGCATCCACATATTTACTTATCATTTCAATACATAATTAGTATATCTGAGACAACAAATAAAAAAAAGAGAAAAGGCTACAAAGGATCAACAAAGGAAATAAAAATAACTGTATTCATAAATCTTAAAACTGTAATCATATTTATTCTGGTAAGTAAAATGATAACAAACTTACAAAGGGGGATAAGTCTGATGAGTACCACACTGTGAACAGAAAAACGTACAATGCAAATGTCTACGTTCTTATAACTTCAACATAAGCAAATAAAGAACAGAAAGCTCTACAGCTGGAAAAAAGCCAGCAAAAAATATAATTTTGACATTGAAAAATCAGTACATATATACTGTATATACATATACCTGCGTAGATCTTAAAATCCATGTCAACTGAGGATTTGATCGCCTCCAACTGCACATTATCTCCATTGCACTTAGTGTCTCTACAGTGGGAAGTTTTACTTTGGATCAATTAGTGCAAAGGTCTTCAATGCAGTTTGTCTGCTGATCTGGGAAAAAACAGCTGTCAGACCTATGAGCAGCATACAAAGTGAATCTTACTTTTATATAAGATCAACAAAGAGCTGATTATATGCCAAGAGTTACCTGTAACGAGTGGCATGCTATATTATTGAATGGTTGCCATAAATGAATCGGAGTTCAAAATTCTATTTAAAAATTCCATCCTTTACAATAAGGATCATACATATTTTATACGGTATCAATGTTTGCTGAATCATGAACTTGAACAGCAAGTGTTTAAACTAAACCAAGGGGTTAGGAGAATGCTGATACCAGGGAAACATGACACTGCTATACATACATAACAAGATGCAATTTAAAGATCCTCCAAGTGAAATCACCAATCCAGTGTATTGGCTTTATTTAATCTTCACTCAATCAGATCCAACAAAAAGGTCAATGTATACAAGGATGTCACAATGTACTCTGAAGTCATAAGGAATAGACAACTACCAGATGTTTGGCAGATAAATGATACATTCTGGACAGTATTTTGATTAATAACTGAAAATACACACTGGTTATTGTGGAACAGACAAAATAAAAAGACTTTTTAACATTTTTCCCCCTCTATTATTCAGTAGTAATGTTCCCTATTCTATATTAGGCAAGAGACACACATCTTATTTCTCAGCTCCAAACATTTCTTATAGTGCAAATGGGAATTGCAACATAAATGCATCTTTACAACCAATTCAAACATCATATGGAATATAGACATTTGGTTTGAGGTCCAAAAAAGAATAAATTACAGCAACACAGAATGTGCGAATTTGATTTTTATACAACTTGTCCAGCATGCATCTCTGTCAGAATTATCATTAATGATTTTACACTGCTTAGTGATGTTGCTATGTGACAGTGCTAAATTCTAATTTTTTACAATAGGATGTCATGGCATAAAGGTCAGCATTATTTGATCAAAACTCATGTGACAGAAAAGCATACTCCATCTTAAAAAAAGGTTTTTAACGTAGTATGATGCAGGCCTACAGCACCACTAAAATGCTTTCTAATTTGTTAAGAATGTAAATGACCTCTACCCTGAAGGAGAATGAGTGAGGAGGATGTATAAGCAATGGATCAAAGAAGAGAAAAAATGCAATGCACTACTGAAAAATTCTCATACTGTTCAAAACATATTATAACAAAATATAGTACAAGCAATACAAAATAATCTAATCACATTAACAGTACTAAGAATCCTAAAATTAATCTATTGTATACCATAAACTTGTGTAAGATACTAAACCATATTTCTACATGTGACAAATTTTTCAATCTCACTTCGATTACATAATGTCATGGCTCTCTAGATAACTAAACTGCATACTTGATGTTAAACTACCAACACAAACTTTCCCATGGCTAAACATACACATCAAAGCTACCAACTATATATTCCCACCAACAAGATGTTTGATGACAACCTCTTTCCCACCCTCACCGAAACAAATCATAGAAAATCTGCGTGTGTACCAATAAAGCACGAATGTAAGATTCTATCTAACAAGGAAAGAAATAAAAAAAGGACTTGCTCTATATAAAAATACGTTAAAATGCTGGATGAGATGACTAGAATATTGTTTGGCAACTTGGATTTTATGCGTACATTTTCTGTGACACGATGAAATTGTGGTGGGCTTGACACTTTGTTTTAAACACATGATAGGCTGTACCTGATGGCCAGTATATGTGGTGGAGGAAGAAGCAAAGAAATATACAGGAAGAACCACTGACCCACAGGAAGCTAATGGCATGTTATCTCATACCCACACTGGCTGACCCCAAGATTGGAATCCATGTTGAGTTGTGATGCCATTGATCTGTAAAGGCAAGTGTCTTACACCAAATAGCCAACTGGGGTCCCCACCACAAGAGAATAGTTAACATGTACAATAACAAAAATATAAAATAGATTGCAAAATTGTTATATAAATGCATTTTTATTTAATAAAACAATAAACTAACTATATTGGCTTTTCATAAAAAGATGAGCCAGGTTGAGCCAATTATACAGTAGAAACTTTGGAATATTTAAAATGCTGAGGAGACCGATGAAAGAAAAAAAAAGGACCCAGGATCAAAAGGAATTTTAAAGTCCTCTCTTTTCTCATTGATCTGACACAACTGGTCCACTAAATAAATGTTGGATTGACTCAAATGATGGATTAACAAGCACCCTGCATATATTTTTTAATTTACTTTATCTTCTGACCACTAATTAGTCATAACTAAAAATAAGGCAATCATAACATACCTTGCTAAAGGGGAAGGGGGAAAGGTGTACAAATAAAGCCATTCAAACAAATGATTATGAGGCAAGGTATTTCATATCACAATATAAAACACTGCTTGCATAATTAGAAAGAAGATAAAAGAATCAGACAAAAGAGTGAACAAGATATATATTTAAAGAGAATACATAATATTATAAGATAGACAATTTTCTTACCAGCATTTTAAGAAAAAAAAAATTTGTTTATACAAATGTAATTTCAAGTTCATCCCAGATAAGATAAAGATATACTATTCAAAATGATAAACAAGACTTGATTGTCCTTCAACTCTAAAAGTTAATAATATGTGACCAAGTCATATCTCATCAGGGAATCTGTGCCATGGCAGTAAACATACAATGGTTGAAATTTCACACGACTTTCTATGACAAAAATCAGTATGTTATTAATACTGAAGCTTAAAAAAAAAAAAATAAAAAAAAAAAAAAAAAATTAGGCTGCTAAAAGCATGACATTTAAACATGAAATTGAAATTTAGAATAATACCTATTCATTTATATTACTTACTCGCTTACTTCTTTATTTCTATCCTTCATTTCAGAATTCTTCATTATGCAAAACATCACAGGTGCTTGACGCGAGCTTGATGTGAAGAAAAAAAACCCCCCAATAATCTAAAGGAACAGTCATACTGAGTAAAAAATACCTTAGATTACCCACATGACCCATTCTGACATAGGAACCCTCTCTATCATACTAAACAAAAAGAGAAGGTACGTAACTTCCAAATACTTGGTTCCACCCATGACCCTTGATTTCCTTCTGCTATTTCCGTATTTAAAAGCACACAACCATTCTATATGGCTTGTTTTACTCCAGAGATATTTTTCTATTCATAAAGCAATCATCGACTTTTCTACGTTGTACCAAACAGTAGTTACGGCATCTGAAACGTGCAATTTTCGTGAATTTTTCATCTTGGGACAAGTACAAGCTCATGTGACAACCGGTGAAAAGAGCTACATGTACCATGTTTGCGGCTCTACAATACACAAATTCTTTAATTACAGAACAGTGGTAAATGGAAAAGTAAGTTTTTACTTAATATTAACTCGATTCAACTGTAGGAATCCTGTTCCATGGAAGAATTAGACATTTTCTACTTCACTGAACATTGTAAACAATCAGTTCAAAACAGTTCAACTATTAGACACAAGCATCAACGCCGAAATATGATTGGCTCAAAAGGTTATACATGGTTCATGTAGCTATTGTTCATGTCAAGGTCAAATTGCTTATTTTACTGGTCACATTCTGCAGGTAGTTGCTCATTTTATAATAAGACCAATCTGTCTTCAATTTTTATGGTCATAAATAACAAGCAGTCACTTATAACAGAGCTCATTCAAGACAGGTTTAGCTTCGTCATATCAAAACTGCTAATGGACTTTTGAGATACATGTCCATCAAATACTTTCTTCATTGATCAGTGGATCTAACAAAGAAAAATGTGAAATGTAGCACACTGTCTCTCATTTTTCACATCAGGATATATCACAACCCATTTCTGGTATATTTTGCAACTGTAATTGTGAACACATAAAATTAAAACAAAACCCCCACAGTGTTGTCTCAAAATGTGAAGATATAAGACTTTATCTGACTGGTTGATAAAATTAGCAATTATTTGAATAAATTAGGTTAGCAGAACATGACTCAAAGTGATCACTGTCAGATCTTGTATAACAGCAGAGATCTGATTTTGATCTGACTGGTGAGACAGATGAACTAGGCCAAATATCAAACCCTCAATCCTTGGATTACGTTTACCCTATGTCCCCTTATATATGTTCTCCTTTTCGGTCTTTAAATCTTTATACATATACTAATACCAATACACTCATTCTCCCTTGTGTTCTCTGATTTGAATGTTCAAGTATGGTAACCCTACCAATACTACAGCAAAATAGCCACCTTGGTTTACCATAAACAAGGCCATCCCTGTATAAGGTAAGGGACACCATCAACTTGAAAACAGTAAATAATGAAAATTCTTTGATCTATAAGTCCCATTGCCATTAAGAGTTTTAAAACATGTTGAAAATTTCAGAAAGACAATATATACCGTATTTTCCGGGGTATAAGTCGCTACTTTTTTTTCGTTTTTTTTTCTTTCAAATGACGTGTGCGACTTATACGATAAATAAATTTTTTTAACGACCGATATGACTGATGCGCAGTGATGCTGTGTTATAGCGAATGCATCTACGGTATACCGGCAAGCCAATTGCTCGAAACTTACATACACGTAAGTATTAGACTACAAGAATATCAAATTAAATAATCAAATATTATTTAGTTATAATATATATGTGTTAAAATTTGTTGTTATTAATTTAAAAAAATATTGAAATTACGATTGCCATTGTTTTCCTTTTATTATTCACCACGTGCTTCAAGCAAAGTGTTGGTCAGATGTCGCTACAATATATGTATTTAAATGTACCGGTAGCGCTTCATAATTTACTTCAATAGTTTATAAAAAAAATTCTGGATTAACCCGAGACTGGCTTCATTGAGAGAACTCCAAAGTAATTAATAAAAATAACTGGAAGGCTGGCGAACAATTTCAGTTGTCGTATAAAATGCCTTTGAAGTTCGCTCTGGGTGTGGAATTGACCGGAATACCGAGACTGGCTTCATTGAGACAACTTCAAAGTAATTAATAAAAAAAACTGGAAGACTGGCGGACAACTTCAATTGTTTTATAAAGTGCCTTTGAAGTTCGCTCGGGTTGTGGAAATTGACCGGAATACCGAGACTGGCTTCATTGAGAGAACTTCAAAGTAATTAATAAAAAAAAACTGGAAGGCTGGCGGACAACTTCAATTGTTTTATAAAGTGCCTTTGAAGTTTGCTCGGGTTGTGGAAATTGACCGGAATACCGAGACTGGCTTCATTGAGAGAACTTCAAAGTAATTAATAAAAAAAACTGGAAGGCTGGCGGACAACTTCAATTGTTTTATAAAGTGCCTTTGAAGTTTGCTTGGGTTGTGGAAATTGACCGGAATACCGAGACTGGCTTCATTGAGAGAACTTCAAAGTAATTAATAAAAAAAAATGGAAGGCTGGCGAACAACTTCATTTGTTTTATAAAGTGCCTTTGAAGTTCGCTCGGGTTGTGGAATTGACCGGTATATAAATACGGACCGTTCATACCATGGAGCATTAAAAAAAGATAGTTTCACAATAACGTTGTATGATTTAAAATTGTTATGTTAGCGTAAGTCAATACAGTTTAATCATGGCACCAACAACTACCACGCGAAAAAGTTATGATGCAGAATTTAAGTTAAACGTCGTAGCATTTGCGAAAGAAAACGGAAATCGTGCAGTGGCGCTATTATTTACTTAATAAACATTATTTATAAATCTTATTTGCTTATATTTCTATTTTTAAAATTTCAAACAAGAATATACTTACATGTTGTTGGAATTACTAAGTCGTATGCAATGGCCGGCAGTATCAAAACCGTGATTACGGTAAGTGCGCAGGAGCGACTTATACGCAGGAGCGACTTATCTGTTGAATTTTCCAAAATTATCTGGATTTCCCCCTCCCGCGACTTATACCCCGGAGCGACTTATAGGGCGGAAAATACGGTAGGTTGATTCAAAGCCCAATATCTAGAGGGGTGGGAGGGTGGTGCTCAAGTTGTTTCCTCATACACATGAATTCACTTGCAATAGGAGCACAGATGGAGTACCTTATTACATATAGACATGGGAGCCCTGAGTGGTCTAAAGTGCCCGTCATTACGGATCACTGCCATCTCACCTCTGCCTGAGTGGGTTCGAGTGTCAGATTTGGCCACTGTAGGTTTGTGAGAAAGCTTGCCAGTAGCATCTTGTGGGTCAGTGGTTCTTTCCTAGGATTTTATAGGGTTCTTCCTCCACCATTATTACTGGCCCCCATGTATAGCCTATCGTGTGCTGAAAAATGACGTTAGAAGAAAGCAATTATAACTGCATGAACAATTCATGAAGATGATTAATACAAAGTTTTACCCAAATAGGTCTGAAATAAAGTTATTATGTCTGTAACAGGGTTATAGAGACAAACAATTAACAAATACTAAATAGCTGAAAATACAAACATCAAACAAGCAGGAAAATTAGGTCGAAATGTGATAGTGTTCGTATATTTACACTCTACTGCATTCACCTACAAACTTAAGAAGTCTAGCTGTATATTGAGAATGTAATGAATCAGAAGCTGAAAATAAAGCCACTCAACACTTAAAAATGAGGTCCTTGTAAAACAGTTTTGGTATGGCTGAGTTGCTCTCATAAGTTTTACGTTGCATAGGATCAAAGATTTGGAAAGTGAAAGAATGTGAAGCTAAAAATACAAAATCTGTCAAGCACAAGATAAAGTTCACAGTGACCTAGTTATTGTATGGTAGAGTCATTCTCTCCGAAATGAATTCATTTTCATCAGTGCAGGTTAAATTGGTTCAAGACATAAAGTGTGTTACAAATGGATACTGAAGACACAAAAGTCACTCATGTGTGAAAATGATGTTACAGTGAACTTAGTATTGGTTATGTTGAGTTACTCTGCTGGCGATGTATAAACATACCAACAAATGGAGGGGAAATAAGAGTCCATAATTTTGAATGTGAATTCAATGGACAGATGAAAATACAAGGGCCACTGAAATATATAAATTGGTTTTTGCTGTTTTCACATGAAATGCGAGTAGGAAACACATTTTGAGGACTATTTCTGAATACATCCTAATACATAGACTTCGAAGCAATTTTCCATTATTCCAATGCCTAATTGTGCTAAAAAAAAAAATGTTTCCATTGGTTAGTTTGCTGGTGCATAAGCTAAAGGTGAAAAGTTGGGAGTCTTTTTTTTATTTTTATATTGGCTTAACCCATTTTATCCTGAATATGACTATGGTCGTAATGCTTCATTCTATCCTGAATACACCCGCAGTCGCAGTATCCCATTTTATCCTGAATACGACTATACTCTACTACATATGTGTGTAGCGTCTCTAGAAACATGTGTTATACATCACAAATATTTGTGTACTTCTTCACCTACACAGGAAATGGTTAAAACAAGCAAACACAGTGAAATTTTTTTTAAAAATGTGGTTGGAAAAGAAACTGTTGACTTGAAAATTGATCGATAAAATGATGGACCACAACTCTGATATAAACATGGATGTTGATAACGAGGGTAGCGACACCGAAGTTGAGGATTTAGATGATTCTAATAATGATATTGACTTAAATGATGGGTTACGATTGAATAAAGTTAATGAAAAAGATGACCCATGGCTTCATTCACTTTTCAATAGCGATTCAGAGAATGAAGCTGACTTTGAAGGCTTTCAAGAGGAATTGGTCCGGGATGATTTTTAAATTCGGTTTCAGCCAAGATTTAAATTGTTAGAATGAGCAACTGTTCAACACCCAGAAGAAGCAGATGCACAACATTATTTTGAGTTAATTTGGGATGAATTATTATGGAACAAACCTGTTGATAAAACAAATCGTTATGCTTCACAGGAACATAGAAAAATCCACCCACCCACCCCAAGTCACAAAGATGGCCACCAGTCGATATTCCCACAATGAAGGCATTTATAGGCTTATGTTTTGCCATGGGAATAATTCATCTTTCATTAAGACATAATTATTGGCGACAAAATAAGCATATATTTGTTACATCATTCAATAAAATCATGTCTCATGACATATTTGATCTGATTTGGAGATACTTGCATCTCCATGACAATGAAGAACAAGCTGCAGAGCCTCAGCCAGAGGGAAGACCAGATAAGTTAAAGAAAATTAGATGGTACCTAAATTATTTAGACCAGAGATTTTCATCAAATGTCACACCAAAAACAACTGCAATGATTGACGAAAGCTTGATCAAATTCAAAGGAAGACTCTCTTTTAGACAGTATCTTCCAGCAAAGGAAACAAAAAGGGGTGGGTGGGAGAAACTCTGAAATATGGCCGACAGCTCAAATGGATATATGAAGTGTACACCAGCAAAGAAGATGGGAAAGAAGAGACTGGCTTACAGAGTGGTCATGGATCTCTGCTCACACATGTTTGGAAAAAATCTGACAGTCTATTTTGACAACTTTTATACAAGTACAGATTTATTGAGAGACTTGCATACTAGAGGGGTGATGTCCTGTGGAACAGTCCATAATAACACGAAGGGGTTGCCAAAAGACTTGCCACCAAAACAGCTGAAACTGAAGAAACATGAGTACAAAGTTGCACAGAAGGATGAATTTACCTTTTATGTTTGGCAAAATACAAAAGCTGTTTGTGTCTTGTCAAATTTTCATGATCCATCATCATGTGGCATTGTAAACAGATGTTCTGGTATGGCTATTCAGCAACAGGTAACAATACCCAAAATGCTGTCATATTACCAACAAAACATAAAGGGAGTAGAGCTCTGTGACCAGATGGTTGGATACTATCTTCTAAATCACCGGTCAAAAAAATGGTGGTGTTGAATTTTCTTTTATCTAATGGAAACTTCAGCGTACAATGCATATGTGATGGCAAAGGACACAAATCCAGAGAGACAAAATTATGTGGCCATCATTTCAGAGCTATCTGGAGGACTTAGTTGCCTCTCTGGATGGTGACGCTAGAGCTGGAATGGCTGCAGCACTTATTCCAAAGCCTATCAGAGAAACAGTGCAACATACAATTGAAAAAATGTTTGAGAAAAAAAAATGTCATGAATGTTCACTGGCTGCTCAACCTGGAGCGAGAAAAGGGGTGACAAAATTTGGATGCAGGGAATGCAATGTCCCTGTTCATACAGAATGCCAGGCAAAACACATCACTAGGTGTATAAATGCTTAAAAGCTGATGTTTAGACAACAATTGATGTATGGCTGTTTTAAAAATGATGGGATGTGGACATTTTTATTCACCATTAAAGTAATATTGTTATTACTAAAATAGTGATGATGTGGACTTAAAAATTTGGACAAAATTTGTACTGATTAATTTCCTTTATCTTATTGAAAGATTTCTAGGATTAATTTGTGACAAGTTTTTATGAGAAACTGCATGATGAAGTAGCTGTTCTAGAGTGTGAAGTAAACAAACTGTTCCACGTGTCATGTTGCCCAATTTTAGTAAAATTATTATAACTTTTGAACTAACAGTGCTAGAAACTTCAAGTTGGACCAAAACACTAGAAACTGAATTATCTTTATTTTATTCCATACTATGAGGAGCATTTCATTCATCTTCATGGACAAAAGATTCACTGAACATCATGGTAAGTTAAAATAAAATAAAATTCTTGCAAGTCATATTTCTAAATACAGTTGTGAGCATGTACATTAGTAAACGATAACAAAACAGGTCATTGTGTTGCAAATTGTATTATCTTTTCAGAGATATATAGTTTTATATACTTTATAAAAGAGATAACATTGTTACAACATTTTTAATAAACATGGTGAAGTTAGTCACAATTTCTGCAGCTGCTGCTGTATGATGCTCCATTTTACCACAATGTACTATTTAGAATTGCTTCTCAGGAATCAGGCACTGCAGTTGAAATTGGTAAACGGGATAAAATGGGTTAACGCACCCATAATTTTCGCATGGAGAAGACTCTTTATTCAAAATGTCCACCTTATCCTACATTTTGCACAGGTTCACCTGTCTGTGTGAACTTCAGACAGGTCTGCCTTAGATCTGAGGCCATAAAGTCTAAAATCTGGACACAATATCAAATTCCAACCATGGACGAATTTTGGGAGGAAAAAAAGTCCAAAAAATTAGGTTTTTCCCTTTGTATTTTGTAATGCAACTAAAATGTTCAGATTATTTGGTATCTTTGTAGAACTAAATCTGTCTACCTACCACCCACTTTAGTGTATCATGCATGACTTCTACGCTAAAGACCTTGGAAGCAGGCTACTACCTCATGCCCCATAAAGTTGGTGCTAGGGGTTAGTGTGTTAATGCATCCACATCAACGTTTACAAGGGGAGGTGAACTAAAGTCCAAGATATTGAAAGTGTAATGAATGAATAGCTGACCATACAAAAAAACCCTCAAAAAAATGAAGTTACTATCACTTACCATGGAGATGTTAAGGATTAGTCTGAAAATTCAAGACATTTGAAAGAAATTAATCATTTTCATGCAAATTTTAGAAATAGTATGCTGTTATTAATAGGGTTTACATAGAAGTACATGCTACATAGAATCCTGGAGAAAATGGCAGAGCTAATTATAGTGTCAACCTCCACAAAAAAAGAAGCTACTACTTTTACAGGGCAAATAAAATAATAGATCTTTCAGCTGAATGATGATGATGATCATACTAATGGTGATATTTGAGATTAATTCTAACAACACAAAGATGATTGATTATATCACTGCTATTAAGATATACAAAGAAAATACTTAAAGATTAAAAAATTCACCGTTTTGTGAGGGGCTAACAACTGGTAAAAAGTGTGATCCTGAAAACCACCCAAAGTATAACAAAAATAAAACATAAAGCAAAACCAATAAGATATATCAAAAGCTGAGAAACATTCATATTTTTCTCAACAAATCATACAAGCAAAGCACTAACATTAATAATAATACAAAATGTCTAAGAAACCTTATAACAACTGGTGGTGACATCTAACCAGATCCATAACCAACTGATGATGTTAAGTGACTCTAAACATTCTTTTGGTATTACTTCAAATATATGAGGTGGAGAATACTGTTTTGGAAACAAGAAAATAATTATTAAAAACACAACAGTAGACAAAACCAGAATTCATAAACAAGTGAAAATTGTACATTACAACAATTGAAATATAAAGAAACTGAAAAAGATAATTCTACTTGGAAAAGGTGACCCCCACCCCTATTAGTTTTAATACTGAAAATTACGATCAGGCTGATGATGCTGAGGATGAAAATTGACTCAACTCAAAATGATGAATGTTGATTCAGAGTTAACTAATCTTTCTAATGAATTTAAAGAAAATTTTGTCCAAAAATATTTGTCTTTTTGGTCCATATACGAGTGTTGATCCAAAGCTAAATAATCTTTCTATTGAATTTAAAGGAAATTTTGTCCAAGAATATTTGCCTATTTGGTCCATATCTTGTCATTGGCTGTATTTCATTTGCTTTGAGCATACTCACATGAGCAATCCCATTCTTCAATACTAAAGAGAAGTTGCCATGGGAGGGAAGATGAGACTGACATCAATTGGTAAATACTTACAACAGGTTTCTGAAGATATGTTCAGGGAAATAAACTTTCACAAAGTTGAGAGTTACATTTCTAAAATAGTCAACATTTATATTTCTATAACAGATGATTGAGTAAATGCTTAATCTGGAAAGTAAAATATATGGTACTGGCCTGGGTTTGTTTTGTTTGTTTGATTAGGATTTTTAACGTAGCTTTAACAATTTTTCAGTCATAGCGCTATGATGTCTGCAGTGAGGCAGTTTATAGTGATATCTACCACTGGGGCATCATGCTGCAGATATGTAGCATGATGTCCCACCCAGTCACATTTTATCCTGACAAGAGGCTGATCAGTCCTAACACTAACTTCTTAATGCTGAGCGCCAAGCGAGGCAGCTGTTAGTACCATTTTTTAAAGTCTTTGGTATGACTCGGCCGGGCATCGAAGGTATTTCAACCAATAATGCTAATTCAAATATTATTTGCAGTTAATATAACCTAAATATGTAATTATATCTTGCACCTTTTTGAAATAATTGCACATGAAAACTATAAAGACTACAACTACACTAATTACATGTATGTAGGTCAGATATTTTCCCCTGGAAAATTGATCTTCCAGATTTCAAATTCTGGTCAAAATATAGAACTATGAATGATGAAGTGATGTCATAGGTGTGACTGATGGTCATTTTATTAGGTCTTTTGAACACACGTCAATAAACTTAGCTGACGGGGATTCCATTCACAACTGTGCCGCTTTGTGTTTAATTTCATCACCCATCAAGTCACCTCTGAAAGGTGATCAATGGTAATTTACCTAGGCTCAGACTACCAAATGCCTTTAAACAAACTATTGTTAGTCTTTATTCTTGTTTGATTAGGTTGGGATGTCTGTATGACAAATAACATTGTCTTAGCAACAGTCACTAAGTGACAATGGGGTGTTATGATATTAGATTCAGTTTGTTCCTGTTTTCTTATGTGTTGGCATAGTGATCAACAAATATGTTTAATTTACAGATGAATGTAAAACTTTGGAGGGTCATGGTAGAAGACTATATCAGCAAATATTCTGGATAATCTTCATCCAGATAACTGATGCAGGACAGCATATCTGTTTATCGGATGACAAATTTTATGTAATATTTACAAGAATGATGATCATATTGGACATGATGATGATGATGACAAAAAATACAAAGACAACTAAGATGATAGCAATGATAATAGATGATAAAAAAAGACGTGTTCATTAAAAAAAAAAAAAAAAAAAAACAAAAACAAAAACAATATCAGCATGATAAAACCTTACAGACGACAAGAACTCGAACTGAACACTGCTGGTGGCAGAAATAATGTGTAAATGATACATATCAATAATATAAAAAAAATGTTGATGGCAGTAAGTATTGCCTTAAAACACAAATGGGGTTTTGTTCCCTTTTTCACTCTGGTTTCCTAAGCATTACTCAAAGCAATTAAAGAGAAATTAAAATGAAAAGCCGTAAATTTATCATGAAAAGGACAGTCTTCAATTTGTCACAAACACTGTCCTAAGTACATAAATTCTTCTATCTTGGTCATCAACTTGAGAAGAGTTACCTCCCTGCTTTTCTTGCTTGTACAACTGTTCTTTTACTCCTTTTTGACTGAATCTAAGATGGCATTGATGGCATCTGAGAAAAAGGCAACAGATTTTGAAGGCAAATACACATGGGGGATAACAATAATACAAAACATTTTTGAATTTGCATTCCTTTACATGTCATTTATAATGTAATGTTCTGGAAATCTAATCTATGGAATATTTTATCTTAAAAGAATAGTAGCAATAGTGGATACGCATACAAGAAATATTATTCATCTAATTTCTGAATGAATATCTATTGCCAAGGTTATGGGCAGTGGCAGATGCTTTATCTGCTCGGCAAATGGAAGCACCTGCCCATTCACAAGTCTCTTGCTGCCTTGAAAATCGGCTTTGGTTAGCCAGGCTAACGGAGTAAACCCTATAAGAAAATCCAGAGTGGAGACCTTAAGGCAGCTGGATGATGTACTACAACCCCTTCTGGTAAATCCTAGGTCTGAAGAGGGATGGGCTCTGCCAGATGACTTTTGCTCAAGACACTGATAATGCTGGACAAATATGAACTTACCATACCGGATCGATCATCGCTTGGGTCAACAAGGATCGCGCCTGCCGTTGTTCACCAGGTTGGAGGTGACAGGTAAGCTACTGGAAATTTGCATAAAATCAGAGCGAGAGACAGCATTGCCATTGCCACCTACAACATAAGAACTCTGGCACAAATTCTGAAGACTCCAAGAGTTAATACATGAACTGGAACACTACACATGGCACATTCCGGGAAGTCAGATGGAAAGCCCAAGGAGAGCACCAAACTGAAGATGGGCAAATGTTCTACTATTGTTGAGAGTTTGACAAGTCCATAAATGGAGGAGGCTTCCTTGTAGACAAAGCCATCAAGGGATCTGTGCTTGAATGCCGCCCCATATCTAGCAGAATCGTCTCCATTAATCTGAAAGCATCTCCTTTCAACATCACAATTATCCAAGTCTATGCTTCAACTACCGATCATGATGATGAAGAAATAGAGGAGTTTTACAACAAACTCCTGGGTATTCTAAACATGGTAAGTAAAA
Source organism: Unio pictorum (assembly GCA_030141615.1). Taxonomy (NCBI): domain Eukaryota; kingdom Metazoa; phylum Mollusca; class Bivalvia; order Unionida; family Unionidae; genus Unio; species Unio pictorum. The sequence goes on from JARLTB010000218.1 coordinate 374,342, forward strand.
AAGACATCCTCATCATCCAAGGAGACTTGAATGCCAAAGTTGGCAAAGATGCTCTAAAAGACTGGGAAGATCATTGTGGACCTTCTTGCAATAAGCTTACCAATGAAAGAGGGAGATGGCTGCTTGAGTTCGCAAGCTACAACAACTTGGTACTAGCCAACATAAAGCTTCACGATGCTGGACATGGCACACACCAAATGGAACCCATCATAACCAGATCGGCTACATACTGGTTCAAAACCATTACTGATCTGGCACCAAGAAAGCAAAAACAAGGACATTCCCAGGTGCTATTGTTGGAGTGACCATGACTTAGTGATTATGAACTTTCAACAAAAGCTGAAGAAAATTAACAAGCCAAAGCTGAAGAGACCTCAAAAACAGCAGGCACACAAGGGCAATGGAGAAATAAACAATAATATCAGGAAAAAACTTGAAGAAATCAAAATAAGAGTGTATTGGACAAAAGTGCACAGAAATAGATAAGCCTGATAAAGAATAACAGCAAAAGCAACCACAAGTCAGTACCATTCAAGACGAAAATAGAAAATGCCTCACAGAAGCGAGTGACATTGCAGAAAGATGGACTGAGTATTGCAAAGAACTCTACAACCATCAGTCCACAGGAGACCCAGAGGTGCTTTAAGTTCAAAACTCTTCAAAAGATGATAATTTCCCCTTTCTCAAAGAAGAGATGGAGTCGGCAATAACAGCATGAGAAGGCAGCTGTAGTAGACTACATCCCAGCTGAATTTATCAAGAGGGTGGGTGGGGAGGAATCAATGATGTGTTCATAGATTTCAAAAATGCCTTAGAGTGTGGCATGAGGCATTGTGGGCCACAATGATGAAGTACAATTTGGCTCAAAAGTTGACCAATACCATCAAGCAGCTATATGCCAAGGCTACCAGTGCAGTGATTGCCCAAGGTTTTGTGTGGGACTGGTTCCAGACAACAACTGGAGTACATCAAGGCTGTCTACTGTCACTCACGCATTTCAACATCTACTTAGAGCACATTATGAGTGAAGCCCTGGAAAACCACAGTCAGCATTGGAGGGTGTAACATCAAGAACCTCCGCTTTGCAGATGACAATGATGGGCTGGCAGGCAGTGAAGATGAGCTTGCCACCGTTGTGAAGAATTTGGATGAAAAATCTTCCAGGTTTGACATGGAGTTAAATGCTGAGAAGACAAAGCTGATGACAAATAGTGGCAAACAAATCTCAGCCAAGATTAAAGTCAGAAGACAGGAACTGGAAACAGTGAGCCAGTTCAAATATCTTGGTTCCATAATCACTGAAGAGGGATCAAAAGCATAAATTTGGTCATGAGCAGCACAAATAATGGAAGCTATGTCAAAGCTAAGACCCATCTGGAGAGACAAGAATATCTGTATGAAAACTAAAATCAGACTATTGAGAGCACTAGTCATCTCAATCTCTTTGTATTCATGTGAGACCTGGACACTGACAGCAGAATTACAAAGAAGAATCAATGCACCTGAAATGAGATGCTACAGAACAATCCTTGGCATCTCTTACATGGACCACATCACAAATGAAGATGTGTTTAACACCATCAGGCGCAAAGTAGGCCAATATGAAGACCTCCTCACTACCGTCAATAAGAGACAGCTGAAATGGTATGGCCATGTCACTAGAAATAACAGTCTATCCACAACAGTCCTGCAGGGCAGCATCCAGGGTGGCAGAAGGAGAGGTAAACAGAGAAAAAAGTGAACTAACAACATCACTGAAATGACCTGGAAAAGTTTTGCGAAGACAAAGGTATTGGCATATAATTGAGACAAGAGGAGAAAATTGGTCAGATGTTCAGCAGCAGTGCCTTGATGACCATACTGATTGCCAAGGTTATCATCAAACAATACTGTGAAACGTTGTGTAATATTTCAAGCTGTCATAATGTATGCCGAGTTCCGAGTACTTCTTGCATTTAAAAATCACATACCAAGCAGTATTCTGGTTAAAGCTAAGGGCTGATATTGCCCTACATGTTAATCCCATCCCTAAACTAAATTTTAAATTGAAAGGAAATAGTAGTAGGTATATATTTCAATTATTTTCCAATGAAAAAATGAGCCTCAAGGGACACAATGGGTCAAGACTTGTGACCAAAGCAACAAAAATTGTGTAAAACCTGCTAGCCTGTACTCTATGTGCAACACTAGTTTGGTAGGTTTTTGTAAAACTGAGTCAATGTGCAGAAATGAAATTGGTCACAGGTGGATGAAAAAACAAGAGCAAAGTGAACTCCATCTGCAATGACAATCAATTCCTGTAGAAAGAAAAACATGTCACTCCCCATTGCTGACCTAATGCTTTGTTAGGCTTGAAGGGAATGTGTACTATGTTTAGTCTACTCATACAACTATGAGATAATTAACTTACAAAAAGAAGACAAATAGTATAACTTAAGACAAAATATTGATGCAAGCAAGCAAGCAAACCAGTCAGTCCAGGAATCAGATTTCATGTATTTTTCCTGCATCCTTGGCAAGTAACATAATATTTTATTTATTTATTATAAATACAAGCTTAGTTCCAGGAATGACCCAGCAGGAATGACCCAGGTTTAATTCATATATGCTACCACACTGCTAAACAGAAGATATTATGCAGAGAAAACATGACATGAAAAAGCTTGTGGATGAAAAGGTTGGTGAAAACAACACAACCCAAGAGGTTCTTCTCAGATGTACACATGTGCGGGGTCTAGGTCTAACAAACCGTGTGCCTAAAGCTTTGAAGGAACCAAATTGTTGGACCTGCTGCAATTTAATTCAGTTAGCCTAGTGGACTACTACTACTACTAAAAGATATGACTTTTTAAAAAGATATCTATTATATTACTATATAAAAAATGTCCAAATGAAAAATAATTAAGTAAACTGTATTATATTAAAATGCTTTCTCATGGATACTGAATATAAGCTGGGCCTAAAGATACTTTTCCTCTCCCAGATTTTAAAATTTATTTGGCTTTGACAAGGACAAATGCAAGACTTACACCCTCTTCCTAGGCTGGCCAGAGGCTTGGGTAGACAAGTCACCTGTTTTCCACCTCTTCCTCGACCTAATGTTAGCACCAATGAAAAGAATCGAAAAAACAATCAATGTAAAATATGTATACAGAGTAGAAATCACAAATCAAATATGATATTTTATATGGTGGCATCATATTATGTTATGAGGAATTATAAATTGTCCACGTGTTTTAGCAGTTCTCCAAGTAGGCACTACTCAGGAATGGTTGACACTGGAGATTATTTATCAATGGGTCCCATTATCTTTGGTCATTATCTATGGTCTAAATATCAACCTACTGTACAGAAAACATTATTTTCAAATTAAAATCAATCATGACCTATGACCTTATAATCTCTAAAACAAAAGTTCTTCTACAAATTCTTTTCTCTCCGATCCTAAGACTCTGACCTTTGAAGATTTGTTAGCATGATCAGGCCTCTTCCATACTTAAATTGCATGTCCTTCACATACTTTGTCAAGGTACATGTTGTAAGGCACAAATTATACAAGAACCACTTTTCTTCTTTCAGTTGGTGACCTTGACCTTTTGACCACCGATAAACTTTGTTCTTACTAAACATTTGCCATCCACAAAGTTTTTACTTAGGGCCAACATGGCATCATAAGAGGTATTTTAGTGAAAACGTCAATATGACCATCTATTCAATAGTAGTAATAAAGAAAATACAAAAGATAGCCATCATGTCAGTCATATTCGACTTAAGTCTGGCACCATTTTTATTTAAGACCAGATTTCATAAGAAAGTCACATTTAAGAAGTCTGTTGTATCAAATCAAGTTATGGAGGTAGAATAAAAAAGTTTCAAGTAATACTTGTGTAAAAGCTAGCAGTCATGGACGCATGCTGAGTCAACTTGTTTCAACTGACAAATCAAACAATGAAATATTTGAAGTACATGAAACAAAATGAAAGCATCTAATATAAATCAGCACTTTATCAAACCTGCATGTAATCAACAACAGCAAAGGAAACAAGTAAAGATTTACCAGGCATAAAAAAGGTTATTTTCACAAAAAGAGTTTATTATGGAAAACAGAGTTCCAAAGCTGATAGTGAACTTAAAAATCCTGAATTGGTACTCAGAAAGGAAGAGCAGAAATTTCACTTAACTTGCAAATATAATTAATAAAACCATTTGTTTTTTAAAATATCTAGTTTTGACATTGTTTCACTAAATAAATGTCCCATTTTAAAAACAAAAGAATCTTGTCTACTGAATGTACATTAAGACTACAATACATCCACAATCAAATACAAAAATTGGTGAAATAATCCACAATATTTTCACCAGTACACAAGAAACTTGTTTTGAAAACACTTGGTTTAAGATTTTAATGATTTTGAATCATCTTTCTGATATTGGATGAATTGAATAAAGGGTTATTTATACAGAAAAACAAAGAACTTAAATTTATTGATTATTAAATGAGTCAACCACATAACCTCCACCACTTCTTATTGTCAATGACCATCCATTTCTTAATTTTTCCCTCAGTAACTTGTGCCCTTGCTTATGTCAGTCTGTTTTTGGACCCCATTTTCAACAAGTTACTGAGTGTACTTGCATTTACCAATGTCATACATACTTAACCAAATAACCATGGGTCACAAGATTCTGCATAATTTTTTAAGTCTAACTTTGAATTTGTTTATTTTTTAAATCCATTTATAGTCTGGGACAGAAGTCACCACTATACATGTGGTTCAATGACATTGATGTTAACAGATTCTTTTGTATTTTGAGAATGACTTCCTGATCCATGCTCCATCAACGAACTACAATATTAAAGACAATCATAAAACCAGCAGATTCTAATCTTTATGAATTGGAGCACTCTTTCTTTGTAATTTTCTTAGTGTATTATGCGGAACTATGTAACATGACTGATATTTCATGTTTAGAACCCAGTAGTTGGTCTTCATGCACACTGTAATACTATAAAGCACTGTAGGGAAAGATGCAGAACATCATCACTTATTAACAACTGTCATTATATTGACTCGAGTCCTGTAATTTTACAGAAAATAACAAAGAAGAATTTATTTATTTGCTGTATGTTAGGCATCATTCATTTCTAGCTCAAAAATGAAGAACTAAGTGTGTATTTAATGCAAGTTCATCCTGTCTTTTATTTAGCTAAGTAAAAATTTAATAATGATGTTAATCTATAGCATCAGATGGATATGCACAAGGACTGGATGGACATGCATATAGATGCCAAAATAATCATGTCCAACTTCCACCAAGGCAAGCTTTACCAAAATGAAGGTTTTGAACATGAACTTGAGTCTATGTTAAAAACACTTTGAGAATTGAGGTGATCAGAGCATATAAAAAAAATGTCAGAAAAGCAACTCTGTTTTGAAAGAAAAATATCTGAATAATGATGTAAATATCAACAATATGAGAATGTTACCTAGATAGTGTAAATTGTTGAAGCCTCCTGACAACCAATTGGACTTGTGGCTTGATGGCTGCACCATCCCATTTATATCCCCTTTCATGGACTTTGTAAGCATTCCCTTTAGAAGATGGCTAGTATCAGACATACAACTAGGTGACATTTTGGAAATGGTGTCATTGGGAGACCCGACTAGCTCTAAGGATGAAGAGTGTAATGAAAATATGCTATCTCTTGATGAAGAGGAAATATCCTGAGATTCACAAGAATTACATGAAAACAAATCCACATTAAAGCAAGAGAGAGTCTTGCTGGACCTATCCTTTATCTCCGACAACACTGGAGAGGCAAACATGTCACCATCACATTCTATGCCAGAATCGATGATAAAATCATTATAATCATCTTCCGATGTAGTGCTGGTCTGGGAATCAGATCTCACAAGCCCAGAAGGGATGGTTTCCTTCGTATGATTTGACTGTATGACATGGACAACAGGTGGATCAACAGTTAACATTTCACTGCCCAAATCTGAATCTTTCCCAGATCTGGGACCTACCATGTCTTCCAACATCTTATGAACTTTGTGATTTTCACCAGCAGTTTGGACTTTTGGATTGTCGTTACCATTGTCATCAATAGGTTCCATGTTCTCTCTCATAAAGGAATTAACAGTAGATATGACAGCATTGAGTGAAGACAGAAATTCTTGTGCTTTCTTCTGTCCCAAAGAATCATTTGGATTTTTAGTCTTGGCCCTGAAAAAATACAACCCAGTATCAAGCTATAGTAAAATTTGTAAAGTTTTAAATTAACAATAATTATTATTTCCATTCTCTTGGAAATTGCAGTTTTGTTAATAATCTGGCATTCACAGATCCTGACAATGACCACAATGAGACTGCATGATACTCAAGAATCCACAAACAAGAGCACCACTAATGGCCCATTACACACCCACTGACTAGTTCCTTACACGTGATAAATTTCGCACAACGGGGTCAACAAAACTAGACAGCACTATAAGCTTGGTGCAAATTACCAAAGGACCTTCAAAAATTGAAGAAAAACAATCGTTTGAAAACCAGGGTAGGGGTGGAGGTGGTGCATGTTGTCACAGAATTAGGCGAAAATTGAATTTATTTCTTCTTGAATTACAAACTAATTTCACCATTTTTTTTTTGTTTCGTCGTACATGCGTTACCTGGGGTGAATAAGTGGTTTTTTTCCAAGGTAAGTGGCGTGTAACGATTTGCATGTGCCTGACTTCATATCACTTGAAGTCAGGAACATTAGAATCACGGGGTGCACGGGAATTTTGCAGTGAATTCTGCTCACCTATTTGAGGATATATAAGGCAGAATATTTCTGATAATATTACGGGACCAAAAGTATCTCATCGCAGGAAAGATAGCTTGTCATTCTTTCTCCAGCCAAAGGGGTGAGTGTTAAATTTATATTTCGTTTTATTCTGAATTTTATTCAGTTTATCATTTCATGTAATGATGCCTTTATTACAATGCAGATTTAAACGTGGAATATTTGGAATTACTAGTCACTATTAGAATTTAAATGCAATAGTGTAATCTAAGTTGTAGATTGTTTTAGAAAAAACTATTATTAGTTTGGTCTCTTTATTGTAGCTGAAATTGTTGCTGATTGTAGCTGAACGTCTCTGAATTGTAGCTGAATGTGATTGATTGTGCTGTGATTGTGCTGTTTAATTGTGCGATCGAATTGAGGTATCTGACTGTCTGTCTGTCTACATCTGTTGTGATGTGTAAATATCCGGAAATCTAGAAGTCTGAGTGTCGGAGCTGTCTAGAGGTGTAAACATCCGGGGTGGCATCTAGGTATTTGGGAACGTTGGTTCTAGTAGATGCTGTATGCTGTCTGTACGTATAACTGTGGTGGATCCGTGAAGGGCAAACGGCCGATAAAAGTATTGGTCAACCCTAGGTATTTGGGGAAGCTGGGTGGCGATTCAACAGTTGGTGAATCGTACGGTTATACAGGGTCGAGACACGTGTGTGTTGCAATTGTAGTACAATTGAATACATTGTTATATTTACATAGTTACTTCAAATCACAATAGTATTTCAAGGGATTACATGAATCTCAATAAAAGTTAGCAACTTGATTAAATACATGTATATGTTCATGCTAGTTGCCGCAATCCATACGTGCGATAGTATAGTTTGACGTTTTGTATTTATCGCAATTTATACTTGCGGTAATATAACTTTTGTAAAGGTTCCTTGGATCTGTGTATAGTCCAAGAGATTCCTTTGTATCTGTGTTTTATTTTGTATTAATATTTTATTCATGTATTGTGAATGGTTGTGAGTGTAATTGTGGGTTGAACGCATGAGTTATTGTGTTGATACATCATTATTTTTCATTAATAATTTATTTCATAAATTTATATTTTCTTTCACATACTGTGTTTGTGTTGTTCATTTAATCCACCATCCACTCGGTAACAATTCTGTTACACATGTTTAATGTGTGAATTCTCATTTTACATTCCTGTCAATAATGTTTTAAAAAGCACTTCTGCTAATGAAGTTGTTCATTATTCAGTTTAAACATTTATTTTCAAACTGTCCAACATATGAAAGATCATTCCAACTGGTTTCAACAACCATCACATGTACGCGAAAAATCTGTTTATTATATCACTTTTTTTTTCTTGATGAGTCTAGATCTCGCAGTGATGTTTCATAGTATCCTGCCAAATCAGGAATCCACAGAGCAGGGAATTAGACTAACTGTTGATACACCACCAAACAAGATTTCCTTTTTTCAAAAACTAGAGACATTTATTTCACGAGACAACTACGTCAAAACTCTTTTGTATTGTTTTATTAGTACAATATTGATGTCGTGATTTAATTGGAAGTAATAATGAAACTTCTTATCATCCTTGAGGATATCTCAAGGTGCCAGTTCAGGAATTCTCTGAAACTCGCTGGCCCACAATGGTCAGTATTTGTGAAATCAAGCTCTTTATTTTACAAAGTATTCATTTTGCTTGGCTGCCCATTGCTATCTTTAATCATTTATAAAAGAGTCACTTAATTTAAGGTAGTTTATGTTACAAAGACAAAATAGCATTTATAAGTGTTCGATTGATGAAATTAAGCAAGTGTAGCCGACATAATACTAGGGCTATTAGATTTAAAGTTTGTAGGACTTTTTGTTTCTTCTAACTTTGCTTTTATTCCACCTCCTTTATTTTATTCAAGACATAATTAATGTGATAATACAAATGTGGCTAACTTTTAGTTCAGTGCAAACATAAAACCAATACATCTGCAAGTCAATTATCAAAACACGATAGGCACTCTATTAGGTCCTCAGATAAATGCTTGCGGACATGGCTGTTACAGTATATTGACACATTTTATGGTTAAATACACATTGAATTTATGATGCTTACACGTAAGAGGAACAAAAATGATAGAATTAAAACACAAATTTCACTGAATAAAGATTATTTAATTGGCATTGAAATATTAATGTACTGCGTACAACTAGATTTAAGTGACATTATCATTGATAAAAATTTCATTGAATCTTTTTAATTACGATGTTCTAAGACTGTCATTTGGAGAGAAAAAATGTAACCAATTATATGACTTCTTATTGAAAGCAGATAATTTCAATATTTCCAGGTCCTATCCACTATTTTTGACAATAAAACAAGCGATATATCATTGTTTCAGTTACCAATTTTGATCGCGATTTTATTCAAGTTAAAGAACTAGATATAAATTATTTCTGTATTTCTGGTTTTAAAAAATAGGATCCATGCCTGACGCCACCTTATTATCAAGGCACGAGTTATCAGGGGAATGGTGTACATTGAAAATTAGTGTTTTAATTTTAGGATGTAAACTCCTACACAAGGCAATGAGGATGTCAACTCCTATGTGACAATGAGTCACCAGATCACATGCAATTCGAAACATATCAGCGAGATGTGAACTGTGAAAAGGTCTGCAAAATAACTATAATGAGCATTTTAACTTGCTCAAGCAGGTTAAACTTCTAATGTATATGCTCCTTTAAACTGCTGACTATGATTTCTTTGTTTGCTTGATTCAATTTTTAATGTAGCTTTAACAATTTTTCAGTCATATTACTACGATGTCTGCAGCGAGGCAGTTTATAGTGATGTCTAGCACACTGGTGCATCATGCCGCAGACATGTAGCATATGTCCCACAGAGTCACATTATCTTGACACCAGGTCGACCAGTCCCAACACTAAGCTCTTTTGGTAAGGTTACTGAAAGAAGAAAAATTATTTTTGCATGATAGCATTGATGGCCTACACTTGAGGTAAGGAAGGAGCCTTTTGATTTTGTTTCTTAAAATATAAGTTAATGCATAGCTGCCAACACTCAAGACTTGCAATTAGTGAAAAAAGGGATAAAGGTTAGTGAACATGAATTTGTGAAACCATCTTAGAGTCAGGGAATATTTTTCGGAACAAATGTTAGCACAGTCTCCTGCTGATAAAGGTAGATTTGCGTTGAACAAGAAAACTCACAAACAATGCTTCAGCTCTGGCAGCTTGCAGATCTTCTGTTGATGGCTTAAAATATTCCATAGCTGAAATATTCTGCGAGTTCTTTCTCAACCTCTTTTGTGCTTTTTGCTACAATTTGCTTCCTCACATCATCTTTGCCACCATGCCTAATGCTAAAATTTGTCGCAAATTCATGAGGGTTGGCAGCTATGTTAATGGTCCAAGTTACTGTGGTTGAAAGAAAAAAAGTCTGTTTCTGTACACATATATTTCATTTATTTAAATACAGCACTCCCTCAATAACTCGCATCCTGTAAACTTGTGAACCCACTTATAACGTGAGGTCAAATGTGGATTCCATTTTTTAAACCAGAAAATACCCCAAAAATTGATCCCTATTTCTTGAACTTGAATTAAATCACAATAACAACTGGTAACAGAAACTTTGATATATCACTCGTTTTATCGTCGAAAATGGTAGACATGATAATATGAAATATCCAATATAAAAGTAGGTCAAAAATTTTTTGCAACATTTTCTTTCAAAATGAAATTCCTAGTACACCGCAATTAACAATAAACAAGGAAATTTTGAGTAATGAAAATGTCACGCTGAGTGGAGTCAGGATTATAATAAATAAATACAACTTAAATTTTTTTTATCAATTGAAATTTGTGTTCTAGTTCTATCTTTCATATTCTATTATGTGTAATGGTCATAAATGCAATGTCTTCTCTTGTAATTAAACGTAAAATGCATTTTGTTGTAGACGAATGTCTTACGGAAAAAAATGTCTCTAGTTTTTGAGAGAAAAAATAAGGAATCTTTATTGGTGGTGAATCAACAGTTAGTCTAGCTCCTTGCAACATTGCACATTTTGAAAGAAAAAAACCCCCAACAATCTTTACATCATTTGAATAGTTGACTGACTTGGATTAATATCAATTTAGGCATAGCTCTGGGTGGCACAGCAGTCTAAAAAGTCTAAGATGCTTGTCCATAAAGATTATCCACACATATTACCTTTAATTGTGTGAGTTCATGTTTCAGCTCGATTAATGTGGGTACATAACAAGCTTGCTTGTAGTTTCCTACAAGCTGTCTTTTGTCTTTGATCAAATATGCTGGCTGCCATGTATAACCTATTATATGCTAAAACACTGTGTTCAATCCCACCAAACCAAACCAATCAATTTAGACCTTTGATTTTAAACTTGAACGAAACATTTACAGTCAACCATTTTTCTATACAGAACCAAACATGTCTTTGGAACTAATGTTAAATTTATTCCCAAATTAGGAAATCTATGTTACTGAAATTCTAGATTATTAATGCAAGATAAATAGCATGACTTGAGAAAACCAAATGTTTTCACCAATGGGTATAACCCATATGTTAAAATTATATATTAGTAATCACTGTCTTTATGATTTTTCAGTCATTAAAACAATATTATATTGAATAACAAAATGTTGATTAAAAAAATGCCCATATCACAGCCAGAATGCTATACAAACTGTGCTTTGCAGACCAATTCTACTAATTTTATATTGATAATCTTGACTATTGCATTAGTCATCAATAATCTTACTCATACACCTGCAGTTTTCCCCACATCATCAACATTAATCATTTCTTGAAATTCTGTGCAAACTCTCCCATTTCCTAGTCTTTGTTCAAGTTAGTGGTGATTGCAAATAAAGTCATTGTGTAAAAACTTGACCCTTCTGACTACTACATGTAATTTTTTTGAGGTTACTGATGTTTTTTCTGTGTATTGTAAAACTTATGTAAAACTTAACTTATGAATGGTACCTGATATGTCCACCTATCTTTAATAGTCCTCCATGCAGATAATTGAAATTTTGTACTGTAATCATTTTTCTCTCTGGAGTCGGTGACATTGACCTCTGATCTTATACCTAACCAAACATATACACTTCTTTCGTACATAACCAACAAATCAAACAACAAAATCTGGCCTATGTTAATGTGCAGAAACCATTCAACTTCTTTCAGTTGTTGTTGTTAGTTAATGGTTTAATGCCATTTGTTTGTGCAAGATAGGCTATTCATGATGGCCAGTACAAATGTTGGAGGAAGAACCCGGGAAAACCCCAGAAAGAGTCACTGACTTGCAAGAATCTACCCACAAGCTTTCTCACATACTCACATTGGCCAAGCCAGAGACTTGGACCCATGTAGACAGAGGGAAGATGGCAGTAATCCTTAATCTTTAACGGTGACCACTTCATACCGCTCGGTCACTAACATCATTTTGTCACAGTAACCTTGATCATTAACCATAATATCAAAAAGTTTCCTCTTTATATCATGTACAAGTCATCCATAAGTTTTCTAACAACAAATATTATGGTACACGAGTTATTGTGCAGAAATCATTTTCTTCTTTCAGCTAGTGAACTGACCTTGGGTCTTTTGACAATGAAATCAATGCGAGCCATCCACAAAATCTGTTAACTGTACATGGCAGAGAACTAGTTTTGAAAAGAATGCATGGATTAATGAATAAAAACATCACATCATAATACACTAAGTCTTACGGTTGACACAAAAAATAAAACCATTAAAAACAGATAATTCTATGATGGTAATTATTTCAATAAAAATAACATATCAGAACTTAAAATTTAGTGGGCTGTGATTATGTATGCAAATTTTACCCAAAGGACACTGATGTTCGGTAGTGTGACACTTTTCAAATGGCACATTTTTTTTACGAGGGCTAAATTATCCAAACTTCACAGACCCATGTCTGCCGGCACAAAATGTACTGGAAGATCTGATTCTATGCATGTTGTAAAGAGCAATCTGAAGTATATACAACATATACACTTATATGCCAGCACATTATGTGGCAAGAGACTAGGTTTTACATTGCTTGTGGTTGGACTCTACTTATAAGCAAGTATAGACAAGAAGAAATCATACTTTTATTTGTTTGAAAAGAGAACTTTAATAGAGAATTTTCATGCAGAAAATAAATGCTGGATAACAATGGGCACATAGATTTTATGATGAGTTTGAGCCAGATCCTGAATAATCCTTTCTACTACACAACAGAATCTTTTTTTTAAAGGCTCAAATGTTTACACAGTTATGAAGGATTCAACACCTGAAAAATTTTGCCAATGTTATTAATTCCAAAATAAACAAAACATGTATGAACATATTTTTAACATCAATTTTGCAATTTTAAGTTTTCCAGTCAGTGAACCCAGAATGTTGGCTTTTCTTGTTTAAATTCCAGGGTGGTGTGCATCCAAATAACTTAAGTATTACTCTCACTGTTATCATAAAAGCGCGAACTGAAAAGTTTAATTATGAAACAGCAACTTTCACAAATTATTTTTCACAACTTCTTACATTTCTGAGGAATAAAGTATCTTCTAAATGTCTATCAGGTAATTACATGAAATTACATATATATCAAATACTATTTTGACAAATATGCAAATGAAAAAAAGACCATAATAAACCATATTTTGACTAATATACAAATGAATAAAGACAATTATATACCATATTTTGACTAAAAGAGAAAGGAGAAAAAACCATTACAAACCATAGTTTGACTAATATGCAAATGAGAAAACAGTGGTTACTGTGTAGCCAAGAAAGAAAGAAAAAATCAATTTGTATCAATACTCCTTTTTGTTAAAGTTGAAAAAGATGTTCTAGGGCATGTCTTATTTCTGTAATTTCAAATTTTTTCATTTTCTGTGCAGCTCTGAGAAAATAACGACTGCAGTCAAGAAAACACAAAATACAGGATGAAGAATAAGTTGTATGGCAGCTTGCTGGAAAAAGAATAAGTATAATAATATATTCGGGGCATAAACGCTTCATCCAATCCGATTCTGATATAATGAGATATTCATATGCCTCATCTAATAAAGATATGCATATATCGTTGTGTTAGAACATTCAGATATTTTCACGGCAAATGTTTGTTGACTATTTCAGAAATTCCAGCACTGACCTATTGAAGATATTTACAAAAGCCAACATCAGAAGTAGTGATGGGAATCGGTCAGAAATTCATAATCGATAATCGGTTCCCCTTAACCAACTGATCATCAATTATAATCGGTTACTAAGAAAAAATTTTGTTAAACAATTATATTTTTGATCAAGAGTTCAATATGTTTATAAATGTACAGGAATAATCTCTTTTAAATTAATGACATGTATACTTTAACCTGACAATAATATTACATTGTGTTATATTTTTTCTACAACTTTGTTAAATGAATGCAACTTTTTATGGCTGATCAGGCAAATGTAACTGAAATACTGCTACAATCACTCAAAATTCTTTCGTTCATGTGATGTGTCTATAATATAAAGTATACAAGGACATATTTTTCTTGTTTGTCATTGTTTATAAATACTACAAAAGATGTTGCAATTTAACTGAAACAAACCAACAAAATGTGTTTAAATTTATTAACTCAACAATTTATCAACTTGACCATGTATTATTACTAATTATGACTCATAAGGTTTCATATTTGTATTTGAGAAGGGAATTAATAAATTTCAGGGCAACTTTAGTGGCTGCGAGTTTTACTAACCTTTGTGCTTTGCATACACCTAAAATGTAGTCTCCTTTTACACACAATCGATTATGGAGTTCACAATCGATTATCTGCTCAACCAACTGATGATCGATTATAATCGATAATCGGAACAACACTAATCAGAAGTATAAATATGGACTTTAATTCGGTACCAAACTTTTGTGACTTGATTTGATCTAATATCACCGTCACAAAAAGATACAAATTTGATGACTTGACATCTCTATTGTCAAGCAAGGTAAAAAAAATTAATCTCAGGGATTTCCAAATAGTTAACATTTTGAAACCTCTTTTATGGTTATCATATTACTCCTTATTTAAAGTGCACTGATATCTGTATTGTAACTACATGTATTTTTGCTCACCTTTCAAAAAGCCTCTCCTTAATAATCTGCAGAGAATTGTTCCTTTGAGTGAGGTCACCCCAGACTGTGGGCGATTTCGCACAGTCAGTTTGTTTAATGTCTTCTATCAACATATGTACATTGATACCATCTGTGGAGGGAGAGTTAAAATGTGTGATATAAATAACTAGATGTATGTACAATTAAACATATAGATTAAAGTTGAGGAAATGAGTTTAAACATTTTAAATGCCCTCAATTTCTTGTAACAATGGCATAGTTTTCTTAAAAATACTTAATCAATTCTGTATGTCACAAATATGACTATTTCATTGTATTTATGAAATGGCTGAAAATAGTTACTCAATGAAACTGCTATGCAGTCTTTGTTGTGTGTTACATCAACTGCAAATGCTCTGTATAACTCACTGATGTCACTGCAGTCTTGTAGGGGTGCTATTCCAACTAAAAATGCTTTGTTACAGATCTTGCAATGTGGTCTTACTAGGTTTTATGTGGTGTTATATCAATAGTAAATTCTTTGTGTTACAGATCTTGCAATGTGGTCTTACTAGGTTTTATGTGGTGTTATGTCAATAGTAAATTCTTTGTGTTACAGATCTTGCAATGTGGTCTTACTAGGTTTTATGTGGTGTTATGTCAATAGTAAATGCTTTGTGTTACAGATCTTACAATGTAGTCTTACTAGGTTTTATGTGGTGTTATGTCAATAGTAAATTCTTTGTGTTACAGATCTTGCAATGTGGTCTTACTAGGTTTTATGTGGTGTTATGTCAATAGTAAATTCTTTGTGTTACAGATCTTGCAATGTGGTCTTACTAGGTTTTATGTGGTGTTATGTCAATAGTAAATGCTTTGTGTTACAGATTTTGCAATGTAGTCTTTCTATGTGTTATGTGGTGTTATGTCAATAGTAAATGCTTTGTGTTATGTCAATAGTAAATGCTATGTGGTGTGGTTGGGTGTCTTGTAAATTCAAATACTCTCATGTGACAAAATCAGGATATCAGATCAAGAAATATCAAAATTGTTATCAATAGATTGGCTTCTGAATCAACACATTTTCTTACTTGAGTAGTGTGTGTGTGCAATTTGGATTTTTAATGTAGTGTTAAACATTTGTCAGTTGTATTGCCTTGATGGAAGTGTACAATGGAAGTGTACAATATGTCTAGCACATGGGCATCATGCTGCAGTCATGTTGCATCAAGTCCCACCCAGTCACATTATCTCGACAATGGGCCAACCAGTCCTAACAGTAACCACTTAATGTGGAGTACCTCGTGAAGCAGCTGTTAGTAACATTTTCAAACGTCTTTGGTATGACACGGCCAGGTCTCAAACCTATGACTGTCTGCATCCAAAGTAGATGCTCTAACCACTTAGGCCACTGAAGCGGTGCTTTTCTGACATAAATCTGACACATTTTAAGGCAACTGAAAACAAAATAAGTGGATGTTGTGCAAAAATATACTCTCTCTTTAATTCAACAGCATGTTCTGAATATATGATACTGATGGCAATGTAACAATAATAATTATTGTGTCCAGATATTGCCAATTAAAAGAAAAAGTTGTAAATCTCATAGTTCACTACAAGGATTAGTTGTTATAAAATCCACAAGCATTTTCAGCTCACTGCCTCACTGATGATATTCACTATGAGCTACTTAGTATTAATCTTATGTGTTATACAGTCCTACCCGTTTATCTCGACATCCTCGGGACCGAGGAAATATTGTCGAGATAAGCGGATGTCGAGATAAGTGTTGGGGGGGGGGGGGGGTCTGCAAAAAAAATTGCAAGTTAAATTCTTCAGTAAGGGGTAACCAGTCATCAGTATTTACACTTTGAAAAAAAACAATGTAAATTTTTAGTATGTAGGGACAAAACTAGAGTGAAATACACTTGTATATTGACAAATAACATTTTGGTTACCTTTGTGTAATAAAGTCCACAATAAAATATTGCATCGGTCAAATCCTGATATGAAAAACATGAGAGATTCAATGTCAGCATTAGCACGTGTTTGTCTAGTTGTTAGTTGCATGCTTCAAGTACATGTACTTAAATCAGCCTAGATATCGGTTAGTCTGTTTCCATGTTATTGAGGGTACTATTCACAGGGAAATGAAAAACTGTCAACAGTACATGTATTCTCCACAAATACTTTTGTATCCGATGTTATGACGAACATTAAAGCGACTGCACCAACCACTTGTTGCAACGAAGTTCTCCACACTAAGCTTTTTCGATAATGCTTAATTGAACTGTGAACCGTTTAGATGCTTCCTCCACGTCTTCAAATGTACCAGTCTTGCTTCTTCCTTAGGGGAGCGCAGCTACCTTCAACTTAGTCTTTCTCTATAGACTCTGCAGCTTTCATCCTTCCTGGACGTGTTAATTTTAAATGAAAAAATTTCACAGACCTTTTTGCGAGATGTTCATCCCTTAACTTCATTAACAGCCAGATATTTAGTTTCCAAAGACTGTAAATTTAATTTGCGTTTTACCCTTCTGTCGGTAGCCATCGTAAATGTAAATAAAATTAAAAAACGAAACTTTCACTGCGAAAATCACCGATCACTTTCAAAGGTCTCGGAAATGTGTAATCCGTATTTTCACGCAATTTTTATATATGGGATTCAGAAAATCACGTATACAGGAGTCCTCTGTACGCATCAATTTCCTGGACGGCAAATTTAAGGGCTTGCTAGTCCTGCTTCGACCACCTGTTGATTGGGAAATTGTGTTCATCAATTGATCCTTTTCGCTGTGCTGATATATTACAATCAGAAAATTCAGTGGTTGAAAGACCCACAGATGTACATGCTGTCATTGTAAGAGTACATTTGAATAACATGATTCACAAACTAGGCGGCAAGATCAAAGACTTAACTAGCTGCAGAGTGGTGAGAAAACGTGCTGCTATGGGTTTGTTTATTTTTTTCATCCGACTGCGACATTAAAGCCTGGCGGCAAGATCAACTAATTGTTGAACAAAGTATTGGTCTTAATTGGCAGTTTGTCGACATAAACGTTTTGAATAGGATTTGTTCAAGCTGGGTCCAAGGGCTTCTGTCGACATATACGTTTTTCTTTTATCTCGACGTCGACATAGGCATGACAATTTGATAGTAATAGTAGACCATGGGACCGGGACTTTGCTTTTTTGTCGACATAGGCGGCTTGTCGAGATAAGCGATGTCGATATAAACGGGTAGGACTGTATCAACTGCAAATACTCTTATAAGCATCTGGTTTTAAAGATTACATAATAGGGCTGTAATGATTATCTCGACAATTGATGATGGTTTGAAGATTAACTGGTTATCTGTTTCATAACTCCAAGAGTATTTAGTAAGCTGAACAAAAATCTACACAAACACACCTACATTCACAAAAAGCAAAACATTATTTTCTTTCTCAATACTTCTGGTGTCTCTTAGTTTTGCATCTAAGTAAGTTTAATGATAGCAACATATAATTTTGTCACTGAGCATTTCTGTGATTATGACAACTGACATGATTGGTACAGATTACTGCACGATATGGTAAAGAATGAGGGAAAAAAGAAATAAAGGTAGGAAGTCTACCTAGAGCTATTGCAAAAGCAAGAGGGAAATATTTTTGTCTCATTAAGAGTAGAATGTAAATTTCACTAGATTTTAAAACAGGATGATTTATTATGCTTCAATTTTTTTCCAGTTTATACTCTGTACACTGTTTCCAGCTGTGATTACCTTGTAAATGTGTATCTAATGTGTGAAGGTTGTTTCAACCCATTAAAGTAACACAAAGAAAAATTTAAAAAAAAGATATAAATTATACAAGCTTAAATTGCTATTTCTCTCAATTCACCAAAATTTCACTTTAATTGAATTGTGTATATAAAAACCTACCTTTTGTAGAACCATTCTTGGCAAGGTCAAGGTTTAAAGCTGTGCAGTTTTCTTGCAGACGACTTAAGTACATGACACTTTCTACACGTTTACTGCTCTTTACTCCAGTGATTTCAGAGTTTTCTCTTTTATATTTCTGTCTTTGATCTTTCACCACCGAGTAAGATGAATTCAATTTTTCTGGAATAGAAAAAATAACACTGTCATAACAGATTGTGAATATAAACAGTTGTCAGCAGAGTGATACCTTCCAATGGAGAACGAGACTGCTCTGAGTACTATAATGATGTTTTAATAAATACTTGTCCAACATCACTCTATTTTTTAGCAAAGCAGTTGCCTTTCAGAATGACATTGCCTGCATGCTTAGCACAAGCAGAAAAAAATGACTTGACCTATAACAAAACATGTAAAGTATTAACAGAATCATTTAAGATTTTAATGAAATATAATCAAATGAAAGTAAATTCATAAATCAAACCTTTGTCTCTAAAGCAAAAGGGGAAAATAAACAAGCATGTCATATAATAAATTGTTTGCTCCATGGTGAAAGATTCAAAGTATACAAAGCAAATCAATTATTGAGTTATGTGAATATAGGCAAAAGATTTAAAAAAGACATCATAAATCTTAAAACAAATCTTCTTTATGTGCCTTTGTTTAGTATTAAAAGATGGGGCAAATGTGTTGCATATTGAATTCACTGTTCTAGAATGCATCAACACAAGCATGAATAGAATCCAAAAATGGTTAAGGCAGTCTAAAGGAGTTTAAGCTCCAATAAAAAGCTTGATGCGATTATTCATAATCTAGTGTAAAGTTTTAAAAAATGTGCATGAGTAGGTTACAGAGTATTTGATCTATTATTATGAGATATTCAAAGTATGCAGATATTCCAATTATAATCTATGAAGTAGTTAAAAGAGCACCGATATTCCAAGTTTAAACTGAATCCATGATGGATTGAGGAAAGAGGAAGCAAATAATGCATGTGTGATTAGGATTTTTAACGTAGCTTTAAAAAAATTTCAGTCATATTGCTACAATGTCTGCAGTGAGGCAGTTTTATAGTGATGTCTAGCACTGGGGCATCATGCCACAGACAAAGAGGCTATCAAATTTAAATCAATAGCCTTAAGGCTTCACACCATCCCAAAATCAATTTTAAATATGACAATAATATCTGGGTTTAAAAATATTGAAAACTATTTATCAATTGTCTTGACAGCGAAATCAATCTGGACATTTGGGCTGACCTTGTACATTTTTGGGCAACTCCAATATTATGGACTCCTACTAGTAATGATTAACATTGTGATTTAGAGATTTTATAATGCGAATCTCTTTTCTCAAATTGTAAACTTCTACTCTGTGAAGATGGTAGATGGCTATTTTGGTTTCTGAATGTTGAAGGTCTTACAGAAATCATCTAATATTGACAACCTTGAACAGTTAAGAGCATCTGCTCTTACTTTCTTTTCCTAACCCTTGAGTTCATTGTGTCCAATTCTATGTGCTACTTAAATGCTGACCAGATCACATGTATTTTACAAGCCAGATACAGGAAATCCTCATTTACACAGATGTCTTAAATTATGTAACAAAAATAAAGTGAAACCAACAACTTGAGTAAAACCAATAAGTATTTTATTTCTCTACTATACAAAGTGAAAATTCAAGAGACACTGACAGTAAAGTGAATTAAATCAACTAAAATTCTAAATGTCCTATCACATGTCCAAAATATACAAGGCTCTGAATAAATTTCAAGTCTTAAATGTCCTGATATAACCAATGATGTAGTCCAGAATGTCTTTGAATGAGTTCACAATAATCAAACGTAGTGAATAAATGTAAAAGTAAATTCCAATGAATATTTAAATAAATAATTCATTTCATATTACAACTCTACATTCTTATCAACATGGATAAGACAGATTGACCTACAACAGGAATTATTTATCAAATACCTGTTTACACACATTCTCACAGTTTTCATAATTCTTCTTTGGCAGTCACACAAACACACCAATTTGTTATCTCAATTATATTTGATGCAGCTCCAAATAAAATCTAAAAAAATCTTAAAATCTATAACTTTGTCACAATATTGAAGATGTTGGTAAAATGGAATTTGTCTGCCCAGTCTCCTAAGCATATATTTGACTTCATGTCAGTTACACCGTTTACAGCAAATATGATAATGCCAAATGCTTTTTGATTGGTGAAAGGTACTAATGTGAAGCAGTAAAATCCATAGAGACAACTGAAACTATCAATACCACAACTGTTTTATGATACCATGTATATGATGTAGTACCAGCAGAAAGATTTCTACACAATTCCAAGGAAAATGTTTTGAATAAGGATAGCACTACTCTAGATATCCCCCTACCCAAAGAGAAATACATAAATTTGGACAAGACAATTTTGCTATAACAATGCTCTATGCCGGCATGAACCAATGACCCTCTGAACCCAGAAAATTAAATTTGTCAAGACAGCACATCCTGTAATCCATGTAGACAATCTCAAGTCAAATATATTGGCAAAATGAGGTCAAAAGTAGGGAAAATAAAAATAAAATGGTGTGCTATATTAACAGGATTCTTCTTCGCTTGAAAGATTTTCTGAGAACAGGTGTTTTTGTGTGTATGTAAGTGCTGTGTTTTATTCCTTGAATTGAAGAAGCATTTATTGCATTGTAACAATCACTTACAAGAGTAGAATGAAAATAAATTCTACCCATGATAAAAATAGTGTGTCAGCTCATTTCACCTGTAATATAATTGAAGTATCAAACATTAATCAGTGGTTTATCCTACTCATTACAATTATGATCAAGCACAGCAACAAAATACCAAGAAACGCACTGCATGAAAATCTTGTTTTCACTGATAGGTTTCATTCCAAAGAAAAATTACAATTCCAGAATCATTATTCAGAGGTTCACTCAAGGATGAGCAAAACTTTAGTTGCTAATTGCAATTAATTTAAAACATCATTGTTTTACTGATAAAAGAGTTCTGACATCACAAGTTTTAAATAACCATACATTCTTCTTCAACAAAAGAATGTTTTATGCTAAATCAACAAACTCTTTTACATCTTTTGAGACTGGTTTTCTTTAAAATAAAGTAAATTCTGTCAGAAAAGGTAACAACATAATTAAAAAAAGATACTTTTTATTGATAATTAATAATAATACAATTATAAAATGAATATTCATCGATTAACTTGGCAGCTCCAGCCTTCATCCTCTCAATTTCCCTCCACTTTCTTAATATTAGTGTCACCTCAATAACTCACACCCTTGCCTATGCTGCAGACAATGTTTTAAACCTTGTTGTGTGTGTGTGTGTGTGTGTCTCGGGTATCAAGGGAGAGAACACTAAAACCAAGGGCGAGAATGTTTATGCTATACAGTCCACATGGTGTAAGCATGTGTTTGTTAATTGGTCATTGCCTAGTCAATAGCTAGTTTGTCAAAAAATCAATTACATGCAGAAAAGCTTCATGAACTAAGAGCATTTACCCTCAGCTATTTTCTTAACAGTGTCTTTAGCTAAGCTGACAACTAACGGAACTCCTTTCAAGGTCCAGTGATTCAATTCACTCACAGCTTTCTGTGCCATCAGCAACTCGGAATAGCGTATAAACCTGAAATGGTTTCATGAAAAACTTTTTTATGCTGCTATTTGCAGAGAATGACAGGTTGAAATCTAGACTCAAAGTAGGGTATGAAAAGAAAATGTGATATTAAGTCATTTTTCTTGTAAAGAACAAAACAGATGGGGAGAATTTGAGGAATGGGACTTCAATTTGTACTTGTCAGTGCCATTTATAATATACATTTGCTTGTAAGTTGATGTTCTTTCCCTGAAAATTTGATTCATGCAGAAGTGGGGTTGTCTTTGTACATTATAATATTCTTATATTTTCATTCCACTATTCCGATTCAGAAATTCATATATGGTATATGCAGTATTTATCCAATTCATGATGGTATTCATTGCACAATTCTTGTATCCAGTTATATGGATTTTAATAATTTGAGAATAAACCACTGCAAAGTTGTGTCTGTCTATTCTACTTACTGTGGGTGTTCAGTAGCAAGTGTAATGCTTCCTTTTTTTTTTTTTGTATTTCTATTAATATCTGAGTTTTGTGATATAAACATGTTTGATGCAATAATTTTTTTCTTTGACTAGTATTTTCCTTTTCCATGAGGTACACTTAATTCCAAGTGATATTTCTGCCATTACATGTGACAAGCCCTTAGTTTTCGAAAGCAGCACTTGTTTTGTTTTTATGTTGACAATCCTTTTGATCTAACCACAAATTTAATATATATACTTGTTCAATGCCAAGTCGAGTTCTACATCTTCCAGTCAGTTTTGACTTTAATCTCTAAGCTTGTAAAGACAGCATCCCCTATCTTCCCCTCATGTGACAACCCTTTCATTGAGGAACTAGTCCATGCCACATAACAGAACTCCCTGTGATCTTTTGACACAAGTTCAGTTGCAGCCTTTAATAGATTTTGCAGACTGTATGATCAGTGTTACTTAAAGAGCCCAAGCTCAGTCTCTACTAAAGAACCCATACATGAAAGCGAGATGGATGAATCTGGAGGATTTCAGAATTTTAGAAGACCATGAGGATAAATTATGAGACTTTTTAACAGATGGCATTGGATATTGACATTTATAAGATACTGCGAATCACAAAAATGTGAAACTTTTATTGTTATTTGTAAGAAGCAGAAAGAAGAAATGTGTTATGGGATATTGTGAATTGGACCGTTCTGAACTATTTTCATATGACCTGTAATAGAATTCATAGATTATGATATTAATGGAATCAAAATGTCATTCATTATCTGTAGCAATGGATTTCATTATAAACATTTTGTAAGTTTTTCATTTGTTTGTGACATATTCCACTAATTGTGTTTTAGACTGGCTGTCAATTTTCCTATTTACATCACCCCTTTTGACAAATCTGACTTTTATTAGATGGTCAAAGAGAAGTTGACTTTTTGTAGCCCTCAAAATGTGATGTGGGTGTGTGACTTGTAAGTGAGCATATACGGTAATTATATAGAACTGTATATCTGTTTTTGTTTTATGAATTTACTAACATAACAAAACAAAACTAATGCATAATTCTTACCTTTCAAATTTTCCACTACGATTTGTTATAGCAGAAATGAGCCTGTGCCCCCCCCCCAACCCCCACAAAAAACATTCCAGCATGCAGCACATCGAGTTGGCATTACTAATAAATTTATTCTTGTTTTCATCATGAACACTTTTCCAAATTTGGAATTGAATTATTTGATGAATTTTACAAAACTTACTGGTTAAAATCATATTTACCCATAGCTGAAGGAGTCAGTCTTAGTATTTTTCACAATTAACAAATCTACAACATCCCCACAGCCTGAGAACAGCTCTTGAAGGTCAGCCTGTAAGAAAGACACAGTACATAAACCTTGCAACATTTAAACATTGTGTTTAGTGGATTCTAGCAGCTCTCCTGAACTGGGCAACTATGCATAAATTTCCTCTACATCTGATTTGCCAAAATCTAAACACTAACCTTAAAACAGAATATGAGTTGACTACAAAAGCATTGCTGCAGTAATATTACACCAAAGCCGCAACAGGCTATTAAAGGTTAGACAACATCAGAATAAAGTAGCGTGTTCTAGAGCTTTCCTCAGTTAGTTTACTATTTAATCTCCACTCTCATAACTCCATCACTAAAAAGTAAATAAAATGCTTGAAATGATTTGTACATGAACTGAATACTAACAGAGTTAAATGCCTTTACCTAGAATGTGTGCCAGCCTAAATAATTATATGCTGTTATCAGATTGCTACTCAAATTATGAAATGCGATCAATTCATTCATTTTCTTTTATATAAATTTATGTAGTTTTCTGAAAAATGATTTATACTGATGCTTAAGTTTGTTAACTAAGGAATAATTGTTTCTAATGCTAAATTACTGTTAATTGCATTTTTAAATTCATGCTTTACTGCAACCACAAAGTCTATGAAAATTGGTACCCCCATGAATAATACTGAATTCATAATTTCATTGCAATCTCCTGTGGCTACTGCTGTTTCTCTTCTTTGTTCATTGTAAAAAAAAAAAGATAAACTTTATGCGGTGATTACTAATAAAACCTGAGCTATTTAGGAACATTTTTTATTGGTAGCTTTGGTAACCTAGCAATGGTATAGAGGAAACTTCCTTCAAAGTGTAACCTTCCTGGTAACCTAATGTTCCAGAATGGAACTCTTTATTGGATGGTTTTATGGTTTAGACAACTGGAACACAAGTGGTAACCTACCAAATGTTCCTGAATGGACTGTTATTTCAAGTGGTAAACCAATTAGTGTTCTATATGAATCTCTATGCTGGGTGGTAAATTAGTCTATGTTCTATATGGACTGCCTACAGGTAGTAATCTCTATGCTGGGTGGTAAATTAGTCTATGTTCTATATGGACTGCCTACAGGTAGTAATCTCTCTGCTAGGTGGTAAACTAGTCTATGTTCTATATGGACTGCATACAAGTAGTAATGTCTCTGCTAGGTGGTAAACCAGTCTATGTTCTATATGGACTGCATACAAGTAGTAATCATCTAGATGGAACTGTATGCCAAGTAGTGATCTTTGACACTAAACTCTTATTTCTTCCTTATGCCATGATCAAGCCATCCATGACGTCTGGATGAGAGTTATAGTATAGAAACCATTTATATTCTTTAAAAACCAAAAGCATTTGTCTTGACCCTAAGTACAAGCTATCCAAAAAGTTTTGGTGTCTACAAAATGTAGTTTTCTTTCAGTGCAAACCATCCATAGTTTAGCAACTCGTATAGTAAAAAGTTGGCTTGTTATAAAACCATTGTTTCTTGCAGTCATTTACCTTGATTTTGGACTTTTTTGAGACTGAAATCAGTTAAGTTCTTACTTATCCATGGTGAAACATTTCCAAAAACTTTTAAAAGTGTCGAGGGTGCTAACCAGTTACTGATGGTGCAAGCCAGTTACTGAGCTTAAACTATTTTACTTCCCAAGTTAGTGACTTGGATCACTGATCTTTTGACCCGCAAATCAATAGAGTTCTTCCTTACCATGGGTACAACCTATTTACAAATGGGACAACTGCAGATGGTGGAAAACTCAAGCTACTGTGTGGAAAACATTTTTCATCTTTCAGCCAGAATAACTTTGACCTTTAAAACCGAAAATCAGTAGGGTCCTTCCTTTCCAAAGGTTGGTAACAGTAGATGGTGACATCTACAGTTACTGTACAAACATTTAAAAGTTAAATGTTTTAACAGACATAAATGTATTCCTATGACTAGAAAACAACTAATAAATGAATATGCAGCTGTTTAATCCTCTTTTAAACGACATTCTTAACGGTATATGTGATACTTGATTTTGAAAGCCTGTTAATTCTATGTGCCTAGCACACCTGCAGTCATATGCTGCAGATGTGAAATATTTAGTAAAGTTTTAATGGAACTTTCACAATTTATTTTCTGTGGTTGTGCCTGGGTTTCTTTGCTACATACTATTGATGGAAAATGATGGATGTTGTCACCATAAATGTGTTGCCAAATTTATTTTACACCTGGACATTTCATTGCACTCTGTATAGAAAAATTAGAAACAGTGACAGTTTTGTAAATTTTAATGGTCACTATTTCTCTTCAAATTCCTCTAAAGGTTTTCACCGGTTCATATTTAGCAATGCCCAATATTAGATAATTTGCTTAGCCTTATGGAAGACAAGGATCAATGCCTGAATGTAGTTTAAGAAAATAAAAAGCATGCCATTATTATTATACTCATATTGCGTTAATGTATCAGGCATCTTGTATTCTAATTTGTTGGAAAAAAATTAGTATTTTGTTAATCCCCTTATTAGTGCTTAAGTACTTTTTTTACTTCCCCATGTCCATAAAAAAAAATTCAGTTCAAATTTTTTTCTCTTGTTCCCGTTTGATTCTTTTGGAATCATAATTTTCTCTTACAAAGTTTGACATATTATGTTTTCAAGTCGAAGGAAGTACCTGAAGTGTAGATATCTTTGTAACTGCCTCTTTACCTTATTAACATCCTTTGAAAGATGACCCACGAAAACAGAGTAGGTCTTGTGAGGAGCCATGTTTGCATGTCATCACAGAATGTCACCTAGAGAGAGGTCTTAAGAAATTCAGCCAGGATCTGGAAATTTATAAACAACCTGAGTTAAAATAGAAGAAGCAGTTAGCTGAAATTGCATATATCAAAAGACATAATTTATTCATCTGGTAAAGGATATCTGCTAGTGTAATACTGACATTTACTCATGACAATGTGCCATTTGTTGGCAGACATACAATTTAATGATTCAGTTTTAAAAAAGTATGTAATTTTAAATTTTGTAAAATTATACTTTAGTAATTGTAGATTTAAGAAAGTTAGAATATATGATAATAAATTCTGACTATTTTGTTAAAATCTTTAAAATCCAATAAAACTTCCTGCCACATGGTAGTCATTACAATAAATTTCAATAAGCAGGGGTTCCATATTATTATGAAGGTTTTTGCTCGCCAATGACCATCTTTGTGCTCCTTGAATGATGTCATCAATACCTTAATTAAATATGCACTAGCAATGTGAACTCTTGAAATGATGTCATCAATACCTTACCTAAATATGTACCAGCTCTGTGAACTATTGAAATGATGCCATCAATATGTTACCTAAATATGTACCAGCACGGTGAACTCTTGAAATGATGTCATCAATACCGTACCTAAATATGTACCTGCACTGTGAACTCGTGCCATCAATACGTTACCCAAATATGTACCAGCACTGTGAACTCTTGAAATGATGCCATTAATATGTTACCTAAATATATACCAGCACTGTGAACTCTTGAAATAATGTCATCAATTCCGTAGCTAAATATGTACCAGCACTGTGAACTATTGAAATGATGCCATCAATATGTTACCTAAATATGTACCAGCACTGTGAACTCTTGAAATGATGTCATCAATACGTTACCTAAATATGTACCAGCACTGTGAACTCTTGAAATGATGTCATCAATACGTTACGTAAATATGTAACAGCATTGTGAACTCTTGAGAGATAGAGTGTAAAATGTAGTGGTTGCAACTATAGTCTCTTATTAAATATATGAATGTTTTACAGTTTAACAGCATGTCATAAATATTACAGGGTGCCAATATATATTAATATCTATCAATGTAAATACAATGTTTAAAGAATTACATACACCAGTGGCTCAACTCGCACATATATAACTTGCAAACCTGCTAATAACAACAAGGTCAAGGGTGGATCCCATTAAAAAAATATACATATAAATTAAATTGATCTATATTTTGTTAAATGTGAAGAAAACGGATCAAAATATATATATTAGAATATATCAATTAAATACCTTTAAATGCTTGCTACAGGGCAAACGATCTAGTTTTAGTTACATTGCAACTAGGTGTTTGGACCATTGTTAGCATCACTGACAACTGTTGATAAAACTAGCACTTAACGGGATAAAACTTATTTTATTCCTGATTTAAGCCAATTGAAGATTGCGGAATTCGTGATTATTTTGCATCAGGCATGAATTGCTATCAAGAGTGATGACATTCACGCCAAAATCATGAGGGCTGGCAGGTCTGCAGCTTTGATATGGTGACAACAACATTGGTTACGTAATAAATTTATTTAAGTTAATAATCATTCAAATTATGCTCACTGCCACTAATTTGCATCAACCATTCACTACTATGATCTGTACTTTTCATCAACATTGTGCAATCAAGATAATAATGTAATACACATTACTGAGGAGCACTAAAAAATGTATAATAACCCCTAGCTTCCAATGATCATGGACAACTAATTTTTTCTTGCACTCGTCAGTGTTGGCATCAATTTAGCTTTGTGAATTTTTTGTTTAAGTGTATACAATATTTGATTCAACAATCATAGTATTTTGATTAATAAATCCAGAATTGTTTTATTTATATTCCTATTGTAATCTTGTTTTTTTATTAATTGAAATATTGTTAGGGTTTAAAAATGAAAAGCATTAAAATAAAAAAATTGCACAAAACCTAGTAATTTTATTCATCAATTTATAATTTCAAATCAAACTGTTGCCAAGAGATTTCTTGACACTATCAACTTAATTATGTTTCAAGCTAAATGGACACTTGTGATGTAAACATGAATACTTCTCACTGTCTTTGTTTCTAGAGTTGTCCATGCCAGTAGAAAAAATGTCTAATTTTGCAATGTATAGTTTCAATATTTCTAAAACAAACTGAAAAAATAAAAAGACACTTTTGTGTACAAGTGTTCAAAAAGATGTAACAATAATGAAATAATCAAACATGGTAAACTACATTATATCTGTTGCATGAAAACAGACACACCCATGCAAATATGGCAACTGTATTAATAAAGAAACTTATGTTGATTTAAAATAAGAACAAGCTGAAAGTGTTTGGGAACCAGTCCACAAGCAGATTACAATAATAAACTGGTGCATGAAATGACTAAGTTTTGTGCATATTATTGTTATATCCTCGATGCTGCTTGTTTTATAAATTGTTGTGTGTGCAAGTATTTAAGTTTTCCAGCAGTCTAACATGATATCTATGTTGTTTGGGTCAACCCAAAAAACAGATTTCTGTCTGGGTAACGGTTTCACATTATAGGACTACTAAGCTGCTCAATGTATGAATTGTCATATGATAACATATACGGTCAAAATGGATGCTACAAAACATCAATCAGAATCTACGGTTATTTCTGATAACTTCCACATTTTCATATTATATTTGATTTAATGTTTTTCAGCTAATACCCTGTACCATGTTATAAAACTCCCTGATTAATAGTGGTAATAGTGAAATTAATTTTTTTCACATCCGAAAAAGATTATACCAAACTGATATTCAACAACGAACTCACAGCTGGCATGTCATCTTCTGTTCTGTGTGCTTGGCATCCAAAACCACGGAAAATCCAGCAAAATTCGCAAGCTATCGAGAACAGGTGACTATGGTCTATAGGCAATCCGAGGTCACAGAAACGCTTAATTATGCATATTTGGACACAAATATTTGATCTGGGATGTAGAAAATCACCCATGCAGGAGTCCTCCGTACACATGCAAATAACTGGGCAGCAAATTCAAAGATTAAATTGCCAGTCCTACTTCAACAACCTACTGAATGAGAATATGTTGATTATTTTATCCTTTTAGCTGTGCTGATATTTACAATGACATAATTCAGTGGTTAAAATGCCCAAAGATGTGCCTGCTGTTTTTATAAGAGTATATCAAATGAACATGTTGTAATAACTAAGTGGCAAGTTCAAAGACTTTGACTAACAGCTTGGGTGGGAAAACTCAGAGACAGAAAGATCCTGAGAAGTACATGTGGTTATTATAGGAGCACACCAGAACTTTAGCTTCCATTATTGTGTTCAGACTGTAGCCATATAAATAGTGTGTGCAACCTCAAAATCAAGACTTGGACAAAACGTTAGCAAATTTGGATAAGTATGATGGTGGTAAAATGGCAAACTGACAAAGATTTTAATGAGATTCAGAAGAGTGCATAAGTTCTAGAACTGACAGTTGAATGGAATAGTAGCCAAGTGAAAGTTAGTGTGTGATGCCTGGGATAGTGTTTGGAATATGACCATTCCTTGGATTGACAAATTTCAGTCTGACTTTGAAGGACTAACAAGAGTTGCACTACTGTCAGGCTATGCTCTTCTAAGGTACCATTATTGGCGCAAAACCCATATTGAATTCAATTGATGAAAATAAAATTCTGCAATGCTTACCAATTGAAAAGCAGCAACTGTCACCAGAATATTATATTCAAAATAATACTAAGTTTGGACAAATGGGGTACATAGAAACACCGGAACGCAAATCAGTTAAATCTTATATACCATGGTGTAGATTGGTGGTGTATTTATAATTCATATTGTGACATTTAAAATTAGTTATATAATAAATTAATATGTACTTTCTTTTCTGCATTTGATGCGCCATCAAACTAAAAAGAAACTGGAAACTGCGCATTTTGATGACAGTTCGTACAGTAACAAAATTTAATATTAACAGCATGTATTGAAATTTATACACAAGTTTAATGGTTCAGCTATTAATAATAAAAACATATTAATATTAATTTATTATTGATTTCTTAAGTTGATTATTATGTTGTGTTTATTAATTATGACATTTTTCTAATTATCTTAAGTTCCCTGATGTGTGAGATTTGTGCAAGCCAGCATGCGAAACAGCTGTATAGTTTAAGTGTCACTATCATGAACTGTGCATGATAATGGTTGAAATGCTGAGAAGAATGCGAGATTTCGTGTTAAATCAATTCAGTCTTTCGTTGACCTTTTTTTTCATAAAACCTATTTTGATATTTGAAGAAGAGTATGGGATAGTGGCAAAAATGGGTTTAATACATGTTGACTAGTTTTGGAACATTTTTCAAAATTTGTTTCTTATAACACCTAAATGTTTCAAAAGTAATATAGAAATAGGGCTTGCCCACTCAGAAAAAAAGGAAGATTAAATGTAGCAACAACAGGAATAAACAAATCCAAAGTTATATAAACTAAACTAACAAGACCTTGGCCTCAGCCTCATTGCCAAAAAATTACGTATTGTCGCAGTTTTACCCGACGAGCAGCATTAGCCAACATGTTGGTATATATGTATACATGTGCGTGTGTCTATATATATATATATATATATATATATATATATATAATCACATAAAATACATCAATTTATGATATAATTCCTAATAATATTAAATTTAAACCTTATAAAAATATGAAGAAGACATGCGGGCATGCAAATAGACTAGTTTCATAGCAATCAAACATTAGATTTGCTGCGTATGTGGTTATGAAAATCAGTTTGAAAATAGACTAAATCAAAATACATGAATGGTACATATCAGTTTTTATATAGGATCAGAGAAATTATTATGCAACATGAGGTGCGTTAGTTGCAATGTACCATATCTGAAGTTATGCTATTTACTCGTCATAGTCTTTCGTTTCGTCAATGTTCATTCGTTTATTTTTTTTCTTTCTTGGTCCTGGTTTCCACGTGTACTTGGAGCCACATTTTCTGATTGTCTGGTGATGTCACTTATTTACCGTCTGTAAGAATGATTAGTGTGAATTTTGTGTAGAGTTTAAGTCTTTTTATTTTCTTTCTTTTTTCTTTGGGAATTTTTGTCAGCCAGTCTGTTTTTTTAAATTTGAAATTGCCTGTGACTGTCAGCTAGTCGGTATTCACCTGTCCCAATTAATGCACTTCTCAAGTCTTTGAACTGTCCGTCCACCAAGTAATTTAAATGAGATTCTGTCTGTAGCTTAGATTTCCACTCTACAATCTGCTTTAACATGTGGATAACTGACTCACAGTTGTTGTTAGTTCATTCATCCTGGCATTGTTAATAAATCATTACTAATATGTATTTATTAGTAATAGATTAAGCATTAAAATTATGTATTAGACACTATTAATAGTAAATGTTATTTTCTTTCAAAAATGTCACAAATTTCAGAATTTCAAGCTATGGTATATACGATATTGCATTCCAGTGTTTCTATTGCATTCAGGCGTTTTGGTGTGTTCTGTTGCGTTTTGGTGTTTCTATGCACTGGGACAAATGGTATATTGGCCCTGTTTCCACGATTTGAAATATGGCAGCCTATTCTGCAAATGGCTTTGAAAAGATGTAATGTTTATGCATCAGGATATGAACATGAAATACATTACTTTGGACTCTTTCTGGCATTTTGGCCAAAAATGGAATTTTGAATCAAAACAATGTGTTATCCAATGTTTACAGAAATGACATCGTTGTGCAGATGTACCAGACACGTCAAATAGGCGCACACGGTTGTACATGTCAGTGTTATAAAGAATGTGAAAATAAAACTCAATGGCAACTGTTCACTGACATCAAAACACTCTATATAAAATCGTTATTTGGGCAGTAAAACGTAGCACTATATAATCTGATATGTCTTACATTGTAGGACTACTCTTAGTCTTACCAGTTTAGTTCCAGCAGTTATCTACCTTAAATAAAATAATGTACCTGGTTCTGTCCTTGTCTTATTGACAATCTAGCATTATGCTCTATGACAGTGAGTGGCACGCATGCTGGGGTAGGATAGAAAGTATATTATTACACCAAAACATTACACAGTAGCATTGAGGTCTATTTAAAAACATGTGGTACCGTGACATCAAAACGTCAAACACCTTGTGCAAACGCTGACATGATTTCGTCTCTATATTTGCATGCACAGTACATTCTGGCGAAGCAAATTCATGCAGTAATAGTTTACCTTCAGGCTGCATTCTATGCAACTACAAGACACAGAAAACGATATTACGAGTGTTTTACAGTACATGTCTCCCGCTTTAAGGTTGCCAGACTGGTCACCGACAAAATTTTTGATCATACGGCATACATCAGTTTTCTTTGCAATAGATTGAAAGCATTTTGTCTTATCCTT
This sequence comes from Unio pictorum, assembly GCA_030141615.1. Taxonomy (NCBI): domain Eukaryota; kingdom Metazoa; phylum Mollusca; class Bivalvia; order Unionida; family Unionidae; genus Unio; species Unio pictorum. The sequence continues at coordinate 407,866 of JARLTB010000218.1, forward strand.
TCGTGTTCATGCTGGGCCGAATTGTCTTATTTTCGGTCCAAGTTGGGCCGAATTGTCTTGGGCCGAATTGTCTTTGGTCCGAATTGTCCAATAGCCGTTGAGGCTGTATGTGCAGGACCAGTCTACTGTTGACTATTGACTAAATCGGGATGCTTGAACGGTTAGGGTATCACGGTACCAATTGTTTTTCCATAGACCTCAATGCTAATGGTTTGTGAAATAAATATACAGTAGTCCCCCTCTTGTACGGCCCCCCCTGACCAGCGGCCACCCGCTCCTAACGGCCAGAATTCGTTGGCACCGACGAGTTTCTGTTCAAAAGTACCCCTCACGAAAGGCCACCCGGCTAACGCGACCAGCGGCCAGCATTTTTGTGCAATAATATAAAATTTACCCCTCACGAGCGGCCACATTTTATTTTTAAATGTATCCAGAACCAATAATTAATTCAAATCTTGACGTAAGGTAAGCAATTTTGATTCTCTCTATCGTAGATAACACGTCTCCGAGTGTCAAGTCGCCGTTAAAAGTGTCAACCAAAAATTTATAGTATATCGTTATCTGTGAAAGTCGATGTTTACAGGAAATGGGCTCAATAATGTTATGATAGAATTTGGGGTTTAACACCTATGTTGAGTTCTTCTCGTTGATGATTATAACCAGACGTAATTGTTATAATCATAACAAGGTCAGCATAGGCTAAAAATAGATTTTGTACATTGGCACACACAGACAACCTTAAAAAAGACAATAGGGTACCAGACAAAGACCGGAAAAATCACGTGACCACACAAAATGGCTTCCTACGAAGGATGTATTTCGGCAGACTCGACACAAGTTTTGTCTGCATAATTAAATCGCATATACAGTCAGCAATAACCGAATAAATCATTACCAAACATTAAAATGTCATCACGTTAACGGATACATTATTTTCGAAGAAAGTCGGTTATTCTACTCGACGACATCGGGGGGGGGGGGGGGGGATGCCGAACAATTGTATGTACAAAACGTCAAAAGATTCGTAAAAACAAGTTTATGTTGAAATAATTTGAATAAACAAAGTAATAACCGATAAGAAGGTTATTCAGCAGCAGTGGGAAAATGGAGCAAATGGAAAGATAATTATGTATGTACAAAGATGTAAACGACGTTTTTGAATCCATTTGCAATGTGCATGAGAACAATACCCGTTCGCATATCAAACTTACGCCAAGAAAGCAAAAATAGTAACGTATATTCAGTTGAAATAAATTTGTTATTATAACAAAAAAAAACTTTTATAGATTAATGTTTCATTTAGACGAAGATATTTAATGTTTTGAAGTATGTAGCTTTCTTATTATACGTACATTACATATACATGTACTTCTCATAATAAATTTAGCCCCCCTCTGGAACGGCCACCCGCCTTATAAGGCCACTTTCCCGGTGCAGCAGGGGTGGCCGTATAAGAGGGGGACTACTGTACTTTCTATCCTACTTCAGCATGCATGTCACACACTGTCATAGAGAACAATGTTAGATTGTGAATTTGACAATGATAGAATCAGATACTCCAATGCATTTAAGAGAGATAACTCTGCTTGAACTAGACAGGGGTATGAGTTATCTAGTCACAACATACCTATTTTCAGTCATGTGTATCACATTTTGAAAAAATCTTAAAAAATACAAATTATGATCTATATAGGAATTAGCATAAATTCAAATGTTGACTAGAGGCTAAACTTTTTTTAAAGCCTAACAGAAAGTACAACTCTTACATAATCCACCAATCATAGCTTGTGTTGTTGTTTATTTCTGAATGCAATGGACCTACACTTTAAGCGCCACCTATCTGGACTTGCGCAATTGGTACCGTTATACCTTAGGTCTCACTGGACAGTTGTTTTTGACAAATATTTGTCTGACAATGACCTTTAGCAGAAAAATGATAATTATATTACATTAAAGACACAAATAAAAATTAACTAATGATATTTGTTGAAATGATGCTTGTAAGATTCTGACTGAGGAATTTAAAGTTAATTCCTTATGCAATTAGTGACTTTTATACTGAATCAACACTGCCCCCAGTCCGTCTTTTCTACATTCATTTTTGTTTACAGAAAGTGGGTATTATGAAATAATTTTTTGTGACAAGACAGCTAAAAGAATCAGTATGTACCTTATACATGAATAAAGTTCACTAGTACTGTAGCAAATTAGCATACTTTTCATCACCCCCCAACCATCTAGACTTTTAGATATTTACCTCTGTAGCAGACACATGTAAATACGCAAGCCAAGTCCGCGACTCATTGAAGCCCAAGTTACGCATTTTATCTCCTGTGATAGTCTAGCTGTGACAGGCAGTCACCAACAAGTCAACCAGTTTCCAAGCCTAACTCAAAGTAAATCTAAACCTTCTACCTTAAATATTAGGCAAGTGTTAAAATGCGAAACTATCCAGTGAGACCTTAAGTGATAGGTTGAAATGCCACAAAGTGTTCCGACTGCCTGTACAAAGGGCCAAAGAGACCACCACACATTTTCTGATTTGTGACAGAGATTTGTGTATTTGTTTTATTTGGAAATATACCTATATAAATCAAGTGTCTTTCACATATATGAACAGTAACCGACTGATACGTATGTGCCGTAGCAACAGAGTGGGTGAACAGACCTCTAGCTGAAACGTCATTTTTGAAAAATAAAGCTTCCTACTACATAATACCAAACCGAAGCCTCTAACTGACCAAGATATTTTCTAATTTGGTTTGCTTGTTTTGTTAATTTATCTTTTGTCATTGGTGTTTTCTAAAATTTCAAAGCATGTTTTGTTTACCCACCCGGACGTTACGTTGAGGTCGCACACACTCTACTGCTCTTTAGGTTTGAGTAGTTAAAGCATTATTATATCAGAATAGCTGCTACGTCTTAACCGTAGATTTTATCAAGACCTATCCCGATATCATGACTTAGGATCATGTAAATTAATCGTTATAAATCCTCATGGAATAGCTTGTGCACGTGACAAGAAGTTTTTAAATTTACTTATATCCATATCGCCTGAACACAAAGTCTGAGGAATATTTCGCAGAGTATGTGTCAGCTCTATTAAATACAGCTATAATATTACAGTTATCTCTGATCAATTTAGGTATTTGTGCATATCGCTGAGTAACATAGTTCACGTTTGTATTTTATGTCTGCCTCGAGAAAATGTTCTTGCCGGATTTGATTGTTTGTCCAGCATTACATCATTGTAGACAACTAAATTATTAATAAATCCATCTAGTTCATCTACTGGCGGAGCTTCATCAATATCGGGAGGAAATCGGGGATCACCGTCTTCATCAACAATTTTGCGTTCTCACTAAAATCTTCAAGCACATCATATCATATCTGACCATCAGCTGACGTAGATACTAAATATAATGTATTCCACTAGAGCCATCTCATTATTAGATTAAGTAATAATCGCGTCTTACCTATGGTATACCTTGTTTTTTTCTCTTTTGTGCCCATCCATTTATTCTTCAGCTTAAGTTTCAGCCTTGCAACAACTAAGTGGTGGTCAGATGCCATATCTGCTCCACTCTTTACCCTCACATCTTGCAGGGATCTTCTGAACTTCTTGGCTGTGCAGATGTGGTCAGTCTGATATTCTGTTACATGGTCTGGTGATATCCATGCGTTCTTGTGGATTCTCTTGTGGGGAAAGATGGTAACCCCGATGACCAGGTCGTTCAGTGCACAAAGATGTGCGAATCTCTCTCCACTTTCGTTCATCTCCCCTAGGCAATGGATCCCCATGACTTGTTCATACCCTGTGTTGTCTGACCCAACCCAACTTTGGCAGAGAAGTCACCCATGAAGATGTTGATGTCTTTGTCTGGGAAATTCTCTATTATGTTCTGTAGTCTGTTGTAAAACTGGTCCTTATCTTTTTCTTTTCCGTCATTTGTTGGTGCATAGCACTGTATGACGTTCATATTTATTTTCTTATTCTTGGTCCTAAACGTTGCAGTGAAGATTCTGATCCCATGTGGTTCCCATCCCGTCAGTGCATTATATGTTTGCTTCGACAGCATGAGCCCTACCCTTGTGTATGAGGCGCATTTTCTTCCTCATGTCCTGAATACAGTAGCATCTCTCCTGTCATCAGTCTTTCTTTGTCCAGATTGAATCCATCTCGTCTCGCTGATGCCCAGTAGAGATATGTTGTAGTTTCTCATCTCTGCTAATACCTGTGCTGTTTTTCCTGCATCAGAGATTGTCATCACGTTCCATGTTGTTTTTAATACTCATGTTTGATAGAAGGGTAGTCTGCTTTATGGCGGATATTACCACATATCGTCATAAGTCTTCCATGAGAAAACCCTCCCTCCCTGAGGCTTTAAGTTAATGGTTTTTCTTTTGCCAGAGTTTTTCTTCTAGCAAGTTGGGTTTTACAGGGTAGGGTTGCTAGCCCCATGCCCAACCCTCCTGCTTTTACACCCTGTCTTGGGATGGCGGAGTTACATTAATGGTACCTGTATTCACACTTTTTGGTTGTTTTGATCATTGATCACGCAAAAACCACCTCTAAAATATTTGTTTTCTTCATTTTTCAGCAGCATTAATTAAATCAAACTTGGACATTGGAAGAAGACAATTTGTGTCTAGCTCGCTATTATGCCATTTTCTGTACCACGATGATGGTGATTTTCTGGTAGTTTTAACGCCCTTCACCTTTTTTTCAGAAGTCTTTATTCCTTGACATGTTGCTTTCTTTAAAGTTATTCGAGCAGCTTTTGTAACAGTTGGAGCCGCAGTGGCTATTAATGCTGGTATAGCTGTAAGTCGTGGAAATATACCACCTGTTTTTATTGCATCGTTTAAGGAACTCGAAGAAAGATGGAGTTGAACTCCTGTATTTGATTCGAAAACTTTCTTAAAATGTTTAAGCTGAGTTTTAGTTGCTGATAATTTGTTTGGACCAACACTAGAAATTTGATCTTTCTTCAATGTTATTTTTTTCCGCATTTACTTGCAAAGTTTGATTGTGATGTTTTTATCTGACCAGAAGACAAAATGATATTAACGTGACTATATGATATTTTATAATGTCATGAGCGATTTAATCACGTTTTCCACTGGGGCATCAACTACTCTTTTTTGTCCACCAACAAATGTAACATCGATTTATCACTGAATATGACAGCAATTGCTCTGTAATTAGGAATAACAAGAACGTTTCTGTTTACACGAGATCGAAAATGTATATCAACGACTAATTGTTTAGCTAAATCTAAATGTTTCAGTGAAAAGTAATAGATTGGATACAGTTTTGTAAAATGTAATAGTGATATTTGCAAACCAGTATCTAAATTTTATTCAGGCCCCATACATGTCATGAAACGATGATATGCACGTGCTGCATGATTTTGATCACAATTCAATTATTTATTCTCAGCTGGTTCTTGTTGCTCGTTTATTCTTAAAGAAACATCAGAAACCCAATGTTCGTCAAGTATATTTATGCTATAATTCTATGAGTTTACTCGAGCAGCATGTTGGAAAACAACAAATATATGAGATGGTGCATAAACACCTTGCTATGATGCTATATACCATGTAAACAAACCATTTACATTATTTTGAACATGATCTGTGATTACTGTTAAACACAATAATGCTGAATTACCGCTTTGATCCATAAAAACGAATCATTTTTGTTCTTCAGCAATCGTGATCGAAGTGTTACATATCGTAAATTTAAAATATCTGCATTAAGTGTAATGATAATGATTTCCACATTAGCATCTGCGATTCTATTAAAGACTTTTGGTTGTCCTATTGCGCATATATGATAATCAGGACTATCAACCCTATCCTTATAAAATTGACGGACCATCTGAATATGAATATCTTGCTAAACCTATTACAGTAGTCCCCCTCTTATACGGCCACCCCTGCTGCACCGGGAAAGTGGCCTTATAAGGCGGGTGGCCGTTCCAGAGGGGGGCTAAATTTATTATGAGAAGTACATGTATATGTAATGTACGTATAATAAGAAAGCTACATACTTCAAAACATTAAATATCTTCGTCTAAATGAAACATTAATCTATAAAAGTTTTTTTTTGTTATAATAACAAATTTATTTCAACTGAATATACGTTACTATTTTTGCTTTCTTGGCGTAAGTTTGATATGCGAACGGGTATTGTTCTCATGCACATTGCAAATGGATTCAAAAACGTCGTTTACATCTTTGTACATACATAATTATCTTTCCATTTGCTCCATTTTCCCACTGCTGCTGAATAACCTTCTTATCGGTTATTACTTTGTTTATTCAAATTATTTCAACATAAACTTGTTTTTACGAATCTTTTGACGTTTTGTACATACAATTGTTCGGCATCCCCCCCCCCCCGATGTCGTCGAGTAGAATAACCGACTTTCTTCGAAAATAATGTATCCGTTAACGTGATGACATTTTAATGTTTGGTAATGATTTATTCGGTTATTGCTGACTGTATATGCGATTTAATTATGCAGACAAAACTTGTGTCGAGTCTGCCGAAATACATCCTTCGTAGGAAGCCATTTTGTGTGGTCACGTGATTTTTCCGGTCTTTGTCTGGTACCCTATTGTCTTTTTTAAGGTTGTCTGTGTGTGCCAATGTACAAAATCTATTTTTAGCCTATGCTGACCTTGTTATGATTATAACAATTACGTCTGGTTATAATCATCAACGAGAAGAACTCAACATAGGTGTTAAACCCCAAATTCTATCATAACATTATTGAGCCCATTTCCTGTAAACATCGACTTTCACAGATAACGATATACTATAAATTTTTGGTTGACACTTTTAACGGCGACTTGACACTCGGAGACGTGTTATCTACGATAGAGAGAATCAAAATTGCTTACCTTACGTCAAGATTTGAATTAATTATTGGTTCTGGATACATTTAAAAATAAAATGTGGCCGCTCGTGAGGGGTAAATTTTATATTATTGCACAAAAATGCTGGTCGCGTTAGCCGGGTGGCCTTTCGTGAGGGGTACTTTTGAACAGAAACTCGTCGGTGCCAACGAATTCTGGCCGTTAGGAGCGGGTGGCCGCTGGTCAGGGGGGCCGTACAAGAGGGGGACTACTGTACTGATGTAGCGACATCAACAACTTTCTGAACTTGGTAACACTTTTAAACAACGCCATAATACCATTTTGAACAAAACCAACACTAACATCAGCTCCATATTCAGTTTTATTTGTTTTTAAAATTTCACATTCTATCTCAATAAATATTTCAGTGGGTAAGAAATATCTGCATGTATCCTAACTTGCAATTCGATTCTACCACGCTGATTTTGTTGTCGTGTGTCATAAGAATACTATTGATAATCACGCAAAGACTCATCCTTGAGTACTGGTGCGTCCATGTCAAATGCTTGATCGGATATACGTTTGAACATCTTTACTATACATGTTATCGCCTAAGACGAAGACCACTTCCTGTTATCAGATTAGTGGTTATATTTCTTTTCTTTTTATGATAGAGGTAAAGGAGCCAAATCTACTATTTTTTAATTTGCAGCTATTTATTATTTTACCAACAATTGAAGGCATCACTTTAGTGCAGGGTAATTTTACTGGTTGAGGTTTTCGTCTTATTAATTGTGCTAGTCTATCTTTGATTGCTGAGAACGCTTTACCAGCAACATTAATCAACAACACTAGGAACTTGATGACAAACACTATCAATACCTTTCATTCCTAGTTGTGTTGCAATCGGTATTGCTTTAAGAGCTTTTCTTCTAAAGAGAAACCTTGAACAACATCAGTGAGTCCATCACTGTAGAATATTTTGTATATTGGTAATCGAATTTATCACTCTGACCATAATATACCATAACTGGTTCACACTGAGCATTATGTATAATCATCTATTTTATTGTCACTGATTTTAATTACTTTCAAACGCTGTGATAATCACCAATAAGAGACCTATAAAGATGAATATCCATGATGCCACCTGTAAATAATCCTTGACAAATATCAGCTGCTTCATTAATAATTTCTGGGGAATTATTACTGTCTCGTTTTCCGCCAATCAGAATTGCTAATCTTTCAGCATCAGAAAGGACGTTGTTAGGACGTGGAGTAATAAGATCACTTGCACTTCCAGTGGCGCTGGGGCTTGACTACATGTATATTTCTCTTATGTCACCCATAACCTTCATCGCATATTCCATTTCTTCTAAATCTTCTTCCTCACTTATTGATTTTACTGTTTCTTTCTAACTTGTTTTTGAAACTTTCCTTTCTACACACGATTTTTCAAGTTGCTTCTTCATTGCTTCTTCTTTTTGTCTTTTTTTTTGTCTTTATGTGCAATACACTCATCTACTGCCTGGCTACAAATATTTAAAGTATTAACATCTTCATCAGATCTGATCTGTGGAGTATCAATAGCTATGCGATATACATCCCTGACCGGCAGCTTTTAGATTAATATACTCTGGTTTTATATACTTACCTCTATCACAATTTCCAAACGCAGCAATGTCAAGTAATTTGTCTGGTCGTGGATAGCGGCAGTACCATCGGTAGTAAATTTATGTTATCTTGTTTATTATTTTGGCAATTCAGGTTGTACTTCAGGTTGTGGTTTAGGATGTTTGCTGGAGTGGTGGTTGAGCTGCTTGAAGACGGCCTGCAATATCAACATGCAATGTTTCAAGAGCTTTTGCTTTGCCTCTGCGAATTCTACTTGAGACTCCTGACGCGCTTGAAACTTTTGTCTGACATAATCAAGGACAGGAAGATATAATTGCCACTAGTCGCTCTCGAGCTAATCTAGCTGTATCGGATTCCATAGCTGGTGCATTGCTATTCATAAAATAATGATTTAATTACTTCAATGAAACGTCCGAGTGGGTAAAGATAACATACATACAAATGTTAACAAAAAACCATTAACGACAAAAGATAAAGTAAAAAATCGAGATTTTGGCGTTATTGACCTTATATTTTTAATTTGCTTTGGGAGCTTTATTTTTCAAAAGTGACGTTTCATCAAAAGGTCTGTTCACATACTCTGCTGTTGCTGCTGTATATCATTCGTTTAGTTAATATATGAAGAAGATATGTCAATCTTGTTGGTATTCTTACTGATGAAGCAAACGTATGTAGATTTTACGGTATAAATAACCTATATTCCTAGACATTTGTAAACGTTATTAAACCATATATTTGATCGATTAGTAGCAAAACAAAATATAAATTTGATTAATTTACTTCTGGACTTCACAAGTATATTCAACACGCAGAATAAAGCAACAGGCACACTATTCATACTTTTATAAGAGAATCAGGCCTCTTAACATAATTAATAGAATTGAAATTGATAATTAATAGAGCAGGCCCGGCCATTGGATGTGCTGGGCCCAAGGTAGCAAGCGATGAGCTTGGGGCCCAGAGCAAAACTATTGCATTCCCTGAAAGCTCGTGGCCCAAGGCGGTTGCCTCGTTCACTTTGCATTAGTACCGGGCCTGTAATAGAGGTAAAATTATTAATGCTTTTGAGCAGTCTTTTTGACATTTATTTATACAAATATTTGACAAGAATAAGCAAACGTACATGATGACAGAATTGAATACTTAACTTTGCACATAAATAGGCATCAGCTGCTGACACGAATGTCATACATGTATAAAGAATTTCATTTTAATTCGGTAGGTAAAACAAATAAATGAAGACAACATATGTTTCTTGTACGCAGTTGGAACAATTTATTTTAATACTCTTGCAGGAATTTCACAGAAAAATATCAAAAACAATTTGTCAAAACAATATTGTCATCCAGATTAGAAAATTTTAATTGGTGCTCTTTGGCAACCATCGCCTTGCCTGTAAGCACAAACTCATATACCATCTCGATCATGCACATACCACCACAAATGAATCTGTAAACTAGGTGGTATTGTGCGTAGCAGATATACCCGCATGCTATGATATTTTTTTGTATTATAAAACATTTTGCTAAAGTTATAAATCATACTCTTGAAAGATACATGGATGTCACTTTTCGTTATGTTTAACTATTGAATGTGATATAAAACGGAGCCAAATCTGGTAATGGAAAACGTTTGTATCACTTATATTTATTTTATTTTTGTAAGCGGACCACTGGGTACTCTGAAATAATTTATCATACTGAATTTATCATAATGAGGGTAAAAATCATTTCTTAAGTTTAACAGTATTGTTGTTCTTGGTCTAAGTTTGTAGCAGCATGAATGAGATACAAATATTGTATCAGTACACTTAATAAATACTAATAAGATCTGATATAAAAGAAAGCTATTGACGTATCATTTTAGCAAATTAGCAAACTATAGCCGGTAGTAAATTTATTAAAAAGAGAGTGGTTAAGATTATATATTTCTGAGATCAAACTTTCTTCAATCATTTTAAAGAATCAATGTTCAAAGCAATAGTTACAAATACAGAGTGTATGCATATTCTTTTGCTAAAGTGACTATAAAAATGTTTTTAAAGTACTGTGTTCGAGTGATACGTTGTGAACTTTTGCCATCTTGGGTTATGTCATTATGTCAGTTATGCCACTTTTGTGCCTTATTCGTTTCTGATCGCCACAGCCTCTATCCCCCATGAGCTGGCTATATTTTATGTGCAACCAATGGATTATTAATTCATGAAAGTGACCAAAACGCAGACCCTTTTGAGGCTGTGTGTGGTATAGTTAATTATACGCTCAGTGGCAAGCGGTGACTAAGCAGCAGTTTGAATCGGTTAATACTCCCAAGTTATGCATAAACTGATGCTAAATATATGTGAGCAAGTTATCACTTGGTGAAGACATAATCAATATAGCTCATTATACTTGCGTTAAATTAGGAGAGAAAATACACTACGTTGATTTAATTTAGTAAAGTAATTATATCAGCGAAATTATGCAAAGAAATCAATCAGCACAGAACTATTGGAGTGATTTTTTTCTATGAGCTACGCTGAATTGGGGCTAATATTTTTTTTACTGACTTTTGGCATGTTTCCGACAAACTGGTATCACGGACCAAAACCCAAACAAAACACCCATATAAAAAAATCATAACCAATGAAACAATATAAAGCAAAGACAATTTCCTTTTGCTACATACTTACTTTTCCTTTTGGCCGCAGGGTCAAGGCCATTGTCATATATGGTTTGGGTTAAGGTAGTGGCTAAAGCTGAAATATTCTGGATTCTGTCACTACTTGAGGCATATCATTTTGAAAGATCATGCTGCAACACACTCGACACAATGACTATTGATTCTGAACCCAGGACAATATGTTACCGTTTTTCATCCGAGTTCCTCTCCCCATAATTGAAATACTGTGATTCCTTTTCTCATGCCATTAAAATATAAAATAGGTTATCTTTCAGCTTTTGAATTACGTGCTACTTTGTTTCTTTGTACTTTGTTTCACCCCCATTTCCAGCAACCCTTCCTAGTCCCTGTCGAGGAGGATGATTGGCTCGAAACGTTGTCACACACAACATCGCCATTTTAGAGAGACCTGTACTACAGTTGTCTGGTGTGTTCGGAGCCGGAACCTCATGCTAGAACACTTCTGCCAACAAAATAACATTGCAAAATACCAGTTTTCACAGGGTTTGATTTTGAAAGAAAAATTATTTCCAATGCTGTCATTGCAACAGCAATAAAGTTGCCGGTCATTTTATTTTACAAAAAATATTGTAATTTATTTATTGCCTTTTGAGAAGATCTTTCCTGGCAAATTTAATTTTCACTGATTAAATAACTGCTAAAGTTAATGTACTTTGGACTAACTCAAGTTTATGCTTCGAGCACATGGGAGCATGCATTTCGATTAGCTGTCAATGTTAGGTAGTGCGTTGTTTCCCTATTACTACTTATAAGGAAATATTTCACTTGCAGTAGATAAACGGACACTAGTTAGTTATGTGCTGAAATATTTCACTCAGTTTCCATCAAGTCTAGAAAAATAAACTCGGATGTTGTTGCAGATGAGATTGGTGATTTGCGTCTGGCGACGTGCGCTATGTATATTTTTACATAAGAGACCGACAATTTTCCAGGCGTGAATTTGTCTCGATCTGTTGCCTATTGTGCCATGGGGCTAATATGGTTCCCTGACCCCTCGCCACTCCATTACTCGTCGTTATGAGGGACAATTAACGGTCTCCATATATACAGAATCAGCGCCCATTCTGATCAGCAAGGCTGATGTTTTAATGTTCATATGAAGTTTTGGTGTAAACAAAAACTAACACACACATGAGCGTGTGCACGCGCGCACATATAAACACGTGCATTAGAACGGGACTAGTGATTTGATAGATGGACAGACAGACTTAACGTTGCATTCCCAAGAGAAATAAAGAATGGAAAAAAAAAACGAAAATGTAGCACACCATTTTCTGGTTCTGTTAGTTTTCATACGTCTTACAGGACAATGATATTTAAAGCAACGTTATATATATCCATGTGATAAATGTTCATGAACAATTGTTTTCATTCCAACATATCATTTGGTGGATATCCTAATGTGCATATCATGTTTGGCAGCAAACGCTACAAAAAATGTGCTGACGTTTCAAACTAAATTCGGATATCACCAAAACAAAGTCTGGTTCTACTGCACTCTTAAGTAGCGGAGATAAAAAATGACAGGCATCGCTAATTTTCTGAATGCAGGTGTTGGATTTAGAACGAGAACTTACCATAGGCAGGGCCATATTTTGCAGTGAAAATCGCGTTATTACTGAAAGAAACAACTGTGTTTGTTTTCTTTCTGAAAATCGGTAGATCTAATGTTAGATCCCCTCTCCCCCCGTTAAATTTCGTTTTGAAATGTATACATTTGAAAGTATTATAAATAGATAATAACATCATACTGTACTTTCGGTCTATCTATCTATCTATCTAGTGTCTTTGAATGAGTTCAAAATAATCAAATGTAGTGTATAAATCTTAAAGTGAATGAGCACTTTGCTAATTCCAATGAATATTTAAATAAATGATGTTTTTCATATTACAACTCTACATTTTTATCAACGTGGGTTCCCACAGACAGACTGACCTACAACAGGAATTATTTATCAAATAAATGTTTACACACGTTCTCACTTGGCCAGGATGTGAATCATTCCAATGGAAAACTCCAATCTAATTGTAAAGAGGACTTGGACTTAAATGCCAAGGATACCCAGATGCAATTTCCTACATATCAGGAAATCCCTACAAGACAGATTAAATATAAAAGACTGGTATCATATGTACTTGCTTCTAAGTCAGGTCCAACTGCAAATATCATAGGCCCTGATCGGCCATCATACAGTACAATGATTGATCAGGGTCTGCATTGATTATTTAACTGTCTATTCTTAACACACTGTATATACACAGATCTGCTGGCACATGGTGCAATTACACATCAGAGTATACATTTTGCTGTTGGCTCAGACTTGTAAGCAAGTATAACACAAAATCAGATGAGATTAATCTTTTAACATGACTTTACTGTTGCAGAGATGGAGATTCCGTGTAAGAACACTGGTTTGTTCAGATAGAATAGTGACAACACGATTTTCAAGATAGCTGAAATAACAGACATATTCAATCTCAGATCCACACCATCTTTATGTATGACCAGGTAGACATCATAAAGATTCTTGATTGAAGATCTCATGTTAATATAACCATCCACATAGGGGTAGCAATATGATATTTCAAGACAACTACTGAGGCAGCCATATTTGATGTCATATTGGTACCATTTTGATTTACGTCCAGATAGATAGCATGAATAATCTTTAAGTGAAATGATCATAAAATTCATGAGAGACTTTTTTTTTAAGATGGCTGCTATGATGGCCATACTGGATATCAGATTGACAACCATCTTTATTTAGCACTAGCCGGACATCATAAGAAGTCTTTTAGTGAAAACCCCAATTTGCCAGCACCAGTGCCATGCTGAAAGAAGTGAAATAAGATTTCCATAATGTCTACCATGAAATGCACATCAAAATGGTACCATTTTCACTTAGGACCAACAAGACATCATAAATAGTCTTTTCAGTGAAAACCACAAGCTGACAAGACCATCTATTCAGGAGTAGTGGTAGCAAGAAGTTCTTCAAATTATAACATTTCCAGAATAATATTATAGTCCAAAAAATAGATACGTTCCATTTCCACAGAACCATCCAATCCAATTTCCCCCCTCTAAGCATAGCTAAGTACAACATAAGATATGTTTGCGACTTACAACATGGTCACAGAAAGTGTGAATGACCCCAAAACTCAGAATGCATAAGATATTTTAACTTTCACCTATATACACTGTATATTGTGACTGTACATCAGAACAGCTCCAATGTGACATCATACATTATTGATTTTGCATCAATTAAGAACATTCATGTGACCTTGCATAACCAATGGGAAGCTGCATCATTATTCTGTTTGCTTACAATACAAAAGCTACTCCATGAAAAATAACTGTGATGAGGGGATCAATGTACCATGAATTTTGCATTACATTATATAAATTAATTTAACTTTATATTTTTACACTTTGGAAATCAATTGAACTTTACACCATGGAAATCATCTGAACTTCACCTTACACTTTGGAAATCAATTTAAATTCTTATTACACAATGAAAATAAAGTTAAACTTTGCACAACACCATGGAAATCAATTGTACTGCACATTACACCATGGATATGAATTGAACTTTGCATAACACAATGGAAATCAATTAAACTTCAAATTACACATTGTAGTTCAATTGAACTTTGCATTACACTGTGGAATCAATTGAACTTCATATTACACTATGAAAATCAAATGAACATTACAATACACTATGGAAATCAACTGAACTATCACCCATTTTCATTACACTATGGAAATCAATTGAAATTCTTATTACACAATATAAATCAAATAGAACTTTGCATTACCTGCCATTTATTTGCACCTATTAGGTATTTTCATCTTTGACAATGTGATGAAATCAATTTTTTCCCTAGTGTACATTTAAATATGCAAACATTTACTCATGTTCTAATTTTAGATTGGCATTTAGAGAATTGTATATAGGATAAATGTGCCATATTCAAACTTATGTAACCACTACTGTTCAATATTTGGCAGCCATATGTTTTATAGCAACATGTTATTACTCCAGAGGGTGGGGAAATGAAAATTCTTATAGTTACTGCAAATCACTGATGCAAATACTGTGCAAGAATATCATAGGCATGTTTAGACCAATCAAATTCAGTGATAACAACATCCTGCCATATAGAAAAAATAAACCATACACACCATAGGTGAAGCATATCAATAGGTTAAAACAAGTCTTGTACCAATTGCTACTTAATTTCAATTAATTTATATACATAATGCAACTATTTATTTTCAAAGAATGGAGATTTCGTAAAACATATTCTTTCCATTGTAAATTATAAAATATCAAATCCCCCATCAAGAAAGATGCATGAGGGAAATAGTAAAAGCTTTTATCTGTAAGCTATCTATATTCAGTAGTATTCAACATTAATTAATTATTCTTATCATAAATCTAATACCCTATGTCATTAGAACAGCAATATTTTATATAACAATATTATAAGTATTGGCATAAACAAAGAAATGAAAGATGGAAAGAAGAAAAAGAAATTTGAAGTACACTTTGCATTGTGAAATTATTATTATTCTAGAGACAATTGGTTCCCTGGTATTAAAAATTTGTGGATATATGTTTTATCCAAATTACCATACATACTTACTTATTATGAGTCAATCTGCAAACTGCACCCACACAGATCTGTCATAACATAACACAACACATGGGCAGATTTTAGTCTCTGCAGTAATCTATAGTACAAAACAGCATAGACTCTGATCTGTTCATGCCAAATGCCATTCTGTTGGATCTAACTTAGACGTTACAATGATTAATCTTATATATGTTTCTTGTTTCATCTTCATGACCTTTATATATAAATTTCTTTATTATGATATCCCATCCAAAGTTATGCACATAATAATTAATGAAATGAAAACATTATTCATGAATTGTTATAACAGGATCATGTAGAATGTCCTGATGCAACATAGAGATGCAATCCAGATTGCTTTGAATGACAACAAACTAGTGTATCATCATTTTCAAGAGATCTAATTGACATAGCTTTCATAATTGCACAAACAAGATACAAATCAGGGATGTCAGGTTCAATATTATTGATGTTTTGATCCAAACAAAGGGTTGTCAGTTATGAGTCAATTAACTATGATGTTATCTCCAGCTATGGCATTACTGTAATAAATCAACACAAGTCATGCGTAGAAAGCTGGATGTCAAATTGCTGCAATGGATTGACAGGGGTATTATAAAAGCTGCACTCCACTTCCATAAACAATATCACTGGAAGAAGACTTTTAGGCACATGCAAAGTACCTGATAACAATAGACTTTGAGAATCTTCTGTGCTTTTAATATTTTAATAAGGATAGATTGGCAATAATTGATATAGAACCTTTCAATATGAATTGTTCACAAGTCTCCAAAACTGAACCAGAAAGGGGCATAGTTGACCTCAAAAGTGTACTGCTTTCAATACAAGACCATGACCCCGTAATCTAAAGCATTTGGAATACATCTGTCTTTACTATATGTTGCTTCATTTTCAGCCATTAGCAATCAGAAATGATGTGCTCTTTATATTTACATTAAGTGCAAGTAGGAAGATATAATTATTTCTGATCAGTTCTTATATGATGTTTCATTTGTAAAAGTTGAGCTACATTGAGATTTGGAAGAATCCATATGACTATAAGATGATTATTTGCCAAAAAACAAGGTTAGATAAACTTACTTACTGAACAAATGAAACTTTGTGAGTAAAAAAAATAATTATGAGCTCTGAGAAACATTTTCCAAAGTTTCCACTTTTGCTCCTATAGATAGGTCTTGCCATCACTATGTATGCAATTCTTGAACCCTTTAATTATTACAAGCTGTCTAAGGTCATCATAATCTTTATCAACCATCTTGAATAAGTACCACCTCTCAAAAAGTTGTTCATTCCCTTTGCAAATTTGACATCGGTTTGGTCATTTGTTTCTCCAAAATTTCTTAACCTTTATATAGATGCTCAGATACTTACCCATAAACCCTTCAAGATCTATTCCTTATGCACATTGTATTCAGAACCTGCTGTATTGACAGTGCGGTATAGTCTTCACAATATTTGCAAAGACGTACACTTTGTAATAATAAGATCCAATGCTCCCTTGGCTATTTCCAGTTTCCTGCATTATCTCAAAGTGAAAACAGTATTGATCAACTTCTTTTTACTACTACTACTACTAATACTACTGCTACTACTACTACTACTGAGGACTTTGTATAGTGCCTAATTTTCAGAAGATCTGAGCACTTTACAACATTGGAAAACACCTATATAATGATAGAATTACAACAACAAAAAACAAACACCATGACATTAGAAAACAATACATGTTTAATATATTTAAGGTAAAGAAATAGTATTAGTCTTTAAGTCTGTTATTAGATATATGAGTTTATAAGAGTGCTATTGAATTAGAGTTAGATCTAATTTGAATTAGATCACTGTGTCTTTGTGTCAAAGTTCAGTGGGCAATTTGTACTACCGGTACATTGCTGGGCTCTGGTATGCAAATATGGTCATATGCCTCAAGAATCAGAAAATTATCGGTCTATTTGCATTTTCATAAAATCTACACAGTCTGCGTGCTACATTAATGTTTTGATGTTCAGTTGAGTTTATTTCTACAAAATGATATGAACCTTCATACTCTGAAGGGTGCATTCTAGACTGTTTTGACTGTTGTATGCTGCCATAAGATGCATATCTGCATGGTATCTGTGAAATAAAAAAATCCATTTTGCTTGGCTCACCAATCATCCCACAAATGGTATTAAAATTAGGATACGAGTGGAGCAGCAAGTTGGAGGAGTAGCTTTTGAGCTGCTTTCCATCCTAACGTCTTGTCTTTTGAACCCAAATAGTAATATCAAGCCAAATGGAACCATTATCAAAGCCAGAACATGATGCAGCTTTAGCAATGTGGTGTACAAAGGTACATCATGACAGTTTAAGTCAAGATTATCTGAGACAGTCCATGCTTTCACCACTGAATGATGAATTACTCTGCTAATGACCCAAGCAATTTTAGCTTGAGTCTTGGGCATCATAGTTGACTGACTATGCCTATGACGCAGACTCATATCCGAAAATCAACTCCTAAATATTCTCCATTTAATTATCACAAATTGTAAGATTGATGTTACAGTGAAATACATTGTGCAACATCGCTCAATAGAAAAGACAAAAGTAAATCTTTTAGTCAAGACTAGTTTAGTTAGATGGATGATCAATACATTTTAAATCATATTTTTGTAAATGGAATCAAATTAAATAAATTTTGTTTTAGAAATTAAAAGAAATCGGTAACAATTCAAACTATGTAAGGCAATCTTTGCTAAAATAGTTAGTCGAATATGTTCGAAGAAATATATCGATGCGATTACACACTGTGGACAATATGGGGTGAGGGGCATTTGTTTAAAGTTTTCAATGTATATAAGTTTGTATCGCTGGGTGAATACATTTTATAATTCTTATATTTAAAAAATCATGACAGGATAGATTGATACAACAGCAGAACTAAAAACAGTTTGTTGAAATTACTCAAACTGTACAAATAATATACAGATAGGGAGCTACGTTTAATTTTTCTCTGAGAATATTCACCTGTTGATTAATTTAGATGCTAGGACTGCTAGGTGCCAAGGTGTAGACGTGGACCATTTCTCTACCAGCAGCCTAGGACGTAGACTCATGGCTCGACAGAAACAGCTGTAGCTTCTGACGTAGTCCTCCTTCTCCAGATAGCACAGGCCAAGAACATTTAGCGCAACCTCACGGTATTCTATATGTGGGTCAAATGATTCCTTGGTGGCAATCCTAATCAAGTTATTGAAGGCACATTGAGCATTTTCTTCATCGCCAAGTTCTGTGTGACACTTGTACAACAGGTAGTACATCAATGTATCAGGGTCAACGTTGGCGTCCGAACTTCTCCATTCAGATTCTGGTGCATGGAAGAGTTCATATTTGATAACATCTGGAACAATGCCCATCTCCTCCTTGGAATACCTCACATCTAGTGATATACTTTGTTGTACATAGTTGTCTCTGCCAAGTCTTGCAATAGCAGCATCAGCATAATCCGCGTCTTGTTTTGTGAAGCTGTACTTTTGACCAATGATATTCCGATGATGAACTTTCCTAAATATATCACACAGAGGCCGTTGTTTTATAGAATACAGTGTTTCAATTGCTTTATTTGTTATTCGAAGTACATGGAGCACGCCAGCAAGTTTAACTTTTCCCGACATTCTATCTATGCCACTGTTATTAGATGCAACGAGGAGCAAAGGACGATACAATTTATACTTCCTTTTATTTGGCATTTCTGTTTTCATGATCTTGTCTATGTTGACATATGCAAGTGTAGCTTTCATTACTTTTGACAAACCTTGTGTTAGGAACCTGTGTCTTCTCATTTCAGGTAAGTTTCGCAGTAATAGAATATGGAGTACGTGTGTGATACTTACATACGAAGCAAAATACTTGCGACAAAATTGGCACACGAGGTTAAACATCTCGAAACCACTGCAATACATACTCAGTCTATGGCCTGGTTTCTGTATAATCTGAAGTTGCTGCTGTATGGAGGGAAACGTAAGAACACACCTAGTCCCCTGGAAAAGCATATTATTTAGATGATCAGACAAAAGGTCTGCCGTACACTGATTTATTTTTCCGTCAAAGAGATTGTTTTCCGGGATGAAGTAAGCAGGAAGATTTTGACTCTCTACACAGGATTTCAGAAAGCTGAGAGCTTCCATTACTCTATCTAACACGTGCATTCGGTCCCAGTCCCTGGTGTGATGAAGTTCTACCTGCCACAGAGCTACAGTTTTCATTGTGTACGATGTTAGTACATCTTGCAAAGCGGGGAACCGTTCTTTCAGATCTTTTGCCATGATTTTAAGTAAAATATAGAAGTGTTTTTGTGTTATGTTGAATAACTGTAAAATAGACTTTTCGTGTACAGCGAACGAAATGCACCATTCCATGTGATATGAGGGGCTTCCCTTGAACCCCTTGGGTACGACATGACACTCTGACTGTACAATGGCTGTCGCGATGGTTTGTGGCGGCCATCCGTTTGTCCCACATCTGTCCATCCAATGAGAAGCTTGAACGGGCCAGTCTTGGAGGGGAAATGCAAATACATTATCAACTGGTATACCATTGACTAGAAGCGGCTGTGAAGGCCCTGATATGTGCTGAAATTGCATACTTAACGGAGAAAGCTGAATCATCAAATGCTGATGAAACTGAATAAAGGCAGAACTTGACAAATAGTAGTTTCGTTTTGATTTTGGCCCTTCAGTTAAAATCCTGGATTGCGTGATAATGTCATGCATTTGACCGTGATGGCCCACTCGCAACCACGTGTAGCCGTGATGGGCTTCACTGTCCTCTGTGTAAAGTACTGCATGGTGAGGGCTGGGTGGATTAATATGTTGGCCGCTCACTGTTATAAACTTCCAAACATGCATAATATCGGTATCACCTTGTCCATCTATCGAAGTTCCCTCAGCTTTCCCGCCTGATGCCATAGCTCCCACATTGTCATTTTCCAATGCGCGCATTACGTCCATGTGACTTATATTGTTTATTCTGAAGTCTATCATGTGTGTACTAAATCCCATGGAATCCAGCATTGCAGAAATGAAGACTGAAAGACGATCTGTATTGGCCATCTTAAAACAAGTTTTGAGTCTATTAGGACAAAGGAAGACTGACTGACGAGTGCTTTTTACATGAACTGTGATATAAATAGCTAAATACACATTCGTCACCTATGTTGCGGGGCACCGAAGGGGGAAATGGTTAAAGTCAAATAATAATAATAGTAAAAATAATATATATAAAAAAGTCTCAGTATTGAAATAAAACTTTGTTTTAGAGGACACAAACAAAACTTTGTTAGTAAAACATCACAAAATATAATTTTCTTCTGTACTATAATCTGAACGTTATTTTCGTCTCCTTGTACACTTGCAGGTGGTCTGATAAATCATTCCTCAACAGTTGTGTTGATACTGATGATCAATCTGTGAGTCTGATATCACCTGTTCATTAAAATGTGCAATTTTGCTGTGTGCACATCATTCCGGAACACACATGGAGACGGTTTGGACACTTTTTTGGTTACAGTTACAGGTCACCAAATATAAGATTTGACGAGGAATATTGCCAAAAGAACCATTCAGCTGTCGGTAGCTCAACACAGTCACGAGAAATTCCGGTAAGTATAGATAAAAACCACATCGATGGTTGCGGCAAAAATTATCTACCCACTTTTGCATGTTTAAATGAATTAGCTATATCAGTCTCTCAACCGCCACTAATGAAATATCTTTAGATGTATGGGGCTGATGTATCGGCAAAACGTGGAGGGAGTTTTGCTTAAAATACAACTGCACGGATGGGATTAGTTTCATCAAGGAGACGGAGAGAAGAAATAAGAGAATGCAGAACATATACAAAGGATGTAAGTACTTCTAATCTATGTAAAATGCAGATGCATTGAAATGGGCATCTGAATGACATTATTTTAGAATATATATATATCTTATTTATTATTTTCAGTGTATTACATCAGAAAAAAGACATTAAAAAGCCTTATTTAACAGAACTTTTCAAGCGGACATTGCTGGCGGTGACTCTTTACATAGAATCTGCAACAGTCTTATCCATTTATAAATTATTCATGGTTCATAACTTGGAAACTGTTAAGATTCCCATCCTAAAATTATACTTTTGATATATACGCACATTCAAATCCAACAAATTTCCTGGGGGCAACCCGGTGTATTGACTTGCCCCTGGCTCATAACATGGACACTGAAAATTCTGTCCCTATAACTATACACTAGTATGCAATGACTATACACGAACATAGCAATACCCATTTACAGTATTGAAGACTTTCTCTCAAAAACAGGCCATTTTCTTAGCTATATTATCTGGAAGAGTCGTGATCTGATATGTTATGACATTTATCTACTTCTATGTATTTCCCAGTATCTTTTGTGAAAACGGTAAAGGTGACACTGCCCGCATATATTTCGAAGAAAATTTGGAATCAGCGTGTATGGATACTTGTGTTATTTTGTATCCTTCGATGTTATTCTGCTTGGGACGTTTACTGAAACTAGCCTATTTACAGGATAGTGTTTTGCAAATGTTTACCAGAACAAGAGTGCATGTTGTTCTTTCTTAAAGGTCAACGATACATATTAAGGTTGCAATTACTTTAACTAAGGATGCTGTTTGTAATTGTGAATTTGATAGAAACAGTGGTAACTAGTCAACTAACCACTTTCATAGTTCCCATTTGAAACTTAAATGTAAACATTACTGCATTTCTTTGTTGCAAACATTTGAATGAAAAATAAACATAAACCGTGGTATAGTAGAACATCATGACTTGTAACTTGCCGCTTTCATGAAATTATCTTCAAGGCCAGATCTTGGATCATAGGTCAGTATATCTCAATTTTGTCTAGCATGATCCTATCAGCGAGATCAAAGACATAACCACAGTAAATCTTACGTGTTATTTAGGAATGTTTATTCAAGTCGGAAAGGTAGTTTAATTAAACCTATGTTTAACTTATAACGTTCTAATTTATCATTTATATTTCTTGGTATTTTAGTCATTGTTTTGATCATAGATCAACATTGTTCATTTTTGTGTCAAGGCTCTATCTTTCAAATGCTCAAGAATGATGAGATAAAACTGTGATTAATAATGTCTTATGAACTACGGTCATATCACATAACAAAATTTTATGATCCAATTTTAAAGGTCAGAGTATCACGTAAGTTGATATTTTGCCCCATTTGCTACCTG
Organism: Unio pictorum; assembly: GCA_030141615.1. NCBI lineage: Eukaryota > Metazoa > Mollusca > Bivalvia > Unionida > Unionidae > Unio > Unio pictorum. The sequence goes on from JARLTB010000218.1 coordinate 430,967, forward strand.
ATGGGTACCCAAAAACTCTAATGACAAGCTACCCCTCCCCGCCCCTCCAACCCATGTTTGGGTAGGGTATCTAATAATGCTAAGAGTCACTTCCATAATATTTGTGCTAGACTGCAACGATTGAGGAGTGAAAAACCTCTGCAGAGAGTGAGGCAAAATTCTATAGAAATGATCAATATATACACGTTGCTAAGCCTACAGGAATGAATGAGGAAATATTCTATCGTGTTTCTGCTTTGTATTGACTATTTCTACAGTGTTATTTGCATATTGTTCATTTATTGTTGGTGAAAAAGGAAATTACGTAATCCTGCCAAAATATTGGATGATCAGATATATATCAGAAAAAGTCAACTCGCAGCATCGTTTTGAATGTGGCATACATACTCATAAAAGAGGCCCAGACAATGTTGACTTCAAATGTCCAAAAGCAAGCCTATAGTACTTTAATATGCTGGTCAGTTTGACAGTGACCTTAGATATAGAAAGAAATAAACTTGGACAGATTTCTTTAGGCAAACAGAACTAAATAGAAACTGCAGAATATCGTGGATAAAAGAGTGCACATCCCCAAAAATGCAGAATAACGCCCACTGTGCCTGACTTTCTTGATGAGGTCAGAAAGGAAAATGTTTCAGAGCAGGCAAATCAGACAGATTCTTCGATGCCATTAAGTGTATGAATGGCGTATAAACTCAGTTTCCTTTACAGAGCACATTTCCTCGCTGAAAGAGAGAGGCAGCGCAAATATATGATTCGAATTCTACTCGCTCTCCACGGGCACAATGTGGTAAAAATTAACGATGGCAAGTTTATATTATTTGATACATTCGGCAGTCGTTTGACTTAATCGATGTTGCTGGCGCGCTGGATGATAACTCATTTGTAGTGATTGAGGCGAACTAGTTTTTGAAAATTGTTTTACTCATCACCACAGAAAGATTTAGCTATATGTACTCTGAGAAGGCGATGTCACATATTTGGCAGGGATTGATTTACAGTCTAATGTTAGCCAATGAGAGTACGAGTGAGAGAGCTGCAAACACAAACATATGGCAGTGTTTTCGTTAGTTGGATAAACGTCGGAAACTATAGGAAGCTCCATGGAATTTGGACCCAACAAATACAAAACGACCTGCCGTTTGACATACGCAGATATTTCATGAAGTCTTGAAATATTGCATCGGAGTCAAATCTCAATGCTCGTAACTATTCCAACATTGTAGATCTCATCGTGAGGAAAAGTTATAATTTACAGAGAGAAAGAAGACGACCCCCCCCCCCAATAACGCTTGTTATTGCTCTAACACGTTGATGAAATAATTACTTGGTTTAAAGCGATTGCAGGTTCTGATCCTGGAAAAAAAACAAATCCCTACAGAGTCTCGAATTTAATGAGGGGACCAGCATATTACAGATAAATACAGAATTGTGAAGTATTTATACCACCATATGTTCAAAAATAGCTGAAAAGATAATGTTGAATTTATCAGTACTGTCAGATTTAAATAATCTTGGGTCGAGATTCCTGATTAAGATGGCATCCTTATTCAGGGTAAGGAAACTATATTGATGTAAGGGTCAAATATCAAGGTCACTGACTAAAGGAGAAAAATGCTTTCTGCAGAATGACTTTCGTTCTAGATGGCATTTACCTTCAGCAAACTTGGTGTATGATTTGCACTTGAGTAACAGTATAAGCTTTTGATTTTGGGGTAAAACATTAAGATCATTGTGACTTGAGGAATTAATATGCCTTCCCTTCCACATACTCCATTTTGTCCCGGATCAAGTCCCTTAGTCGGATCTTTTAGATAGTTTGAGCTGAGGTAAGGAAGAAACTATTGAATTTGGGGTGAAAATTAATGTCAATCTTGTACGAATAATACTTTCTGCAAAATGAATTAGTCCTAGATCACATGTCATCATCAAACTTAATGAATTGTTTGCACTCAGGATAAGAAAGAAGTATTTAGTTTGTGTAAAAAGGTCTAATCAAAGTGTCACGGTGGAATAGAAAACATGGATTTTCTCTGTTATCTAAATTTAAGTTCTAGCTATAACACCAATCCATAGCAAATTCTGTGGACGGATTACACTGAGTCTGCATTTCTTAAATATTGATTTTCAGGTGATAAAGTCCAAGATTGAAGCCAAAGCAACTCAACAATCAACAAGAACAATAATTCCCATACAATACTTTAAGTTCAACGTATGATAATCAGACTTTGTGGGTGGCTTGCACTTGTGGTAAATGATATTGACTTTGAGGTCAAAATATCAAAGGCCAAGATCACTCCGAACTCTAAAATTATTTTGTTTTAAGATCACTGACAGTCAAAACAGAATAATATTGTTTCCTTTTCAGTTACATACAATATAACTTAATCAAATATTTAAGCTTTTTAATGAGGTCAGAAGGTCAAATATCAAGGTCACCATAACACATATAGAGAAAATGTTACGTACACTACGTATAATGACAAACAATATAATTACAATGAACATGCATTCTCTTGCAACAGTTTTCTAAATGATTTGGTGTTTGGTCAATAAAAATGCATATTGATTATATAATTGAATCTTCAAGTTCACTGACATTTTGGCCAATGGCCTCTAGAGTCTGTTATGATTTTGCTGGTGTCAAAATTACAGAACATATATAATAAATTGATGTGTAATGATTTTATTCATATTGCTTCTAACTTCTTTTTCTCAGGACCCCACATGTTAATGGTATGTTCCATTCAAATGTGTTAATAGTCTTCCTTAAGAATTGTCAAACCAAGTTTTTCAAGTACGACAACAAAACAATTGTTAAGGTATGAATGAAAAGATTACTAGATTGTGCAAACATTTGCAAACTAAGTCTTTGACTCAACTCAAAATGCTTCAATCTGATTGGTCAATAATTTGACATACTGACATCTGATTGGTCAATGATTTTACATGATGACATCAAAGTGGTCAAAGGTTAGATATCAGACCTTAGAATTCTGAGTTGAGTCTGACTTCGAGCGCAAAAATATCGATAATAGGATACAATTTAATTAGTTTCTGAACAGTAAATAAAACTATACAATATTATTAGAAACCACTAATTTGCCATTTGGCTTCTTTTTTAAGGTGATACAATAATAAAAGAGTATATCGTAATTTTATTTTATTACACAAAATCAAATTATAGACAGATATTATCAACAAGATAGTATTTATCAAAGCTTAATTCTAATAACTTCATTTTTATACCTGCAAATTTTAATAAGGATGGGCAAGTCCCCAAGCCTGATCCTCACTCTAGGAGACTGTCAAGGAATAATTTGAAGAGCTGTTAAATCAAATTAAGTATTCTGTAACAACATGAACAATATATATCAGCAGATATAAAATGAATCAACCCATTATAATTTAAAAGACATACTCATATTAATGTTCTGATAGTCCTAATAAAAATGATTTTCAAAGTCATTTACATTTGTGCCTACTGTAACAATTTAACATATTTGTTATTAATAATTAGAAAATCTCTGTAAAATGTAGAATCTATTAACAACTACTTAATCGTTTGAAGAAAATTATCTTGTCAATGTCAGATTAATTTAAAAACTGGTGTTAGATACCATACGTTGCTTTCAAACAGACAAACAGGTTTTTTTCGACCTGATATAAAAATCAAAAGTCACAATATTGATCTCTCGATGGAGACATTTTATATATTCTGAAACTTTAAAGCTTTAAAAATGTCTCTACAAGGAAACAAACAATTCATTATAGTTTTACATTTGGCAAAGTAGTAAATAATAACAATGAGTTTTCCCCATTAAGTATAGTTTTAGGACTCACAATTAATTTATTTTAATATATAGTAAAGAGCAAACTCTCACTCAAGAACCTTTATCAATGTTTGAAAAAGAAGACAAATTTAAAAAAGGAAAATAAAGTCGTATGAAAATTAGGTCATGTTTTCAGTCATATATATTTTGCATTAAGGTTTTGGTTCCAGGGTTTTTAGTTCTTGTATTTCCTAAACACTTTGATGGAAGTTCTTAGCATTTGGGATGAACTATTATGTAGCTAAGACTATTAATTCTGTGACATACTCACTTGCTCCTCTTGACCTTGGGGTCAAGGTTGCCGGCATAGAAGATGTATATTATGTTTGTGCTTTTATCACTGGTTCAACATTTGTTCTCTGACATCGTATATTCAGATTGGTTTCTTTTGGTAAGGGGAGATAACATATAATCAGCATATGTAATGCTTACGTTATCAGTATAAATTATTAATACATATACATGTAGGTAGACAGGCAGAGAGACAGGTAGTCTGACATAGATATATCTTATAAGGTCTGGTCTTTTTTAAAAAAAAATATTACTTCACATCCAAGATGTGTTTAGTACTATACTTTTTCAGAATGTTTATCATTTAAGTAAATTTTAAGGCTTGAAAAATCATTTCAATTTCTCATCTTGACAAATACAGTTGGTTGATTTAATGATGTCAGATGACACATAAGCAATGTTTACGAATATGGAGTTTCCCTTTAAGACTTTTTATAATGTTAAGATGGTTTTAAATAACAGAGCGAAATGTAATAATGGAATAGGACTTTTACTAGAAGTCTATGTATGATGTCAGGTCGGTCGTAAATCAGACTGGTGCCGATTAAATATCGGTTATGACAGCCAGATTTGCCAGTTTAAAAATCTTATTATTTAAATCCTCATAATATATCGTTATGGTGTTTTACCAGAAGACGTCTTATGATGTAGTTGGTCAGAAAAACAAAATGGTGCCGAACGTAAGTCCATTATGTAGCCATTTGAATGTCTGTTGTGTTTCTGCTACTGACTGTAAAATAGTGATGACAGAGTGTTTTACAAGATGCCTCCGTATGAGGTTAATTTAGCTCTAAATAAAAATGATATGAATCTAATGTCTAGAAAGGCCATAACAGTGGTCATCTTGAAGATATTGTTATCACGTTTCCTTAACGGATGGTTGTATTAACATACGGATTTACTAAACAACTTTTTGTGATATTTATTTATTCTTAATGGTGCAGTTCAAGATCCAATGTGACTGTCACTGTGGTCATTTTTAAAATCTTGCAGTCATAAGTATGAACAAGGTGCCGATCTAATGGCTGAATTGAACCCCACATTGAAAATAGTGAACGGAAAGTCATGGTTTACATCAGAAGATTTCTTACTTTTTCTATTTGGTCCTAATTAAAACTTGTACAATTTTACATCTGATATATCCATTACAGCAACTACTTTGAAAATCTCATTCTCGCTGAAGATTCTCAAAGATGGATTCAACATTCTGCAGTTAAAATCAAATAATATTATTATCTTGAATTCGTATAAATTCTTTTCAGTCAGTTGAGCGTCAGCCACTTCAAAGGAATCGTGTCTTCTATTCCTATAAGATGATATTGAATGTTGCTTCCTTTCTACAATTAAGAAATAAAAGGAAGCCGTGTTTAACAAATTTTTGAATGGCCCTGTCATTGGTTCAGACCTTTGAAGTTGCAGATATAGTGTCTCAGGTCAATGCCCAGGTCAAATTTCTCGGGCGTTTTGCGGTCTTGACATCCAACCCTCCCAATCCCATGCGCAATTGGGCGAAACTTCTTTTGAGATGAGAACCAGCAAAACTTTCGGTATCTTTGATATATCATCGAGGCATATTTTTAGCTAAACATCAGCTTGCTTGGGTAGCGCCAATCCTTACAGTGATCCAAACTCTTAGTCGTATCTGTTCTGGGCATGATCAATATCGTGTTTTTAGCCCAGTTAGAGCTTTACGGTTCTATTTGGCCGATTCTTAAAGAGAAGTAAAATTTTGGTGTGTTTTTTCTCCCTCTAAAGAACTATTCCTGCTGATGTATGTGGATACAATAGGTGTTCCGAATGATAGTCAAACATATACCGTTATACTACTAAAATGTCTTTAAGTGAAATCACTATAATTCCATATGCTACTATATATCCTGATTGTCTTTAAATGAATGTTTTAGCACAATAATTCCATCAAATGATTAATTTGAATAGCTGCACCAATCCTCAACACATACAAAGTCTTCCAAGTCGGACAGTACTAAGTATGCCCAATTCTAATTATTAATTTATCCTATATATAATGCCATTTCTCAATAGAGAAAGTGCAATACGAGGCTTTGAATGAATGACCTTTACATTTTGAAATCAGTTTATCAGTACACAAGATTAGCTGACTTACAATGACCAATGAGGAAATAGTATCTGCTTGGCTTTTCACCAGAACTAATTTTCTTGTTGAATAACGTAATATTTTCTTGTACTAATATTACTTCTTAACCAAGGAACTTAATAAATACATCAACATCTTCGCTAATGCCCAGGTAACATTTCGGGCATTTTGTGGTCTTGAAATCCCAGCCATCTCAACGCCATGTAGAATTCGGCGAAGCTTCTTTCGATAACCCTTAAAATTGTTTTTTTAAAATGGCATTTACGACTCGGTTTCTCTTAGTTATAACCGAGGGATATTTTATCAATGATCCAAATATCGTCGTTTACGCCTATTTAGGGCCTTACGGTTCTATTGTGCAAATTCGTAAGGAAAAGAAAGTTTTTGGTGTGTTTTTCTTTCCTCTAAAGAGTTCTACTGATATTTCTATATCCTAAATATCTAGGTGGATTGTTAATACGATGAAAAGGGCTTATCAGTCCCTTGCCTCAAGGAAAGTTTCATTCATGAAGATTAAAGTTTCCTGTGTTTGAGCCATTGCTACATCATTGTCTTATATAACTCATTCATCATTACAGCCTGTTATGTGTCACGACGTTATGGTTTTAAAACATGTAAAGTAAGAACTCAACCAACAAGTTTTGAAAAATTGAAAATATAATGTATGTCCCTAAAATACAAAAAGAAAGAATTAAATATAATTTACAGTATGGTGACTGGATTCCCAAAGTCATAAATGTTTTATCAGTTTTAATATGTTTCGAGTCATCCGGATAAGTGCCAAAGGTATTCCGAATAATAGCCCGTAATATAACGTTATAATCCGAAAATGTCTGAAAATGAATTCACTGTAATTCCGTACACTACTTTATATCGAAAAAGCCTTTAAAGGACTGTTTTACAACTATCATTCCCCCGACTGATTAAATGAAATAAACACACCAATACGATATATTGGTGCGGAAGCGGGAGGTCGTGGGTTTGATCCCCGGCTGAGTCATACAAAAGACTTACAAAAATGGTACTGACAGTAACCTTGCTTAGCGCACAACATTAAGAGGCTAGTATTAGGACTTGTCGGCCTGGTGTCAGGATAATGTGACTGGGTGGGTTATTATGCTACATGTCTGAGGCATGATGCGCCAGTGCTAGACATCACAATAAACTGCATCACTGCAGACACCGTAACGATACGACTAAACAATTGTTAAAGCTACGTTAAAAATCCTAATCAAACAGAAAAACTAACAAACAAACAAACAGACTATCATCCAACTAATAAATGAATGAAATAAACGCACCAATACTCTCTCTCTCTCTCTCTCTCTCTCTCTCTCTCTCTCTCTCTCTCTCTTTCTCTCTGTATATATATATATATATATATATATATATATATATATATATATATATATATATATATATGTATATATATATAATGTCTACCAAGACTGACAGTACTAGGATTGCCTAATTCTGAGTAGTAATTGCTCTTATATAGATTGTTAATACCCAATATAGAAAATGCAATACGAGGCTTTAAATGAATCAACAACATACATTTGTTTATATTTCTCCACTGTACGAATACGTATTATGTTTTGCAATCAAATTCTCAACTTTTTTCCGCACGTATTTCCAGCATGAAGTGAAATTCCAGACATAAGAATGAGATTTAATGTTAAAGGATTGGATTACAGCCATTTACCAATGCATTATACCTGAACAACAAACAGAAAAGGAATAACATATCTCATAGCACGAAGAACGCCTCTCAGATTAAAAACAAGAAGTTTATTTTACCATGTCTAGAAATGAAAAAGACAAATTATGAAATTCCCCTAGTAATTTAAAATTGTTTGATAAAAGGTATGGTATTTTCTTGTCTTTGACGATTGACATACTATGTGACATTTGACACAAAACATCAGTAATTCTAAGATCAAAGTGTAAATTAAATTAGAAGTAGATTTAGTGTCTGGTCTGTGCTGACAGTATTTTGAATTAAGCCATATACCTCAATGATTCATTCTTCCGATTATCCTAGACTATCATTTCCAAATTTTCAAGCATATGAACCCATATCCCGAAAACTGAGTCTCATCAATTCAAGGATGTGTGAAACACTACTGTTAATATAATTTCTGTAAGAACTACATTACGGTATGCAAAATGAATTACACTAAAATTACGAGTTTTAAGTTCCATCAATAGACGTGAACAGTCCAAGTTAATACAGAAAATGTCATCTGCGATTTTTAGCGTAGCTTTATTGATCAATTCTGCTGTCGTTTAGATCTGAAACGGCCATCTTGAAACTTTTGAATCTCTTCCTATTTAATCAGAAATCTTGTCCTTGTTAATACCAGGTTTGAATAGATTGGGATTATTTATAGAACCATTATAGTAAAGAGACTGGGCGAATTTGTAGAAGCATTAATGTGGCGAGACTACGTATTTTGTAGACCCATTACATTTTGTGTTATAGAAATAGTATAGTAAAGCGACTTAGTGCATTTATACAAACAATATAGAAAATAAGACTAAGTGTATTTATAGAAACATAGGAAAGAGATTGAATGTCATTATATTATACATTACAATAGCATATTTTATTGGCATTTATGCCAAACACAAACAAAGAGGGAATACATGAATTGTTTAGAAGATAAAACAAATTTCGAAAACAAAAAAATATTGAAATTAAATGTTTGAATTAGTCACTAACATAGAGCTAATTTCAAAATGAAAGAAACGTATGAAATCATACGACTGTTATGTAAATCTGATATTAACATATATGAAATATTTTCCTTTGATTATTTTTGAATTCTTTTATTTATAGACTTGCAATCTTTTCATATAAACAAAAGATATTATGCACATGAAAAGTGTTCGTAATACAATAAGATACAGTTGCAAGTCATGGGCATAAAATGAGCTAGTTATAACTTCACACAACATGGAGCTATCTCTAATTACTAAATAGGTATACATGCAAATATTCTCAGATATCCTTTAACTGTGGGACGTTTTCAAACAAGAAATGGTATCATAGTGAGACATGCTACACCGTTAGTTTAAGAAATGTATTCAAGAAGGGATAATTTGCTGAGAATATGGTTCAGTATGACGTCTGCCGGACGATATGTTTTAACAAGATTGTGTCAGACGTACAGATGGTAATGATGCCTCTTAAATAGCAGCAGAGGGGGCGAATCACACAAACCTTTTTGTTCGAATGATATGTTATGTATTGTATAGTATGTTATGTATTGTATAGTATGGTGAATCATACAACCATATGATATGTATTGTATAGTATGGTGAATCATACAACCTTTTTGTTCGAAATGGTATGTTATGTATTGTATAGTATGTTATGTATTGTATAGTATGGTGAATCTTACAACCATATGATATGTATTGTATAGTATGGTGAATCATACAACTTTTTTGTTCGAAATCTCATATTTTACCCCCCAAAAATAAAGTCTCTTTTTGGCAAATGGAGACTTAATCATCAGGGTCGCAACGTCGTTGTCATTTACCCCCTCTGCTGCTAGAACTTTCAGTTCTGGGTTAACAATGAAAATCACTACGATGAAAATCCTTTTAGGATTTCAACCGAATATTTGATCCAATCCGATACGATATCGTGTTCGAGGGTCATAGGACGAAAGTCCTTAGGACTTTACAAACAGACTAATCGCTAACACCTCACATTGTAAATCAATCAGATTATTGGACTGGTCAGTGAGTTTTAAGTTGATTCTGGTTAATGAATTATTATGACATCGCATATAGACTGGATTAGTTGGATCCTCGATTATTAGAAATCCTGGAGGAGCTGTTGGTGCAAATGAATATAAAATATATCCCTGCTGAGCTTGATTTGATCGTTCTAAATTTATTTGATAGCTGCCTTCGATAACGTCACACACTAAATTGATCGCTATCACCGATGAAATATTCACATTGAACGGAGCGATATGCCTGCCACCACCGTCTGGGTCATTATTATGTTTGAGGGTTTTTATTTCCGGTGATGATGTTTTTTTCCATGCATCATGAATTATTTTAAAACCAACATCGATGGCATCACTGAGAAGTCTTTTTAGTTCTGGAACATTATATCCTGGTAGTTTAAATGCTGGAATGTCTTCTTCGCGTATACTATACTTTGTGGCAAATGTTGTTCTCGTTATAGGATTACTGTCACCTAATACCACTTGAATGATTTGCAAATGAAATGTTTCCATGTCATTGATGATTTTGTTACATGTTTCTACGACGCTGATAAATTCATCTCGGGTGAGAGAGCCGGATTTAAGAGATATTAACAACAATGAAAAATCATTATTCATTGCTGTGAAGTTTTCAGTGATTTTCTCTTCTTGAGTTGTGTAATATATTGGGTTGTTGAATTTTTTCACTCCAGTGAAAACTATCAATTCCTTGTATTCTTTATAACTCCTTATTGGATTATCAGATTTTATCCTGTCTGTGATATAATCAGTTTTTTGTGGTTCAGGTGGTAAATTAACGGTTTCTCCCCGAGGTGGTAATTCAGGCCATCCTAGTACGGTTCTTATTGAGCTTTGATAGATATCTACGACGTAACCATCTGTGCTTATTTCAATGGCAGATGATAGTGTTGGCTCATGAACTGTTATAGCTATTTTTGATTCTTTTCCAGTAATCGATTTTATTCTACGTGCTAATTAATCATTGATTTGTTCAATTTGGTAGGACCCTGTTGGTATGGAAACAACGTTCCAGTCTGGGGTACCGTCGTCTTTATTCTTATTTGCAAATGCCAGTGAATTATTCGGTTGTTGACCACCAAATGATTTTGACCTAATATTTGACCAACTGTGATACACTCGTAATTTTGCTAGTGCGATTTCTTTCACTGGGACCGGGGAAGGGAAATTCACACTGAATTCTGGATTCGTTGATGTTATTGATATCATGCTTGTTTGTACTGGGTTTGTGTTCTCCACTATTTGTTGAAGTAATTCCATCTGTGTTGTCATTGTTATTATACTGTTGTTGTCGCTCTAATTTTGACATCGCGGAATCATAAATACTGACCATCGCTGAGAACTCACTCTCTGATATAATTGTATCATCGAGAGATGACGATATCAATGAGGATAATTGCGAGTATGCAGTAGACACAACATGAAATTGAATCACATAGTCTTGCAGTTTCCGTTGGCTGCATGATGATATTTTTTTTGTGATTATTGAAATTATTCCCGCGATTGTTGTTGCCGCAGAAATGGAAATTGGAACAGCTATCGGGGCCATCATTGTTACCGAGGATAGTACAATACCAGCTCCGGTGATTACACCACTCACAGCGTACACAGTAACATCAATTGCGGTAATTCTTCGTTGGTATTTTTTTATTTTTATTTGATACTCCTCGGCGAGGGTTTTGAGTCTATTTTGATATTCTCTGACCTGATCATAGCGATATTGCGATGATAAAATCATTTTTATTTTAAAAACGCTAGCGTTTTCAATTACGATTTCAACTTAAATCCGCTACGAATTCCACATACCATGTTGTTGAAACCCTAACCAAATTTTTATCAGTAGATGTGATCGTGAACTTTTCAGTTGTATCCTTGTCGATGATCGTTGAAATCGTATTGTTGACCCCGGATGAACTTGACGATGAAATATTAAATTGAGTCGTTGTTACTAGTGTTAATCGATAAATACCTTTAACGGTTGCAGTGATATCTAATTTGTTGTTTGTAGGTGTCCACGCAAATGATCCGTGTTGGATCGTGTATACTACGTTATTGGTTTTCTCATGAGGGATTTTTGTTTTTTCAATGATTGTTATCATCCTCGGAAAATCAGTTTTGATGGCTTCTATGAAAGTTTTCGTCTCATCAATAAACGTTTTAATTTCAGCGATAGATGGTGTAACTACCATTGGAGACCCAAAGAACTTATGAATGACATTTCTACGAAATTGAGTATAATTTTTCAAATGATCTTCAAATTCTTTATTGTATTCAGTGAATCTATCTGTAATAGTCGAGAAGAGTACACCCGGTTTGAGTTTACCCTGATCGGAAAATAACACGATAGTATCCTCGATTGCGTTTCGTTGTTTAACTAAAATATCATCCAGAGAAATATTACTAGATTTCAATTTACCCTGACGATCTTGAAATACAACTATTTCATTAGGATCAACACTTGCTAAATTCAACGTCTCAGCGATTTCATTTTCAATTATATTTTTTATATCACCCGTTGCAGTGCCATCGGGTTTGGGTTTCAGAGGTCTCCCCCAAATATCAATCATGATATTTTATATATCTTTCTCTAAAATCTTTGTTGACGACTTCGTCGTTGCCAGCGACTACTAGTGTAGTCATTTACGACAACATGTGGTGGTTTTCTAGATGCTGAAATAGCGTCAAGAACATTTAATACTTCGCTGCCACATATTGGTGGGTCAATCATCGTTTGAGTTGGTAGCGTAGAATACCATGTCTTCATTGGAAAAGTTTTTATATAACACATAAACTCTTTTGGCGGTGCTAATCCATATGAATCAAAATAGACAACCCCACGTGGATCAATAGCGTATGCAACCCAGTGAGTTCCAGGTCCAGTGCTGTTATCGAGATTAATGATACCGGTTTCAACGCTGTTGGGTTGTGCTGGTAACTGATCTTTCATAAAGACACCTCTGAAGTTTTTTATGGCTAGTTTTTTAGCAGCATCGAGTAAATCAAAATTGGACATGGGAACCATCGGAGATTTCTGAATTAATAAACCGGTCCTAGTCTTAGACCTGATCCGTGAACGGATCTCCCGCTGTACCATGAATACGGGGTTCCTGGTAGTCTTAGACCCTTTCCCCTTTTCTTATAACCCTGTCCAGTTGCCTTCTTTAGTGCCATTCCTGCTGCAGTACCAACGGCTCCTAACGCTGCCGCTTTAGCCACCGCTGGGGCTGCTGTTGCAATCAATGCTGGTATTGCAGCTAACAATGGAAATATACCGCCTGTTTTCATCATATTTTTGATAGCAGCAGCAGAAAGAGTAATCTGAACACCTTTTTTTGCTACAAGTGCATCATTGAAATGTTTTATTTGACGAGTTGTCAGTGATAATTTATTTGCACCACCAGTCATTTGATTCGGTTTCAACGTGATTGTGGTTCCACATTTTTTAGCCGACTCTGATTGCAATTTTTTGATTTGACCAGGAATTAACGCAACACTAATAACACTATATGACATATTATACATAATAGATTGATTCTAAATTGTAAAGCGATTCAATGGAAAAATCGTTAAAAGATTTTCTACAGGCGCATCTACCACTCTCATTCTTCCTCCAACACCTTCAAGTAGCATTGATTTATCACTGAGAATGACAGCAACCACTCTATAATTAGCAATAGCACCACGGCTCACATTAGCTCTAAAATGTATATCAACGACAGACTGTCTTGTTAAATCAAGATGTTCCAGTGAAAAGTAATAGATTGGATACAGGTTTTTAAAATCCAACTGCGATATTTGTAGACCAGTATCCACATTTTGATCACGTGCCATAAATGACAACAATCTATGATACACACGTGCAATATGATTTTCACCGTAATTAAGTTGTATATCCTCGGATGGTTCCTGTTGGCCGTTTATTCTCAGTGAGACGTCTTTAACACCTAATTGATCAAATATCATGTGGCTGGAGAGTTGATTGCCAACTCGTGTGTTATCCTGTAACGCAATAAATATATGACGTGGTGCAGCAGTGCCCTGTTTTGATGCTAGATTCCACGTAAACACATTATTAACATTTGATTGTTTCACATCTGTACTCACGGTTAGCCAACTTAACAACGACTTTCCTCCTTGGTCCATAAATGATAGTAATCGTTCTTCTGCAGTAATTGATGGAGTCAACACTGGCATCCACAGTGATATTTTTGTTAAATTGACTTTAACGGCATCAGCATTGGGATTTGCAACATCTGCTGGAATCCTCCAAATTGCGTCGTTATCATCACTTTTTCGTACAAGTGCTACTGTATGCTTAGCTCCATAAATAACTTTTCGGACGTTTCTACAGAATCCAAATATGTGATGCAGTGGAATCGCGCATGAAAATGATTTACGCCGCCCTTCCAACATTAAAATACGTGTTGCAGCCCCTAGATTGAAATTCTCATTAGTACTTATAATCATATCCTCGGCATCAATATTAGCGGTGCCAGCATTATTCTTTGGTCGTCTTACAACAAATTGATTTCTTCCAGCGGTATTTTTAATATCTTTTGCAAACATCATAGAAGGTCCTGCTGATCTTGTATAATCATCAGAATATCTTGCTAGTCCTATTATTGTTGTAGCCACATCAACATCACGATCTATCGACTCAATTTCTTTTCCATCAATGAGATATCTAGCACTCTCAAATAACGCCATAATACCATTATTGACAAACCCGACTTGAGTACCAGCTGGATACGGCGCTGGTACAGCAGGAGTATCAGCAGCTGTTACAATTTTTCCTTCTACTTCAATAAACGCTTCAGCGGGTAGAAAATATTTACTAGTATCATGGACTTGAAGTTCAATTCTTGATCGACTATTTGAGTCTATTGCATGATAGGCGTAATATTGATAATCGCGTACAGAATCATCCTTGCCAACTGGGGAGTCTATATCAAACGCTGGATCACGTGACTGTTTGAACATTTTATTCTATTTATCAGAGTCTAAATCGCGAAATCGTAAACGATTTTCACCTACGGATTTTCATCGTGAAAAACGCTAGCGTTTTCTACGTAGTTTTTTAAAGCCACTTCCCGCTATCATATTTGGGTCGGGGGTTAAGGCCATCGACGCTAATTTTTCATCTACTGCGTTATTTATTATTTTACTAACACTTGCAGGCATTTCCGCTGTAGACGGTAACGGTTTCTCTTTTCGTCTCACTAATGATGTTATTTTATTCTTCGCAGTTGAAAACGCTTTTCCCGCAAGATCTCCAACAGCACCAATACCCTTATCACGAATAACATCAATGGCTTTCATTCCTAATTGTTTAGCTAACGGCATCACTTTTGGGGCCATTCTCGCAAATAACCCTGCAATGGTATTACCTAAACCATCACCATAGTATGCTCTATAAACTGGAAACCGTGAATTAACTACATAGACGGGGGTTGGTTTATCATGATTGTAGTGTATGATCATTATTATAAAAACACTAGTGTTTTCAATTGTTATTTATCTAATCGCAAAAATCCAAGGGATTTTCGACTTCGTCATCAGATTTTTCAATTCAATCACTGTGATACCCATTTGCTAACTCGTCAATGAAATCTCGATATGTTTTGATATCCATGATACCACCTTGAAATAACCGTCTACAGATATCAGCTGCTTCATTAATTATTTCCGGTGAATTATTTCCAGCTCGGAATCCTCCGATTAAAACATCTAATCGTGATATATCATTGATAACACTATCAGGACATACCCTACTTGGGGTTCCTAATCCACTTCCGCTATAACCAGTTGCTTCATCTAGTTTTTCTAAATCCGTTTCTTGTAAATAATAATCATCATCATCACGTGGTATTTGTTGTTTTTTAGGAGAGAAAGATATTTTCTTTGCAAGTTGCTGTCGCTTTCTTTGCAATTGTGGCGTTTTTTGTCGTTGTTTAAACTCTTCGTATTGATTATACACTGTACCCACCGCATTGATATATTCGATGTATGATCCACTATCTGTCTTAATTTGACTTGTTTTAGTTTTGATTTTGTAAAGTATATCAGCCCAATGAGTGAAATTCTTAACAAACTTATGATGTTCTGGTTTCAACATTTTTTTTCTGTTTTCATAAGACGTAACAACAAGCGTAGGAATTTCTGCTGGATCAGTCCCATCAATTGCTGCTAACCCTTCCTCGTTAAATCTCACGCGTAAATCATCTACTGTTCTTTTTGATTCCATTTGTTTTGTTTGTTCAGTTTTCGCTAACACAGGGAGAAAGGTCTTTCCTTGTTCAGAGATTGTTGACACTACCTCCTTCGTTGCTGTGGTTACTGGTTTAAACAATTCTTCAGACCCCAAAGCAAAATCAGTCTGAAGACTGTCGTTGTTGCAGTTTATTCCTGACAGAGTCACGAATTGGTACAAATCTCTTAATTGCATCTAATCGTTCACGAGCCAATCGGGTTGTTAATGCTTCATTGACCATTATTTGAAATCAGAAACAATTTTTCAATTGCAAAACACTTTCCCACTTTTTGACGTCGGGTGATTTTTTAACACAGTCATGGAAGTGTTATTTCATCGTGAGACACCTTCTATCTTTGATGGGGGAAAGTATCATAATTGTATATAAAATAAATAATACTGATAGTTTTCCCACTTTTTTGACATGTCGGATGATTTTTAACACAGTCATGGAAGTGTTATTTGATTGTTTTAACGGCTCTATCAATGATGAGGAAAGTCACATAATTGTATATAAAATAATTAATACTGTGACTTTCCTCACTTTTTTGACATATCGGATGATTTTTAACACAGTCATGGAAGTGTTATTTGATTGTTTTAACGGCTCTATCTTTGATGGGGAAAGTATCATAATTGTATATAAAATAAATAATACTGATAGTTTCCCCACTTTTTTGACATGCCGGATGATTTTTAACACAGTCATGGAAGTGTTTTTTGATTGTTTTTAACAGCTCTATCAGTGATGAAGGAAGTCACATAATTGTATATAAAATAATTAATACTGTGACTTCCTTCATTCTTTTTTTGATCAATCTGACACATCGTCCATCGATTTTTGACACCCCCCCCCCCCGAGGGTCGGCTAAAAAAAATGATAAATGATCGGGCAATCAAAAAATGATAAATGATCGGGCAATCAAAAAAGATGGGGGGGGGTCGGGCAATCAAAATTGTTCATTTTCCTGAATTAATGCTCGTAGGTTTCTAATTTTAGAGTTGACTTCTTTTTTCAATTCGTATTCGTTACCTAATTCTTTTCGTATTCGTTCTACGATAGTATACAACGAAGCAAACACACTTACGTCACTGGAAAATTCAAGAGAGTCTCTAATAGAATTCTGAATTCTTTTGATGAGTGCATATTTCTTGGGTAGCATATACTTGTTAGTGTTAACTCCGTATTCTATATCCTGATAATCCGACATGATTTGATCAGGATTTAACCCATCTGATAGTTTGATATCCTGATTTTTCAATTTTGCTATTTCAACTATGATGCTATTCATGTTTTCAGAATTCATTATTCTATAACAATGACATATCTCTAATTGAAAAATATGACACATTAGACATAACTAAATTGAATTTTCTGTCCGGTCTCTTTTGAAATAGCCGATCGACAAACCCCCTCTGCAACATATCGTACTGAGGGTCTACAAATATTGAAATACTTGCCGGCTTCATATATTGATTTAAATATTTTCTCTTCGTTAGTTGTTGTATTAAAAGATTTTACTGGTTTCGTTTTTTTTTTTGAACAAGTGCCAGTCCTTCCTCGTTTGGAATTCTCACTCTGTGTGATAGCTTGAAGATTTGATAAAGAATTGTTCCTAACATTGGAATCAATGTGATCGATAACAAAACCATCTTTGATCAATCCATTAAAACATTCAAATATGAAACGATGATTGTAATATTTCTTCTTTCCAACAGTAAACATCAAATACCCCATACCATTATCCCTCCCAACTGGGTTCTTCAGTCTACAGTGTCTTACAACACCATCACTGGATGCTTCATAATTTGTACTCACAGGGTGCTGTCTGAATTCTTGGGTCATTCGTATACTATACTATTTGTCTAATTCAATGACTGATCCATTTGCAGTGATTCATTATACATAAATCTTTCATTTAGATACTTGTTTTTAGTATAGCATGAGGGAGTTAAGGAGATTACCCTTGAAAAATGCTAAATTCAATACTGATAGAGAGTTTAAGAGATTATTGAAAATTAATCCTAAATTTAATCTCGATAGACCCAAAAAACGTCCAATAGACGGAAACATGAAGGAATTTAAGAGATTATTGAAAATTAATCCTAAATTTAATATCGATAGACCCAAAAAACGTTTAATAGACAGAAACATGAAGGAGTTTAAGAGATTATTGAAAATTAATCCTAGATTTAATCGCGATAGACCCAAAAAACGTAACAAGAAATCACCCTGAAAAGATGCTCAATTCAATCTTGATATAGTTTCTAATACACCAAAGCATACAATTCTTGATAAAGCCCTGATTAGTAAAATCAGAGGCTGTTTTAATGAATTCAAGCGTGATGGAGCATCTTATTGTTGGTCAACATTTCGAATTGTTGGTGTTGTTGACGCTACCATGAATGATGAAAAAGCAGCAGTGATAACTTCACGTCTTGGGAAAGAAAGAAATATTTTTCGAATAAAATTCATTAACCGTGATGATGGAAAATGGATTATTAGGGATAAATTTGAACCCATTCTCAGGGACAATAAAACTGTCACCGTGAATCAGGATTCAAAACCAGGAATGTTGACTGGAATTGATAAACCATACTACGAAAGATCTTATCCTGTAACAGTAGTTGTTTACGGGATATATCCACTCAATGAAAAACCTGATATTGCAAAACTAGCACCCATGAAATATTCGACAGGGCTCAATTGTGTAGCAGAACGAATAATGGAACACTTCACAAATGCGTCCCGGGGAAATAAACTGACTGATCTAAGACAAAAAAAAAATAACCGAGTGGGAATTAACTGTAAAAGAGAATGGGGCAACAATTCAAGATATAACCAAATTAGAAAAATCATTAAGATTTCCAATATCGGTAAGAACAATCACCGGAGAAGTATTATACGAATCGAAATATAAATCACAGGGAGCTCCAATTGAAATTATTGATCATAACGAACACGCGTGGTCATCTGCAGTAACAATATTCCCACGAGATAGAACCGTAAAATATATCCCCCAAACAGAAGAGTTTTTTTTCAGAGCAGAAATTATTTGATGCTATTTACCATTTGAGTAAAAACGATCCTGTGTCGATGTGGCTATTTCATAGTACTTCAGACGAGGAATGTAGATTTGATCAGTTTGTAAGACCCAACGGAGAATTGTACCGTACTGAAGAGCTGCATAATCAAATGAAACAACTAGCTAGTGAGTTTTCTCCAGAGAGTTCTCTGGGGGAAGACAACGATCAATTATTAGCAAACTGTTTTACAGTACCATCAATTGCAGCACATTTTGCTAGAAAGAAAAACGCGTGGAAACCAACACGAAGTGAGTTTTTATCAGATGTCAGATTGTCCTGTCTTGAATACAGCCATGGAGGGTTATGGAATACAAAATACACCGCTGAAACCGTTATTTCCGTTGATATGATTGCGTGTTATCCAGGAAGTTTTCTTGGGTATGGAGAATGCGAGAAATATTTTAAACGGTTTGGACACCCCACACACGAAATGACCCGTGTTGCTATTAATGGACCACTGCCTGATTTCGATTTAACAGGATTCGCTTGTGTAGTATCATTTGAAATGGCTACAGGACTTCATCCGTGTAGTTATCTTTGGATTGGTAAACACATGTCTGAAAAACACTGGATGCCAATAGTGTTATTACGGTATATGCTTGATTGTAAGATGTTAAAATCATTAATTGTCAGTGAAGCAATTATATCCTATCGAGCACAGAAATCAGTCTGGTTACCACAACCTGATCTAGAAAAAGTAATTAGTGAACAGCGAAAACTGTTTCCTGATTTTAATGAACAACAAATCATGGATTGGTCCAAACAGTTATTTGAAATCAGAAACAACGAAGCAAAAGATCTTGGACGAAGAATAATCGGTAAATTTACCCAGGGTGGTAAATACGATAATACAAGATATTCTTCACGGTTAATTATAGACAATGCTGAATACGATTTTGTAATCGCGGATCTAACGAATAGGGGCCTATATGTAAATCGTAAGGATGCATTTATGTCCGATGGAACCAAATTGGGTACAATTGTTACTTACAATGATGGATACAATCCGCAGTACACACATTTGAGAGCTTCTATGCTTGGTTATGCTTCTATTAATCTGTTTTCAATGATCAATAGATTTCCTACCACCGCAGTTAGAGTCGCCACTGATTCATTTTACATAAATAGCAAAATGGCTGATTTTAAGGCTACTGGCAACGAGAAATGGGGGTCATGGAGAATTAAGAAGGAAATGCTTCATGATTATATTCAATCAGCAGATGTTACAATTGAAAATAATTATTTAGAAAGCAATCAGTGTTCAGAATTTTCTAGTGCACCACCGATTTCTGATCCAATATGCCGGTATAAAACAGTTTATTTAAACGGCTCTGGTGGGTCAGGAAAAACAACCCGGGCAATTGAGTTATTCCGTGGGAAAAATCCAAAAATGATTGTGCTAACACCAACTCATAGACTTGCAAGGGAAATGATACAGCGAGGGGTAAATGGCTGCACTTATCACAGTTTTTTCCGATGGAAGGGAGATAAATGGACTCCTGAGCGTATGGGAGAGAAATTTATTCCTGAAATTATCATTTGGGATGAAATAGACACAGTGTCAGAAGATGTATCAAAAATATTTCTTGAGTGGTTGTTATTGAAAAATACAAAAATCGTCATGTGCGGTGATCACGGCCAACCACCACCATTTGTCGGTGCATCCCCACATGAATGGCTAAAGGGTTTTGTAGACTATTATGAAGAAATTGATACCGATCATAGATCACTTGATGAAAAATTAAAAGAATTTAAGAAACTAATTAGATTACAACCGGATAGAATCCAGTGTGAAATAGCCCGTGAAATAATTTCGGAAACTCCAAAGAATGATTTCTGGGAAACGTGGAGACCAAACGATTTGATAATTGCAAGTAGAAAAATAGTCAGGGATACACTTCAGATGAAGTTATTTGAATTGCATAAACAAAAATTTGCAACACTTCCAGTGCCTCTTTGTTATAGGCCATAGGATACACGAAAACAGAACATTGAAGTTGATATTCCAGGACAAAGTGAAAAACAGAATTTAGTATTAAATGATATTGTGCTGGTTGATATCAATGTCGTTGAAGATGCATTGCGTGCTAATAAATCCCCATGGACGCTAGGATACGCAGCAACAATACATTCCTCACAAGGATTGACTATATCGGATACAATTGTTTGGATGGTAGATAATCGCAAATCGCATCGAATGGTCAAATTTAGTCTATCTCGCAGTATCCAGAGTACGAAAAATAAATCAACTTCGAAGAATTGTTTTCGATGATAATGACACCACAATAGATGATATTGATATTAAAATTATTGATAAAAAACTCTCCGGTTACAAACAACAGGACAAAAAAAAAACAACGAGAATTTGACATTGATGCTGAATTAATAATCACTTTAAAGAAACAACAAAATAATCACTGCGCAAATTGCAATTGTATAATGCGTTGGCAGTATTCGGATAAGGATCCTCGCCAATTCACCGTAGACAGAAAAAATAACAATCTCGGTCATGTCAGAAATAATGTGATGTTGACTTGTCTTGATTGCAATAGACGCAACGGCGCTAGTTAAGACCATGGGGTGGCAATTGAGTATCGTCAGGAATCACTTGCAGTTGTTGTCTAGTAAAACCCCGCTGAGGGGCAGTTGAATCCAGTTTATAGATTGGAGGTCTACCCGTAGATCGTGTTATACTAGATATCTTGTGTGCAGTAACACTCCAAATAGGATCAGTAGCCCTTTTTCTCCCCCCTTCAAGCTCTCCTGGTTCGTATAAGTACCTCACAATGACATTACTACCAAGAATTGGTTCTTTGAAATCTTTTTGTGGTTGTGCGGGTATAGACTTCTTTTTAATCGCATTGATAGGTTTCATGTTGATTGTTCTAGTAATCTCGTTATTCAGTGCAGTAATCACAGATGGTAATCTTTTAACCCATTCACGGGATCGTTTATCCTGAATAAATTCTTTTGCGTATTGATATCCAAATAACCGCTCAGCAAGTGTCCGATTAAATCGTTCAACAATTGCCTGATCGCGATGTAGTGCAGTATGCCCCCGTCTGATGGTGACATTGTGATATTTCATTGTAGATAACACTGCACCCTGAAATTCCTTGCCAGGATCAATTTGTAATAGATTTGGCCAGTGCAGAGGGCCCCTTCGATAAATCTTTTCAAATGCAGAAGCCACTTCAGTGGCCGATTTTGTTTTTAACGGTTCTGCTTCTTTGTATCGACTTGCAATATCAACTACGGTTAACGCGTATTTGTAACCGTGGTCATGTGGCAGAAATAATAGATCTGCCTGATGAACTTCATTGGGTCCGGTCACATCAAAATGCGAGAAATTAATTTGTTTAGGCGGTGGTAGATAAATCTGCCATAGTGCCTGTTTAGATAACCAATGAGCCGCAGTAGTTTTTTTCACTTTTGCAGCGCTAGCGAGTTTATGGATTGCTGATTTACCCCTCCAGTATCCTCTTGGGGAATAATAAATAGATTCCATGTTGTTATTAATTACCAGCACCTAATATCAATTTGCTTTTCATCGCTGATTTTATCAAAAATGAAGCCAATTTTTCTTTGAATGATTTATCAGGAATGGCATTCAACGCATGAATTAATTTCACATCTGCTAGATGCCTGTGTTGCAGATTACTGCTTTTATAAGCAACATCATGAAGTTGACAGGCCTTATCAATGGCGTTTATTGGTTCTTCACCGGGGTTGGGTTGGTTATGATTATTGAGTCTGATATCAAATCGTGTTCCGGGGCCACAGTAGCTATATCCTGGAAGGTGTTTTTCTCCAGGATATTTTGCCCATGGGGTTCCAGGGAATTTTGCTAATTTGGCTGCGATATCACCTCCTCGTTTTTTTTAAAGGTTCCTTGGGTTTAGAAACAAATCTAAATTTCTTTGTACTACATTGTACACATTTACCAGAAAGCGCTGATCGGTTATTTTTAGTTGTAATCGTCGTCAAGTCATCTGTGCCAGTACGTTTTTTACACTTCACACAATATAGATCCATAATTTATGTATAGAGATATGAATATAATTGATTTTTCAGCAACTAAAACAAGAGAACCAGTTAAGCATCATGCAGCGCTACCAAACTCTATCCGCGCAATTATAATCGGGCCATCTGGATCCGGCAAGACGCAATTGTTGCTCAATTTAATAATGAGATGGATGAAGTGGGACAAGTTGTATTTAATTGCCCCTAGCGTAGATGATCAACGATGCTATGAAGTGCTAAAAGATTTTAATGAAAACGCTTCAGAGATTGCTGGTGAGAATATTATTGAATTTATTACAGATATTGACGAGGCACCATCAGTAGAAGACCTCGATGGAAGTATCAACAATTTAGTTGTATACGACGATGTAATGTTAGATAAACAAAAAAATCCAGCTAGAATATTTTCCCGAGGCAGGCACAAAAACACTGATATGATCTATGTCACTCAACGCTACACACAGATTCCAAAAGTGATCAGAGATAACTGTAATATTCTTGCTGTATTTAATGGAGTTGATACACATACGCTACGAAATATTTGGCAGACATGGTGTTCTGATATGGACTTCAATCAATTTAGAAATTTCTTTAGCCGCGCTCAGTCTACCACACACGGATTTATAACAATAAATTTACATGACCCTCGAACACGATATCGTATCGGATTGGATCAAATATTCGGTTGAAATCCTAAAAGGATTTTCATCGTAGTGATTTTCATTGTTAACCCAGAACTGAACGTTCTAGCAGCAGAGGGGGTGAATGACAACGACGTTGCGACCCTGATGATTAAGTCTCCATTTGCC
Source organism: Unio pictorum (assembly GCA_030141615.1). Lineage (NCBI taxonomy): Eukaryota > Metazoa > Mollusca > Bivalvia > Unionida > Unionidae > Unio > Unio pictorum. Next base: position 455,140 of record JARLTB010000218.1, read on the forward strand.
AAAAAGAGACTTTATTTTTTGGGGGTAAAATATGAGATTTCGAACAAAAAAGTTGTATGATTCACCATACTATACAATACATATCATATGGTTGTAAGATTCACCATACTATACAATACATAACATACTATACAATACATAACATACCATTTCGAACAAAAAGGTTGTATGATTCACCATACTATACAATACATATCATATGGTTGTATGATTCACCATACTATACAATACATAACATACTATACAATACATAACATATCATTCGAACAAAAAGGTTTGTCTGATTCGCCCCCTCTGCTGCTTAAATATTCAAACTCTTTAGAGTTAGGGTCGTATCACATTAAAAACAAATTAGGATGAATATTATTTTTCCTTGATGTTACTTGTCCATTATCTAAAACGCCAAAGACTGGTTTTTCTATCACACCAATTTCCCCATATTAAATTTAGAATACGTATGCGCGAATATTGTTAATGAGCGAAAAACAGTATTTACTTCCAGCAGATGCTTACCTTCTTACCTTCGACTTTCTAATCTAATTATAATATTCTCACACACTCCCTCTTGTTTTCACTCACTCCATCCATAGATTTTAAAAAACAAAAAGCATCAAGGATATAAAACATTATACAGTTAACTCCACGTTTCGAATCAAGCGAAAGTCATTTATTAGTAACACGGTCACCGTATTTGCATGGGTGATTCTATATTTTCAAGAAACTTTTATGATACACTTCGCCAACCTTTATAATCTCAATAATTACATAACCTTTACAGAAACATCTGTTTGTACACATACACTAGAGTTTTCCAACTTATTTCTTCAATTTTGTTTTAGAAATATTAAAACAAGAAATGTCAAATATTGGACATATACTGGACAGTGTTTACTCAAATGAATTGTGTCAAAAACAAGTAAATGACAGTGAACTGTCTGTCTCTTTACATAGTGAGCTTCGGTTTGGTTTGGAACACCAAGAATTGACAGTGTTATGGACCCCTTGGTGACAATCAGTTTAGAAATTACTAAGTTTTGTGCTTGTTATATCCTTGATATTTTTTGTTTTTAAATCGGTCGGAGGATACAAGTAAACGTGAGAGTGGGTAAATACGATAGTAAAATGTACGCTGATCACAGTTTAAATCATTAAGTTATTATGTAAACAGATTTCCAATAATTACTTATATATTCAATCAGAAATGGTCACATAAAGATGTCAAAAAAAATTAATGTTGCACGAGGGGTTGTTTTACACTCATATTTTTTTCAATCGGTTCTCTTGACTTGACACACACACACACACACACACACACACACACACACACACACACATATATATATATATATATATATATATATATATATATATATATATATCGATATATGTATGGAATTTAATTTTACAATATTTAGTATATATAAGTTCGTATCGCACTGTGAATATGTTTTATAATTCTTATATTTACAAAATTGCGACAGGGTATATTCATACGACATCAGAAGTAAAATGAACTTCTTGCAGTTGACTCATACTGCATTCTATGCACAAATAAAGACAGATAAGTAGCTACATTTTATCCTCTAACAAGATTCACCTGTTGATTAACTTGGACGCTAGTACTGCTAGGTGCCAAGGTGTAGACGTGGACCATTTCTCTACCAGCAGCGTAGGACGTAGGCTCATGGCTCGGCGGAAACAGCCGTAGCTTCTGAGGTACTCTTCCTTCTCTAGATAGCACTGGCCAGGGACATTTAGCGATATTTTACGGTATTCTATATATGGGTCAAACGGTTCCCGCATGGCTATCCTAATCAGGTTAATGAAGGCACCATGAGCATTTTCTTTATCGCTCATTTATGTGTGACACTTGTAAAGCAAGTAGTACCTCAACATATCAGGGTCAACGTAGGCATCCGGACCTATCAATTCAATTTCTGGTGCGTGGAAGAGTTCATATTTGATAACATCTGGAACAATGCCCATCTCCTCCTTGGTATACCTCACATCTAGTGATATACATTGTTGTACATAGTTGTCTCTGCCAGGTCTTGCAATAGCAGCATCAGCATAATCCGCGTCTTGTTTTGTGAAGCTGTACTTTTGACCAATGATATTCCGAATATGACATTTCATAGATATACCTTATAGAATACAGTGTTTCAATTGCATTATTTGTTTTTCCCAGTGAATGGAGCACCCCGGCAAATTTAACTCTTTCCGCCATCCTATATGTGCCACTGTTATTAGATGCAATGAGATGCAAAGGCCGACATAATTCATACTTCCTTTTATTAGGCATTCTTTGTTTCATGATCTTGGCTATTTTGACATATGCATGTGTGGCTTTCATTATTTTGAGACACATGTTGTTAGGAACCTGTGTCTTGTCATATCAGGTACGTTTATCAGTGATAATATGGAGTGTTTCATAGATACATTCAAAACAAGATACCTGCTACCAAAAAGGCACACAAGGTTAAATATCTCGAAACCTCTGCAATACATATCCAGTCTAATGTCCGGTTTCTGCATAATCTGAAGTTGCTGCTGTATGGAATGAAACGTAAGAACACACCTAGTCTCCTGGGAAAGCATATTATTTAGAAGACCAGACAGTTGGTCTGCCGTACGCGGATTTATTTTTCTGTCAAAGAGATTGTTTTCTGGGATGAGGTTTAGCAGGAAGATTTTAACTCTCTACACAGGAATTTATAAAGATGAGAGCTTCCATTACTCGATCTAACACGTGCAATCGGTCCCTGTCCCGGTGTGGTGAAGTTCTACCTGCCACAGAGCTACAGTTTTCATTGTGTACGACGTTAGTACATCTTGAAAATCGGAGAAACTTTCTTTCAGATCTTTTGCCATGATTTTAAGCAAAATGTAGAAATGTTTTTGTATCATGTTGAATAACTGTAAAATAGACTTTTAGTGTAGAGCGAATGAGATACACCATTCCATGTGATATGAGGGACTTCCCTTGAACCCTTTGGGTACGATATGACACCCGTACTGTACGATTTCTGTCACGATGGTTTGGGCGGCCATCTGTTTGTGACATATCTGTCCATCAAATGGGACGCCTGAACGGGCCAATCTGGGTGGGAAATGCTAATACATTATCAGACTGTAGTGCTCTGAATCGAATCGGATGTGAAGGTCCTGCTGTTGGAATTGCACACATAACGGAAAATGCTACATCATCACCTGTTGTATAATCTGAATAAAGGCTAAACGTGACAAATAGAAGTTTAGTTTTGAATATGGCCCTACCGTTAAAATCATAGCTGACGTGATAATGTTTTCCATTTCATTGTGATGATCCACTCGTAACCACGTGTAGGCATGATTGACTTCCCTGTCCTCTGTATAAAAAATCTGTATGACAGGGGCTGGGTGGATTAATATATCGGCTACAGACTCTCATAAACTTTAAAACATACATATAATCAGTATCACCGTGTCCTACCAGCGATGTTCCTTCAGCTTTGCCGCCTGATACGATATTTCCCACAATGTCATTTTCCAATACGCCTGTTACGTCCACGTGCCTTATATTGTTTATTTTGAAGTCTATCATGTATCTACTGAATCCCATGGAATTCAGCATTGCAGAAATGAAGACTGAAAGACGATCTGTATTGGCCATCTTAAAACAGGTTTTAAGTATATCAGATCAAGGGAAGACTGACTGACGTATTCTGTTTACCTACACTGTTATATGCATAGCTAAAACACATTATATAGACAACTATGTTGCGGCGCACTAAAGAGAGAAGCAATTATAGTCAAATAATAATAATAATAATAATAATAATAATAATAATAATAATAATAATAATAATAATAATAATAAATAGTGTCAGTATAGAAATAACATTTATTGTTTTAGAGAATACAGACAAAAGTTTGTTAAGAAAACATCAAAAAAAGCTTTTTCTTATGTACTATAATTGAATGTTATTTTTGTCTCAGTGTGCACGTTCGGTTAGTCCTATAAATCAATCCCCAAGATTGGTGTTGATACTGATGATCGATATATGAGTCTAATGTCAACTGTTCATTAAAATGTGCAATTTTGCTGCATTCAGATCATTCCGGAACACATCTGCGGACAGTTTGAACACATACCGGTATTTGATTACAGGCACAAGTAGCCATACACCACAATTCATTTTACTATATGTTCTCTACATATATTTCTCAGCACTGAACTTTCCACAGTGTGATAATCAATACAAATCATATGAAAATCTCAAATACCCCCAAAGATGACTTCACGGTGAAATTCTTGTCATGGGTTGATCGGCATTTTTTTGAGTGGCTGCACTATAAACAAAGCAGCATGTAAACAGAACACAGATTTCACTTCCGGATCATCACCAAGGTCTTACTACTCCATGTGCACTGTCGCCAAATTACACACTGACAACCACTCTCTCAGCTCGTATTCTCAAGAATAAACAATTACCTTTAAATCCCTACCAAAAATGCATCAATATAACTCTCCTATCACCACCAAAATGAGAGAGGAAAAAATGTTCTAAAAATAGACTAGAACTACATTCGTGGGTGCTGAACTGGAAGTATTAATTGTGATGCGATTCCATGTAGCGCGAAAATCAGAAATGAGTTGCAATTATACCTCCAATACTAACAGTGAAATTCGGAATATCCTCCGCTCTTTCAGCGAGTAAAAAAGTGCTTGTTGAGAAGTCAAGTAAGTGTTTAAACTCACAATGGCGCAAAACAGACTGCGAGAAAGTTTACCGGCTTAGACTCAACAATGTAGTAAGAAAAGAATCACTAAGTTACAAAAATTACAAAAGGAGATATACAATGCAGTGAAGGCTGAAAACATATTATCATAAACCTTATAAGTGAGAATTACTCAGATGAAAAGCGATAAAAAATGGCCGAGAAACGCAAGGTGACCAATGACTTGCAGAAATATTTCCAGATACGAAGAATAGAAACAGAGGAAGGATCCTTCATTGAATATAATTACAAAGAAGGAACACAGTTTCTGGATATGCAGGGTATACATAGAGGAAACGTACCCTAAGTGTCAACAGTGTTGATAGTTTTAAAAATCAATGATCCTGAAATACAGCAAAAGATCTACTCTATCAATTACAAATGGGTATAAAGGGTATATAATAAGACCACGAGAGCAATACCTGACGGAGTAATAACCATACATGGAGAGAAAGTGATAGGAAGGCATAACCACTACTTAAAAGAAACAGACAGGAGAATTAACCCTGACGGACATACCAATGGAGTTACCTTTAGAAGACACCGTAGAAAGGTTTTTGTAAAAAATTGGGATAAAAGTGGAAAATCAAGACTCAGAACGGTTCCTGGATTCTCAATATATAACGGAACCCTGATACTAGAAATAGAAAACCCCCAGACCCAGAACAATTAAAGGAACATTCTATCTACATGAATTCTTAAAAGACTGTATTTACCACAGGAAGTGCTACAGATGTGGAGAGACGGGGCACACACAACACAAATGCCCCAAAACTGCAGAACAAATGGTAGAACCCACAAACAAACATGGTAGACTCAGATACACAACTCCAACACCAGCAAAATAGCAACTGAAATGCAAATACCCATGCAGACACAATACCAGCTGCAGAGAAGAGAAACAGCAACGAAAGACGAAAAAAGGAAAAAAGAAACCACGAAACATAAATACTCCGAGGATATCCAATAGCCAAGAAGAACAGGGCATACAGAGAAAGATACCATAAAGACAATTTGGCGAGAAGAAAAAGGCAAATCTCAAAGAGATAAATAAAACATAACAACAACAGGAGATAGGGGAGTTACATTTATCGGATATAGCAATTAATATATCTTTAGAAGACGTAGTAAAATAGTTCCAGGAAAAATTTGAGATTAAAGTGGTAAAATCAAGATGCGGAACTATCCCTGGTTTCTCAAGTTACGATGGAACTAGGGTATCAGAAATCGAAAAAAACAAGGCTCAGAACAATAAAGGGAGAATTTAACTTACATGGTTTTGTAACCAAGGCATGGTTCGAAGGATTAGAAACCACAAACACCGAAAACTCGGAGACAAGTCTCCAAACCAGCAAACAACAACTGACATGCAATTACCCACGCAGAAACAGAACCAGCCGCAGAGAATAGAAACAGAGAAACAAAAGACTAAAAAAGGAAAAAGAAACAACCAAAGGCAAATATCGAGAAGATACAGAAAATACCACAACAACAACAAGAGCTAGGGAGGAAATCACAGACTTCAAAGGAGAAAAATGAGAAAGAAGAATCCGTGAAATATAGTACAACAGAACATATGACAGAAGAACAAATATTCGTCCAAGAGAGAGAAAATAAAAGGAAAGAAAAAAGAAATAAAAGAAGGGAAGAAGACAAAAAATAATGGAGGAATGCTTACATCACATTGAATGTCTGGAAGAAGAATTTGGAAAAAATTAATTAAAGATAAAAAAGCAAAACAAAAAACAACAACACATATATATACATATCTATTTAATTTACAATAAACTTTATAAGTAAATTTTTTAAAAATCCCCCCCCCCCCACAAACCACTTAATTACAATTTTTAAAAAAATACATTTTTCAATCTATAGCATACATGAACACAGTACACTAAGGTTGGAGGGCCTCCCAAAAGTGGTCCATGAAGATCAGCGGGTGGAGCACCCTCCACAAAAAAACAAAAGAAATTCAGAATGGTCACATGACAGAGGGTTGTAAGTTACTTATCATATGATTTGATCCAGAATAATATGAACATATCGCCAAAAGAACCATTCAGCCCTCGGTAACTCAACAACCGGGAGAAATACTGGTAAGTATATAAAATACACACCGATAGTTGCGTATAGGATTGCAGAATTTTGCAGGTTGTAATGAACTGGCTATACTAGTCCCTCAACCACCACTAATGAAATATCTTTAGATATATAGGGCTGATTTATCGGCAAAACGTATCGGGAGGTTCGCTTAAAAGACAAATGTACGGATGGGATTAGTTTGATCAACGAGAAGGAGAGAAGAAATAATAGAATGCAGAACATATGCAAAAGCTGTAAACAATTCCAACCTATGGAAAATGCAGATGTGTTGATCAGGCATCATTCTTATGGAATTTGTTTTAGATTATATTCTTATTTAGTATTGCCCGTCTATTACATCTAAAAAGGACATTAAAATCACTATTTGACATAACTATTCAAGCAAACATTGCTGGCGGTGACTTCGTTTAACTGTCATGGTGAAGGATAATATGTATATTTATACAAAGATCAGATCTATATTTACAGTGCAACCAACAATTGCGTTTGGTTTCTATTTTGCAACGTACACTCTAATTTGTGTTACTGGAAAGAGGAAAATGATGATTTATATCAATGTAAGACAGAGTTGCTGTCCATTGACATAATACAGATAGGAATTACAGTATATGTTCAAATTATCACATGAAGGGAAGAAATAAATTTTACTTATTGCCAACTTTAGCAAATTTGCTATACTTAGTAAAACAGCAAGATCAACACCCGATATCTTCACATAAACTGTACAGCATTATTTTTCTAATTATGAAACATCAAATAATAATAATAATAATAATAATAATAATAATAATAATAATAATAATAATCATATTAGCATATCTGATTGTAATGCAGATAATATGATATTTGATATTGACATGTTTTTCTTTTCGCAATCATTGTATGCATCCCGTCATCATTCCTTTTACAGTCATAAGAATTGAAGAAATATTTATATTCTATGAAAAAATTAAAGACATTTGGAATATCATCTTAAAAATGTTTCAGCTGGGGATTCTTTTGATTATTGTTGTCATAAAACTAAAATCAGTATTGAAAATAAAATAAATATCTTGACATCATTGTTAATAATACTACTAATGGTAATAATAATGATGACTTTGTATGGGCCTAATGTTTAGAAGCTCTAAGCGCTTTACAACATATATAATTATATGACTTTAAAAAAAAAACGATTAAAAAGCCACCAAGAAATTAGAAACATAAAAACATGCTGAAAATATTTATGGTAGTAAACATTATTAGGTCCTTAAGTTTGTTCTTGCAGTCAAAAAAGGGGACTTTTAAGAGCACGCTTGAAAGAGGTCACTGTCTTTTTGTGTCTTATTGGGAATAATGAATATACGATTGTCAGAGGAGGTGCATATGGATTATGAATGTGTGTACACATGGGTGAAGTTATGTTCGACTGGATTCTGTTAATGAAACGTTGCACAGAGAACACATTATTTTGTGCTTGATTCTGGATCGAATGGATAGCCAGTGTATGGTACAGAGCAGCGGGGAGGTGTGCTCTGATCGTGATACTCTAAAGATAATAAGAGCAGCTGTGTTTTGAACTTTTTGAAGTTTCTGGATCATATATTGAGACGAACCAGACATAATTGAGTTACAACAGTCCAGTCTTAAAAATACTAATGAACACATAAAGGTTTTAATGGCATAAACTGAAAGATATTTGCGAATGGAGCTGATGCGTCTCAGCTCAAGATGTGCAGCCTTTCATATGTTCATGATATGCTGGTATAATGTGAGAGTACTGTCCAGAGCAACACCTATGTTTCGTACTCACTGTGTGAAGCTAATGTTTGTGTTGCTGATATTTATTGTTTGAGGTAAAGGATGTGAATGAGAAAGTCTTTTTGTTGCGATCAGAATGGCCTCAGTTTTATCATCATTCATCTGCGGCATCTAACATGTCATTCATGATTTCACATGAGAAATGCACCTCTATTCTCCTTGGATGGTAGCATCAACTTCAGTTGAGTGGCTAGATATGTATATTTGGGTGTCATCAACGTACAGTTAGTAAGACACTGGATGATGATCTAGGACACTTGAGAGCTGTTCAGTGAAAAGAATGAAGAAAACAGGTCCAAGAACAGACCTCTGTGGAACACGACAACATAGAATAAGTATGCTGGAGTGTATTCCATTTGCAGACACGATGTGTGTTCTGTTGACTAAGTAGGATATTAACCACAGTAAGGCTGTAGTGTGAATGCCAAATACATGCTGGAGACGGGGAAGTAATATATTATGGTCTGTTGTGTCAAATGATGAAGACAAATCAAGGAGGGTGAGGACTGTAATCTTTTCGCTATCCAAAGCAGATATAATTTCAGTACCTACTTTTAGAAGAGTAGTTTCAGTATTGTTGTAAGGGCGATATGCAGACTGTACATTGCTGAGAAGACTGTTTGAATTCAGATGAGATACAAGTTGGGTTAGAATAACCTTTTCTAAGTATTGTAATATGAACGGAAGATTATAAATTGGGCGGTAGTCTTTTTAAATCGTTATGGTCGAGTTTTGGTTTCTTCAGCAGAGGCTTGACAGTGGCATTTTGAAAAATGATGGGAATCCCTCGAACGAGAGAGAGAGAGAGGTATGAATAGCATCTGTTACTGAAGCCAAGATCTAAGCACTCAAGCAGTGTATCTAAGCAATCAAGCAGTGTATCTAAGCAATCAAGCAGCAGTGATGCTGGAATTGGATCATGTTTACATGACTTTGGTGCACTCTTCATCACGAACGTACTTTCTAAATCCATAGAGACAGGTTCAAATGGATGTCATTCAATTTATACTCACTTTAATGATCAAGCTTTAGTGGTTCTGTAAAAATAAGCAGATGAATTATGATAAACTCGAAAGGAAACGACGGCCTTCAGAATAATTATTGATATATTTCTGGTTTTCAAAGTTTTACAGCTGAGATAATGTTATAGATGAACACCTACAGTTGTATGAATCCTGGCTGCCATAAAGAGTATGAGTTAAAAACTCACAGTGCATATCATGTTTTAAATTTTTATTTTTATTGTTGTGTCTAACCTTTTTTTTTTAAAAAGAGAAAACAGTATAACTTTCCCAGCAAATCTTTGTTATAGTCATCAATATAGTAGAAAAGCAAATTGAGAAATATTGATATTCATTTATGAATGCAATATGCAGGTATTATGTTTCTGTTAGAGTTTTGTATTTGTATTATTAGTGTATGTATTCTTATGTGACATGCAGTATAATTTGCCTTACAAAATTCCAGTCAACAGAATGATTAAGGACAAAATATTCATGTTATTGGCCTGGTTAATTATCTTGCTTTGCAATCCCTACAGCATTTGAATGTGATAGACATTACGTCTGGCAGTTGCAGAATTTTATTTTCCCATTCAGAGCAATTTATGAACAAAAGTTGTTCAGTCTTTGCCCATCATAGGTCATTTACTCACCTTTTCAGTATAAATATACTAAAGTTGTGATATCGCTCTCTCACATGACAGTGGGGCTGGGATTAATACAACTGACAGTGTTAATGTTGCTATTACTGGAAGTGCCAGTTATTCATGACAGATGGAGCACCCACATTGAGACCCGTGTCAGAAATATTACGAAAGGTCCAATTTATTGTATCTCTCGAAACAGCCCTACAATTTTTTAAAATAATTTTCTTCATGGATTGTTTTAACTTTGTCATAAAATGCTACAATAAATAATTAAAATTGTTACCTATGACATCATAAGCATGTGTTGACAAGTAAAAATGTTAAAATCCTTGGTTTTCCCAAGGAGACCAGATTTAAAAATCTGCAGATTTGTATAGTTGCCTAGGAACTTACTCCAGTTGCTCCCATGATTGCTTTTGTGAAAGTTGTTCAACAGCTTATGTCAGAGAGAGAGAGAGAGAGAGAGAGAGAGAGAGAGAGAGAGAGAGAGAGAGAGAGAGAGAGAGAGTCCTAACTGCACACATAACATCAGTCTTGATAAAGGTACAGGTTATTGACACCCATTGGTGGATAATCTCTAGTCAATCATGACATCCTAATGCCTACAGATAGAACTGTTAAACACAGGATAGTCATACATGCTGTCCAATGTTCTCTGTTGCAATTCTTTGTTTTGTAACTAGGTGTTACAGTTTTGGCTATTATGTTGAATAGGAGCACGTATTATTGCTCCACTGTCAAATTTTCAGCTACATGACTTTTTTTGCAAACATGTTTTGAAAAATAGATCTCCTTTCCTAAATTCTTGCTGATATGTGACAGGGGTCGTGGTCTTAATGATATCTGCATAGATTGTTTAAGTTTGTTACCAAATTCACAATAAACTAAGGAAATTGATTAAACCGATTTGCACGCATACAGTAATAGGTATATAAAAAAAAGCCTGGCTGCTTATTATTCAGTGACCTTGATTGGCTACTTGGTTATGCCAATATTTAGATTACAATGCATCTAGTGTGCTTGTTAGGGACGCTATGAAGAATTGTTTACCAAATACAAGTTGTATTCCATGCACTCAAAGCCTGAGTTTGAACAGGACATGGTATATCTATATATTTCTCTCAATCAAGGGAAGTATATTGCTCATTATATTGAATAAAACAAGACAAGGAAACAAAATTGCATGAGGGATCTTTTGTTCGATGATACTTGACATTATGTGTGCCAATAATTAACATTGATATTTTATACAGATTAATAATACTTGTAATCCCCTTTGATTATGAGAGATTAACATATTAAAATCAACAGCTTCTTTTCCTGATTACAAGTTATTACTTAAGGTTGATATAGGGTTATTAACTATACTGGTTATAGAACAATCAAGTTTTGGGGATGGTTTGTCAGCTCTCCTTTTGTAATTCCTAATCCTCCTAAACTATTTACAGATGTTCCATTAAATATTACACACATTCATTACATGGTCCTAAATAAAAATGGTACCACTCGGACATCAAATATGGCTTAAACAGTGGTCATCTTGAAATCATGCTATATAGCAATACCTGGATTGTATTACCAATATGGGTTTTCCTGAAATACGTCTTAAGGTATCTAGTTGATCCTAAATGAAAATGGGTTCAATTTGATGTCCAATATATTGAAGATTCTGCGATCACTACTCCAACTGAACATACAAACTAAACTTATCGCATTGGGGATCGCTCCATTGGCCTATTGGTTAGACCGTCTATCTCAGATGCTGAAGGTTGTGGATTCAAACTCCAGCCGAGTCATTCCAAAGACTTATAAAAATGATACTAACAGCTGTCTCTCTTGGCATCCAGCATTAAGAGGTTAGTGTTATGACCGCTCGGCCTAGTGTCAGGATAATGTGACTAGGTGGGACACAATGCTACATGCCTGCTGCATGATGACCCAGTGCTAGACATCACTATAAACTGCCATACTGCATATATTGATGCGATATGAGTGATAGTGTTTTAAAGATACGTTCAACAACAAAATAACATGCACATCAACATCGGGTTATCACTAAAATTCTTATTATGAATGGCCATCTTAAAGACTTTTTTTATTAATGGAAAGTCACATTGACATGGTGTTATCACTACAATAATTATCATGATGTTTAGAGGGATGCAAATTCAAATGTGATAAATCTGGTGTATATTATGGCCACCACAATGGCCCTCTTAAAGATCTTTTTATTAATGGAAAATCACATTGACATGGTGTTATCACCAGAAAATTTATTTTGATTCCTGGTAAGTTCTAAATAAATATGGTGCTGATCTAATGTCCAGTATGACTTATACAGCTGTCATCTTTAAAATCTTGTAATCAATATAAAAAAATTACATGGGGTCTTCAATTTAAGACATTATTAGTTTTAGTTGGTCCTTAATCAAAACTGTGCAGATTAATGTCCTATAATTGGCTGCCAATTTGTTCAATCGACAATCTTATTACAACTTGTTAAACAATGTAAAATTGCTATCAGTTTTCTCCAGAAGACTACTTATGATGTTTGATTGGTCCTAAGTGAAAATGGTACCAGTATTATGGCTTGTGTGGGCATTGCAGTGGCCATTTTGAAAATTCTGTTTTTGCTAAACCTCTTGAAGGAAAAGTAATATTCACATGGGATTTTTAATGGAAGACTTTCTATGATGTATAGTTGCTCTAAGATGAATGTTGTGTAAGTATGATTTACAATATGCCCACATCAGAAGCCATCTTGAAATTATTATTGCTACTTATACTTAGTGGGAATGTTTAACTAAACATATTATGATGCCTAATCGGTCATAAGGGTGCATCTCTGACCGTGTGATTATCAACGTACCTATCTTCCATATCTCATGATATCTTTTTCTATTAAATGAAGGGTCATATCAACATGGGGGATTTTCACTGAAAGATTTCTGATGATGTCTAGTTGGTCCAAAATGAATATGCTAATCCAACATCTAATATGGCTGCCACAATGGCCATCTTCAAATAAGTGTCATCACTATTTCTGGTAGACGGCTTTTCAAAATCAAAATCTTGTGTGCTTTAGCAAAATTGCTTCTCGTGATGACTAATTGGTACAAAATAGAAGTGTCAGTCATATATAAAATTTGGCTACCGTGACATCCATCTTGAAAATCATGTAACCATTTTTTCTATGGCGACTGTGGAATCATTTTGAAAATCTTGTTACTGTTGTTTGTCAAAATCAAAAGGCTGTATCAACATGTTACCAAAGAAATGTTTCTTATGATGCACTGTTGGTACTGAATGAAACATTAGAAAAAAGGTTAAACATTCAGAATGTCCATCACAGCAGCTAATTTTAAAATAGTTTTATCACTCAAGAGTTCCTTTAGCAATATCAAAGTCGGTTTAACACTGTGCACTAAAAAGGAAGAAATTATCTGTAAATTCCTGGCAATTGTTTCATCCAGTAGAGTGCCAATCCTTATGAGGGAATCTTGTTTGAAGTACTAACTGGTATATGTAATTCAAAGTATTGTATAATTCACTTCATTTAATTCTGATCAGCAATATAGTATGGAATGTGATAACTGGAACAAGGCAACCTATTCCATGAAGAACATCTTGAAAGAAAACGATGCGTATCTTATGAACGAGTTCATAGTCCATATCATTTTGAGAGTAAAGGTTACTATTTAGGGTTATGTATATGGGATCTGACAAAGACTGTCATGTAACAAACCAATGATACTCGCTATTATGCATTGTTAAAGAATACATTTCTAGATTAAAATATGCCCGCCTTGTTTAATTGAGGAAAATTATTCAGATGGTAAAAAGTTATATATATATATATATATATATATATATATATATATATATATATATATATATATATATATATATATATATATATATATATATAATTTGATGATCATGTATTTATATTTTTATTTTTCTTGAAAACATTTAGGTTTGACAATGAAACATGCTACCCCTGTTGACACTTGATGCCTTCCCCCTTTCATGGGTACTAAAACGTAACTATAGTCAATATTCATAGGTATGGTCTATATCAAGTGGAAAATAATATATAGATTGATAGGTATCAATTTTAAAAAACAATGGCACATTCTTTTGTAACCTGTAAGCCCAAGTTATGACTAATCTGTCTTTCATTCTTTGTTAACTGTTTATTTAATTATGTCGATAACATAAATGTAACAAGTTTCCTTATCATTGGTTGAAACTACCCTTATTTATAAGAATCCATGCAAAATCTTTTTTTCAAAAGGTAATTCTGGCATTCTCGGATAAATAGAGTTCAACCACAGAAATTGTCTCTTGTCAGATAGTCATTTGATCCTCATGCACTGGCTAAGAGATTAGGAAGTCTCATGCAATAGCTAAGAGATTAGGAATTCTCATGCAATGGATAAGTGATTAGGAATTCTCATGCAATGGTTAAGAGTTTAGGAATTCTCATGCAATGGCTAAGAGATTAGGAAGTCTCATGCAATAGCTAAGAGGTTAAGAATTCTCATGCAATGGATAAGTGATTAGGAATTCTCATGCAATGGCTGAGAGACTAAGTAGTTATCCTTGGGCAAGACACATTACTTGCCTCAGCATGATAACACCTTTAGCATACCGCAGTGCTGTAAAACATAAACCCTCCCACCACCACAATAAAACTAAAATTGTACCACTCGATCCTATGATGATTTGAAACTATCAGTAATAGATCGGCTAACTTGATTAAATCTATTTCGAATTTTAGTGTAATTCGATGAAAGTTTATTTCTTAGCAGCGTGTATTCCTAATGAAAAGAAGACACATTAATTGCCTCAGCATGATCTTACCTTGGGCATACTGTTGTGCTGTAAAACACAATCCCACAAACCTCCAGAATCAAACGTTAATACCTCGCATTCAATATAACATGCGATATATTTCTTTGAATGAGGGAACATTAATGTATTATCAGTAATACATCACCAGTCACTTTTTCATTGGTTACCTTCCATAATGGAAGTTTCTCCAACGCGTATTCTTCCATTAGATGTTCAGAACTGGAATGAACACAGACCAGGTATGTTACCAACATCACACACCCATGCACATTATCTGCCTTCATTCGTACAGATACCATCTTGGAGTCACTGAATTCTTCATGCTCAATAGCCTTTTTCTCCTATCAAAATGTGTTTATTGCATCTAAAATACAACTTTCCATTTATTTAGAATGTTTGTACATTCAGACTTTGCTCTCAACACAGTTGGTCTTCTAACAAGATTTTAGGACTTTTGATATTTTGTTGGTCAGCAGTGCTTCTTTAAAAGTATGCTTAAAGTCAACAATTTTTTCATAATTCAATTCGTTTTACATTTTAATGGAAGGCGTTGTTTTATCGTTCATCTCTGAATTTGGCTTGACATCCACTTTTGTCTTCATTTACTTTTTCAAAATATCTGGTTTTAATGTTTCATTGGATATTGATATGTTTATTTTTAGACTTCCTTAGGTCAGTTGCACACTAGCTGTATTTTCTTAAAAATTGCATGAGTTTATTTAGTTGCACACCATTCATTGATAATATTATATTTTGTTTTTTTTTGTTATTACTACTCAGATTAAGTATTGATGATGTTAGATCATGTTTGACCACAGGTCACTTGCCATTCATTATGATATGCATCTAGTCAAAATCATGCTCCATTCATTTGTATTGATGATATTAATATAATTTATTTTTGAATAACAATTTCTTTTGCTTGTTTTACAACAGTAATTGTAATCAATTCTCATGTTAAGTATTGCTGATGTTAGCTTGGGTCTGACTAGCAGTAATTCTC
This sequence comes from Unio pictorum, assembly GCA_030141615.1. Taxonomy (NCBI): domain Eukaryota; kingdom Metazoa; phylum Mollusca; class Bivalvia; order Unionida; family Unionidae; genus Unio; species Unio pictorum. Next base: position 471,312 of record JARLTB010000218.1, read on the forward strand.
CACCAATCAAATTTGTCATAATCGTCCTTACCTGTACATTAAATGTTAAGCTGATAGTTCAGCTGTTACGATTTGTTGGTGGATTACATTGACAATGAAGAAAGTTTACCATTGTCTTACTGGTAGAGGACTGTCATTCATGAAAATAATAGCTAACGTGTCTCAAGCCATTTCTTCCTTCTCGTGTACCGTCGGCCATTAGCACACTAACATAAGGTCCTTTTCACAAGAAGCCTAATTATCGTCCATCAAAAGATTACCAATGCGAATTCAACCTGGCCGTACTAACCTGCTCTTCTGTGAAGGTGAGTTATCCTTGTGTTTGTTTTTCATTCGTCAGTTTTGGATCATCAACCTCCCACCTGACTGATAAATTTGGTGATGCAATGTCAACATGACATATATGGTACTACTGATATCTAATCACTTTTTGAAGTGATAAATCTATACAAAGTTTTGGGGGTTGTAAAACTAATTGAAATGATATTAAGCTTACCCGCTGCTATTGCGATGAAACCGCCGTCCAACCCCCCCTTCCGGTACTGCTGTCCCACTAAATTAGATTGCATAATCAAAATATTGAATAGATACCAACATGGAAGCCTAATATGTATGGGGTTTTCAGGCAGCGGTGATCTAGTGTTCTAGAAAATTATTGTTTACCTTAATGAAATGAAAAAAATGCCATCATTCGGTCGGGGTGTCTTCATCCCGGAAAACTACATGCAACTATTAGATATCAGCAAGTAAATGCAACATTATTATAATCAGCCCCACCACCGCTATTATGTCCCTTACCTCCTCGAACCCATCAACTCAGACATCGGAGAAAAAGGAGATATAGTCTTTTGAAGTGGTAGTAACGTTCTAACACGCCCCAATTTGTTTCCCAAGCACTCAGACTGAGAACAAGCACATTGCCTCTAGTTTGAGGATACTATATATGACTATTCTGCACACAGCTTATCTTTGGATCAGTATTTAGCTATTGTCTGGGAACTTTCAGACAGTAAAAACATTTTAGACCGACCGTTTTGGAGGCAGAGACACTCATCGGGAGGAATCGATTCCACTGGGGCATCTCAAGACCTGGAGGACTAAAAACACGTCCATCGCATCCACTCCTGACCAGCCGAAACTGCGAGAAGGCGAGTACATATTGCATTGACAGTCTATAGCAACCCGGCGTAGCCCTTTGCTAAATCTAACGAAATCGGAGTTAGTACTGGATCATTAGTTCCTATACATGATGATAAATTTCGTCACCATGAGCTGTTTTGATTGTTTCCCGATCGACAGATTAGACGTAGTGATGGTTATTTCTAAGACGCTGTCTACTCGCTAAAATCTTTATCATCTAGGGAACATAAAAGACGTCACTTGAGCCTCCTCCATTGTTTACATCTGGCAAACCAGCAACAGCAAATGGATCTCGTAAAAGCTCAGAATTATTTAGGATCTGGATTTCAGAACCAATCGAGTTGGTGAGGAAATTTGAACAGCATTCTGCCGATAGTCCCCGTCAAATCCTCTGAAACCTAAAACTCTCCTATATGTTCAATGACGCGTCAAATTCAGAGTCAGAGGCTCACTTTGGAAATGAAATAGCCAATTCTTCAGAATTCGAGGTCCCGGCAAGAATCTAACCAGCACATAAGCAGTTTGTAAATGAAGGTGATATTATTAGCCATAAAGGGGTGCTTCAGGAGTTGATGTGTGATCTTCTCCAACGACAACACATTCCTCAGACAACAATGATGCACACGTGCCCAGTCTCCTTGCATGAACCTCAATTCCTGCGCAAACTTGCCAGTGATTATCCTCACATTTATCATATCCATGGGAAAAATGATATTACGGCAAACAGTCTATTAGGAGAGACAATTCAGTACTTACTGATCGGTAGCTTAGTACCGCTTCATAGTATGGTGGTGACCAATGATGGATTTGATTGCGACAAGGCTAAACAATAAGCTGCACTTTTTCTTTTTACTTTTTCCCTATCCAGAGCTTATGTGGTGGTATGTTATCTTTCGTTCTTCATTCATCCGTCCGTTAGTAGCGATTGGTAATGCTAATCTTCCCGTACTAACTGGATGATTACCGTGAAACTCTGAACACAAATTCATCCCATGATCTAATTGTATCTAGCGGAAATGATGCCAATCTGATGTCAACTAAGGTCGCCTGTGTCCATCATAAAAGTGCTATTATTGCTTCTCCTTTTGGATTGATTGTCACATTAACATGGAGTTTTCACTAAAAGACTTCTGATCTAAAGTCGATTTTAAGTGAAAATGATGTCATAATTAAGTTCAAGAAGGCAGCCATTGTGGACATTGTTAAATCTTTTTATTGCTTTTCTACCTGAGGATAGAGTAAAACTGAAATGGTGTTTTAAACAGATGACTTATGCTGTTTTCTTGCTTCTAAATGCAATGATGCAAGTATTAGGTCCAGTGTGACCATAATTAAAATCATTTTTAGCTACTCTCTCTCTCTCTCTCTCTGAACAGATTCGAACATGGAAGTTTCGCTTTAAGACATCTTTTGATGTTGAGTTGGTCTCATATGGCAGAATACATACATCGTTAAAATCTTGTTATTGCTATTTCCCTTGACCGAAATGTAACAATGTAATATAGCTTTCAACAGAAGACGTTTTACGATGTAAAGTTGGTTGTAAATCAAAATGGTGCCGATCTGATATCTGATGTGTCTCACAGAGTGGCCATCTTGAAAATTGTATTACTGCAAATCCTCCTGAAAGAAACGTATTATTGACTAGGGTTTCAACCAGAAAATCACTTATGATGTATAGATAGTCCAAAATCCAAAAAGTGCTGATTTTCAATCAAGTATTTCCGCTACTTTGGCAATCTTGAAAGTCTTGTTAGTGCTACTTCTCCTGAATGTGAACTAAAAATGGCATATTGTTTTACCAAATAGCCCTCTTACGATGTTTAGTTTCTTCTAAATGAAAATGGGGTGGATCTGATGTCCAATATGGCAACAACAGAGGTCATCTTAGAAATATTGTTATCCTCCTAACTGGATGGTTATCGCAACATAGTGTATTTACCAAACAACGTCTTGTGATATCTAGTTGGTCCTAAAGGTGCCATTTAATCACCAATATGCATACAATATTGGCAAATCTTCAAATTCTTGTTATCAGCCACATGAAAGTGGTGCCGATCTGATGTCTAAGATGCTAAGAATCTTTTTATCGCAACTCATTGTGAACGGAAAGTCATACTGACTTCAGGCTTGCATCAGAACACTAATGATTTGGTCCTAATCGATAATGGTACCAAGTTAATATCTAATATGTCCACAGCAGCAACTACTTTGAAAATCTCATTATCCCTGAAGAATATCAAAGACGGTTTCAACACTGCAGTTAAAAGGAAGAATGGCCTTATCTTTAATTCCTAGAAATTATAATTAGTTACTTGAGCATCAGTCCTTTCTATGACTCTTGTTTTCTAATCCTATATGAAGCCCTATTTAACACGCACACATTTTTAAATTACCTGGTCATTAATTCAGACCGTTGGAGTTGCAGAGATGGTGTCTCGTTCAATAATGCCCAGATTTCTATTTCTAGAGCGTGTTGTGGAGGTTGACAACCCATACAACCAAATGTACATTTGGGAAAAGCTTCGTTCGGATAACATTAAAACCTTTTAGAAGAAAGCAACATGCTTCGTTAGCTCCACTCCGAAAAGAGATACCAAGTCTGAGTCGTATTACTGATGAGGATGATCAATATTATATATTATGCCGAGTTAGGGATTTACGGTTCTATTTGGCCAGTTCTTAAAATAGAATGAAGGGTACGCCGCGCTTTCTCTTTCCGATACTGACATTTTGATATCAAATATTTAAAGGTGAATTGTCATAAGGATAATGAAGGCGAAACAGTCGCTTTGGAACTTCAAGCACCTCTGGGTCTTCTGTTGACGGATGGTTGTAGAGTGATTTACAATACTCAATCCATCTTTATGCAATGTCACTTGATTCTGTGATGCATTTTCCATTTTCGTGTTGAATGGCACTGACTCTTTATAGGATATATAACACATTGGAAAACAAATCTAAATATACAGCAGAACTGATTGCCTTTATGTGTTGATAACTACCATAGAATTGCTTACTGACTACATTATCACTCAATGTCTGTTCTGACTAGAGTAGTACGGAAGTAGGACTCTGACATTTTTTGATACCCTATGAGGACACTTATAGCAGCACCCGACACTAACCCCCATGACTGGCACAATCGCGTCACGTGTGTTTGTTCCTCTAGTCACCACTAAACAAAAGAGTGATCAAATGCCTATGGTCCGAGTGCGAGAAAACCTGTCATGGGGGTTAGAGGCGACGACCGTTGTCCATGGACACATAGGGTAGCGAATATGGCAAAAGTCCTATTGATGTATTACTGTTCAGTTTGCACAAGCGCTGATCTACAAATTAGCGAGTAATCATCCCATGCGGATACAAGCCCAGCAGAGATGATGAGAAGCTGATCGAGAATACGAGTCCTGGTTTTATATCAACATTTGAAATATCACTCGTTTGAAATGGCACTGCCGTCCGGATATAATCCACCTAGTCCGATAAATCAGCATCCCCCCACTAATCTGTGTTCATACTGATGGACGATATATGAGTCTGATTTGACATTTTCATTAAAATGTGCAATTGTACTGAACATGCGTACACTTTATACAAAGATAGATGGTTGTGTTATTCCAGGTGGTTTTACAAGTCACCAAACATATGATTTGCTTCGGAGATATAATATACATATCGCAAAAAAACTCTTCGGCCGACGATAGCTGCACAGCATAAAAAATACCGGTAAGTGAATAAAATGTACACCGATATTTTCAGGCAAATTTGAATGCAGACAAGAGCAGCTTTTAATGAATATGTGATATCACTCCCTCATCCGAAAATCAATATTATCAGTAGTGAAGGGCTGATTTAACTATAGACACACATAAGCCATCAATAACGAAATGATTAAAAGTTATGCCAAGATTCTATAGAACACTGTAACACGATTGAAAGATTACTATATACTTAGAAATTCGTATTCATATTTACGTCGTATCCGCCTTTATATTGATCAAGTTATATTTCAGGACGAACACGTATGCAAACTGTAATAGAATGATCCGGAATGGGGTCAGATTATAGTGAAGACAAAAAAAACGATTTCGTGAATGACATGTTTATTTACAATATGATTGAAAAATGATTAAAACTGGCACCAAACTTGTGCGCTTAAATTCCAACAATTAATTTAAAAAATATTGCGCATCGAGATAAACAACTAATTTAAGGAAAATAATAGTTTCTAACTAGAACAAATCATAACATGCAACTTAGGTAAATAATTAAGAAGAATTAACAAATATAAATAAAAAACGATAATTGGCTTTTGGATCGTTAACCATAGATTATGAATTTGTGAAACTTAACACAAAACTTGAAGCAAAATATAAATTGTCCCAACTTTGAAATTACAAAAACAAAACAATAAAAGAGTTAACTAAGGAAGATGGAACAAGGGTAACAGATTCAAAAGAAATATTAAATCAACAGAATGACTTATATGAAAAATTATACCAAAGTAAAAACAAATGTAACTTTCAAACGCTTAACCACTTTTTTAACCATGATAAAAAACTCTCAGAGTTTGAAAGAAGTTCATGTGAAGGTAAGTTAACGTTTGAGGAATGTGGTTTAGCACTAAAAAATATGAAAAATGAAACTAGCCCTGGTTCTGATGGATTTACGGTAGAATTCTACAAATTCTTTTGGAAAGACCTAGGCGGTTTTCTCTTTAGGTCTCTAAATACTGGATATGATATGAATCATTTTTCAGAATTTCAGTCTCAGGGGATCATAACGTGCATTCCAAAAGAAGATAAAGACAGGAAATTTATAAAAAAATTGGAGACCAATCTCTCTTCTTAATGTGGATTACAAGATTGCTTCAGCGTCAATTGCTAATAGGGTCAAAAAAGGACTCCCGTTTATCATCAGTGACACCCAAAAGGGTTTTATAAAAGGGAGATTCATTGGTGAAAATACAAGATTGTTGTATGACCTGATGCAATACCTTGAGGAAAAAAATGAATTTGGTCTTCTCCTATTGATAGACTTTGAAAAAGCTTTTGACTCAGTTGAATGGGACTTTCTAGAAGCTGTTCTAAAGTCTTTTAACTTTGGAGAATCAATTTGTCACTGGTTCAGGCTATTTTGCAATAAATCAAAAAGCTGTGTTATTAATAATGGACATTTATCCCCATTCTTTAATTTGGAGAGAGGTTGTCGCCAGGGAGACCCTTTATCACCCTACTTTTTTATAATAGGAATTGAACTTCTTGCAACAGAACTAAAGAAAAACACAGATGTTACAGGCATTTTTTATAATGAAATGGAGTTCAAACTAAGGCAGTACGCTGATGATGCTTTTCTATTATTAGATGGTTCTCATTTGTCCTTGGGGACAACCATGCAGATTTTAAATGATTTTGCTTTGGTGTCAGGTCTGCACTGCAATGTTTTGAAATCGAAAGCAATTTGGATTGGAAGCAAAAAATACTCTAATGAAAAAATATGTCCAGAAATTGATATTAACTGGTCAATGTCCAATTTTAGATTGCTGGGAGTATATTTCTCTTTGAACTTGGAGGATATTGTAGAGCTTAATTATTCGATGAAGTTAAAGGAAGTTAAGAAACTGCTTGGCTGGTGGAGTAGAAGAAATTTATCCATTATTGGAAAAATTACTTTGATAAAGTCCTTGCTTTTGCCTAAATTCATTCATCTTTTTGCAGCTTTGCCAAATCCTCCACCCCATATAGAAAAGGAACTGAATACATTATTTTTCCAGTTTATTTGAGGCAGTAAAACTGAGAGAGTTAAAAGAGACACACTTATAGCTTCTTTTGAGGAAGGGAGATTAAATATGATTCAATTGCATTCATTTGTGTGTTATATAAAACTTACCTGGATTAGGCGCCTCTTAATAAATGAAGATGGCTTATGGCAAAAACTGGTTTCTGAACAAATATTTGGAAAATTTGGAGATATGCTGTTTCTTTCATTAGGAAAAACTAAATTAAAAGTAATCTCTAAATTAATTAAAAATATTTTTCGGCGTGATGTTATTTATGCGTTATCTCAATGTCAATGAATACTTGTCTCAAGATATTCTTAATTTAGTGACTGTAGATAATTTTAAATCATACACAAGGTGGAGAACAAATGGTATTGTAATTATTAAACATCTTTTTGATGCACAAGGGTCTCTATTAAGTTTTGATGAAATAAAACAAAAAACAAAAACAAATAATTTCATACAGTACTTTGCTCTTATTTCAAAGATCTCTATGATGTGGAAAAAGAAAATTAAAACTTTCTATGAAAGTGGAAATAGTTTTCTTGTAGCTTTGGACAAAACATCTCTCCTTAGGGTAAGAGCAAAGAATAAATTTATCTATAAAGACCTGATAAGAACCAAAATAATAAAGCCTAATGGTAAACAGGAAACTTGGTCCAGACAGCTAGAGTGTGCGATTGGTACAAATGAATGGACCAACTCTTTTGTTTCGGCTAGATTTTGTACAAAAGACACAAAACTGATTAGCTTTAACTTTAGATTTCTCCACAGAAATATTGCCACAAACCAGTTTCTAAAAAAGATTAATTTAAGTGATAATGATAAATGTACCTTTTGTAATGAGGGAATAGAAGAAATTGAGCACTTATTTTATGACTGTTTAGTTACTGAAAACTTTTGGAAACTGTTGGTAGAATGGATCCTAACTTATGACCCAAATTTTAGAATTTCACGAAAAGATGTCTTTATAGGAAATAACAACTTTGACGATCTTATCAACTTCCTAATTTTGCTTGCAAAATATGTTATATACAGATCACGTTGTGCATCAAAAAGCCCAAATCCTGCCTATTATAAAAATTGTGTTTTATCATATAAAACGCTGGAAAAATATGTCGACAAAGTGAATAACAGCAGTGACGAGTTAAAAGAATGTGGACCCTATTATCAACTTTTGGTACATGAATTATTATTATTATTATTATTACTATTTTTTACTTTTAAAATTTATATATTTATTATTATTTTCTTTTTAATGCAATTTCAAGCATCTTGGGGTTTGTATGCGAGTATGACTTTGTGTACAATAATTGTGATTGTAAGTAAGTGTCTGTGTGTGCATGTGTGTGTGTGTTGTGTAGGGAACACATGTAGAGATCAGGACAAAAAAGAATTTAAGATCATGCCCCATACGCCAGGTCAGGTGGTAATGTAGGGGAATATGTAAAATCCTGATACCTACCTTGTGTTCAATAAAAAAAAAAAAAAAAAAAATATTTGAAAACGGGATAATTATTCACCTAGGTTGAATAAAGTATACAATTTGTACAAATGCGGATATTTGATCACAAGTAGGACGTACATATATACATATTATATTGAATTCAGTTCAAAAATCTCTAGTAGTTCCTATATGTTCGTATGATGCATTTACCTTATATTGTTCCTATATTACACATGTATATCGTACTTTGCTAGCTGTACTGTTTGTGTCATTACTAATAAAAATGTACCGCTATTGACTCCATTACTGTATATACACATTTAATGAAATATTTAAATTGTGTCTGTTTTTGTTACACTTTACTTATTCACCTGCAGATGTTATATAGGTCATATTTTCTACTTTAGTGTTTAGTAAGTCAATAACTCCTCCGAAAACATTCCCCTTGAGAACCTCTTCAACATATCTACGCAGTCTTTTCTATGCGTATTTTAGACGACACTTCACACCACCCTGTACATGTATTGCTCGTTTGTCACCAAAGTCTCTTTGTTTGTTTGTTTGTTTAGGATTTTTAACGTAGCTTTAACAATTTTTCAGTCATATCGCTACGATGTCTGCAGTGAGGCAGTTTATAGTGATGTCTACCACTGGGGCATCATGCCGCAGACATGTAGCATGATGTCCCGCCCAGTCACATTATCCTGACACCAGGCCGACCAGTCCTAACACTAACCTCTTAATGCTGAACGTCAAGCGAGGCAGCTGTTAGTACCATTTTTGTAAGTCTTTGGTATGACTCGGCCGGGGATCGAACCCACGACCTCCCGCTTCCGCGGCGGACGCTCTAACCACTAGGCCACCGGAGCGGTTACACCAAAGTCTGGAAAAACGGTAGAATAGACTTGTCAGATCATTTATATACTTATCGACTTGTATACATGTACTGCATTAAATCCTAGGTAGGTAACCAACGGTCAGTATAGGTATACCTGTATATATGTATGATGCATGTAAATACATTAGTATATAATACAATCTGATTAAAATCAAACCTCCTCAGTCCTACGTAAAGTTAGTGGAGATCGAATTTTGATCAGACTGGTCTAAAAACTTAATCCCTACAAATATGGAAGTATGGTCTAAACAAGTTATAAATTTTCTAGACTCAACATTGTTATCATTGAAAACGTTATTCAGCAAATACTTAAATCACTTTAGGAGGTTGAATTATATTTCAGATCTTCACACTAATTTCAGTTAGAGTAAAAATGTACGGTAGGGATACAACAATTTACGTGATCGATGATTTATGTTAATAGGATGAGTTTATTTGAAGAACGCTGACAATAGTGTGTTGTAGAAACAATATAGTAAGGAGACTGAGTGCATTTATAGAACCATTACATAAATGATACTGAGTGCATCTATATAAATATTATATAAATGAGACTGATTGGGTCTATAGACATTGTCACAGAATTAGGCGAAAATTGAACTGATTTTTGTTCTTCTTGAATTGCAAACGAAACTCACCATTTTCTTGATTTCGTCGTACACGCATTACCTGGGGTGATTAAGTGGCGTGTAACGATTTGCATGTGCCAATTTGTAATTTACATGAAATCCGAAATACTCGTTTTACGTGGTGCACGGCAAGCTCGATGTGATTTATGTTCACCTATTGAGAGTATATAAGGCGAAGTATTTCTCATAATTATTTACGGGAACCAAAATATCTAATCAAAGGATAGATAACCTCGTCTTGCAATTCTCCAGCCAAAGGGGTGAGTGTTAAATTTACATTTCGTTTTATTGTGAATTTTATTCAGATTATCATTTCGTATAATGATGCCTTTATTGCAATTAAACGTGGAATATTTGGAATTACTAGTCACTTTTAGACTTTAAATACAATATCGTAATCTACGGCTTAGATTATTTTTGAGACAACTATTATTAGTCTGGTTTTGTTTATTATAGCTGATTCCGTCGTTGATACCGTAGAAGTACATCACTGATAGCGCATCTAATAACATCGTTGATACCGTCTCTGATACCGTAGCTGCTAACGTAGTTGTTACAATGTTTCTGATACCGTAGCTGCTAATAACATCGTTGATACCGTAGCTGCTAATAACATCGTTGATACCGTAGCTGTTAACACATCTGATACCATCTTTTGATAAACGTCTTTGATATCGTCTGATTTGTTGTGGGACATCTATTGTTTGTTCTGGAACATCTCTGTATAAATATCTGAATGTGATTGTGCCGTTAATTTGTGCAAACGGAATTGAAGTATCTGTCTGTGTGTCGAACTGTCTGTTCGTCAACATCTGTGTAACGTGTAAATATCCGGAAAGCTAGAAGTCCGAGTGTCGGAGCTGTCTTAGAGTTGTAAAACGTCCGGGTCGACATCTAGGGGAGTGAGGAACCGTTGGTTCTGGTAGATGTTGTATGCTGTCTGAACGTATAACTGTGGTGGATCCGTGAAGGGTAACGTCCGATAATAGTATTGGTCAACCCTCGGTTTTCGGGGAAACTGGGAGACGATTCAACTGTTGCTGAATCGTGCGGTTATACAGGGGAGACACATAGGTGTATTGAAATTGTAATATAATTTAATACATTGTTGTATTTGCATGCTTATGTCAGATCGCAATAATATTTCAAGTGATCACATAGATATCAATAAAAGCTAGCAACTTGATTGAATACAAGTATATGATCGTGCTAGTTATCGCAATCCATCGTGCGATAGATAGTTTGTCGTTTGTGTTTATTTTTTTCGTAAATCATACTTGCATTTATTTAACTTTCGTAAAGGATCCTTGGATCTGTGTATAATCCAAGAGATCCCTTTACATCTGAGATTCCTTTTGTATTAATATTTAATTTGTTCATGTATTGTGAATGGTTGTGAGTATAATTGTGGGTTGAGTGCATGAGTTATTGTGTTGTTACATCTGTATTTTTTTTCATTTATAATTTATTACATAAATTTATATTTTCTTTCACAAATTGTGTTTGTATTGTTCATTTAATCCACCCTCCTCTCGGTAACAATTCTGTTACAGACATATTATTAGAATGAGACTGAGTGCATCTATAGAAATATTATTAGAATGAGACTGAATATATATAGGTTAGATAATTTATAATTCGTAGTCTAAGGCGAACCCAAGTCCGCGGGTAAACGGCATACATCACCTTTCCTGTACACACCAGCCCATATTCCATCACGACTAAGCACGCATTATCAAAATTTACACAGTCATTTCGGATTCCTATCAAACATTTTCCTGTAGATTCAAGGGATATAATCTTCAGTTCGGTCTGGTGTATACTCATAATTTTCATGAATTAAACCTATATACCTTGATTTTTTTCATATGAATCCGTAGTGACTGTAAATAGATGATAATTAATTACTAGGTCGTCATGCGAGTGTGTCTGCTACACACGAATGCGTATAACACCGATAGTATCATTTTTTGATGATGCGTGCTTAATCTAATTATGGCATTCCCACACTCTCCCGTTTATTTGTACCCTCCACCACCGATTCTAAAGCAAAAGACATGAGTAAAATATACAATAATAAAAGGTATCGTACATGTGAACAAAAATTAAAAGGATATAGGTTTGATAGTTATACATTTTCTCACCTGTCCTGTTCATGCATACAAAAAGGTAAATTTTTAATTAAAAAAATAATTTATCTAATTAAATGGCGAAGTCGCTCTTATAACATGCCATAAATGGAAACTTCGCAATTGCTAGGATAAATGAAAGTAACACGAGAACGCGCAGTTGTGTTGTCTGTAATAGGTCGTCATGAGATTCACTCAGAAGTTACTTTTCAAACATGATTTGGGGCCCCGAGTGATCTAAAGCGCTCTCCGTTACGGATCACTGCCATCTCACCTCTGTCTGCGTGAGTTCGAGTACAAGATTCGGCTAAAGTAGTTATGTCACAAAGCTTGCCAGTAGCTTTTCGTGGGTCGGTGGTTCTTTCCGTGGTTTTCCCCAAGTTCTTCCTCTAACAATAGTACTGTCCGCCATGTATAGCCTATCGTGTGCTGAAAAATGGCGTTAAACCCTAGAAAAATAACATCAAGCATGATTTATGCAATGTGCACAGTACAGCTCTTTACTGAGAGCAATCGAGTCTTTAATTAAAACTTCCAGTTCACTCAATCACACTTGCAGGCAAACTATTCGATCCATAAAGCAAAATCAATTAGCATTATCATGAGACTGCACATAAAGACGTTTATTTTAATTTTAAGGATTGGTTCTCTCTTGGTCGCGTATTCGAACTTCGGGAATGTGAAATATTTTGAGTGATGGCCTTGTTGGTTTCTCAGATAGATAGTGAAGGGAGTCTCATTTTTGAATAATGGAGAGTTCGATGTCGCGCATTACAGAGATCATGTAATTAGAACTATGTACAAACGGACACTCTCCACTTTGCAGAACCGACCGTCCAGACCGCAAGACGCTACCATTGTATGACGCCAATGACTTGCTATAAAGGTAGTTTTCAATCCATGATCAAAGAAATCAAATTATCGTGATCCGTTCTATGTTCAGTTTTCATTGATTCTTAAATCAATATACTTGATAGAGTATAGACCCTGACAACTTAGCTGAAACTCTCTTTTCAGTGTCGAAAATTTAACAAAATTAATTCAGCTACATCATGCCCACAAAGAAACAATCAAATACAGAAACAGAAAAATTACATTTTCGTATATACTGTAGTTGTATATGAGGTACATTTATTCCCCACTTGTTTGCGAGCAACTACCTCAAAATATGGTCGGTCCGTAAATATGTCAATAAGGATTTGTTTTAAATATGTGTTATAGGATCATACAGCACCCCACCCCACCCCCATCCCCATCCAAAAAAAGACGAAGCAGTTGTATGCCCCTAAAATAAATTATCGAACACAAATCCAGGCAGTTGTTTTGTAACTTTTTATCATTTACATTGTGTTAACAATGTAGAAACATTCCATGGAAAGTGTACGCATACGGAGTTGATTGTTTTTATTCAACTGAAATTCTTTTTTCCGTTCAATATATCCCTTCAAAGATTTGCACCTAATTGTATTCTTCGGATGAGAGAGAAAGAGAGAGAGAGAGAGAGAGAGAGAGAGAGAGAGAGAGAGAGAGAGAGAGAGAGAGAACGGAACGAAAATAACGAATGCCTAGGTAGTTTAATCAAGTTCTGTATTATTTTATGTGTTACAGCGTTGTAGATAGAATTGAAAATTTATATTTTGTTCTTTTTATTTTCCTGTTTATTAGTCACGAATGACTGAAATATCATCACCTGTCCAGACAGTGTGAATGCAACATAATACTGTGGAAATTTTAAACCACAATTATATACACACACCATGGGCGATCTTTATTAGATTTAGATAGCGCTTGGGTAATAACCAGTTTTGCATGTGCAATAATTTATGGTGGTTCATGCAACGTAAATGGTTCCCTATAAAGTATTGTTTGTACCTTCTCCACCGTTAAAACCACATTGACCAAGATATTAACAACCAAGTTCCTATTTTATAAATCATTTAAAACAATCATTGCGTGTTATGTTCTTGTGCAATAGGTCAGAGGTCACTATCAAACCCCAAATGATTTACATTTAAAACCAACGTTAGAGATTTCACGTTGAAAACTGTGTTAAACATTTTGTCTTTTTTAATATCATCTATTACTGTAAATAGTGAAAACAATTTGATCAAATTTAATTTATTTGAAATTGGTCTAAAATATTCAAGTGAACACTATATTGAAAATTTGAGACAATCTGAAAATCCTCGACCTTTTACCGAGAAGTCGAATTGAAGGAAATGGGTTAAGTCCGCTTGTACGTCAAGGGTAATGCATTTTTTCTCCAATACGACCTCTGGTCTATTGCAAAACTACCTCTTATATAGCCTTAGATAAAATTTAATCATATTAAGATTGATAGAATATATGTTGTGGACAGCTATTACATTCAGCTCAATTGTTTATTTTACCCGTACTATACGAATGCCGATTGAATATTAAATACATCAATCGAAGTCACCAGGCAACAGTAACAATGAATATTTTACTTAAAAAAGATAGGTTCATAGGTATTAACGTTGAGGTGGTTTTTTAAAAATCGGAGACTTTCCAGAAGGCACTTAAAAAAATAATAAGTAATACGAAAATAGTAACAGTAATAACTGAGTTTTCAAATTGCTTTTTTGATGCATGTGCACTGGGGTAAATTTCGAAATTGTGAAATTGACGTTGTACAATAAGACCTTTCAAGTATTCATTTCTCCTTAAATGCACCTCAAGCACTATCTCTCTCAGAAAATAATTATTCTGATAAGATAAACTAGGGAGACGTAATTGTTCCATTTATATATGCTCTACCTTTTACTGCCATCAATTCTATAGAATATCCGAATATCAACTCCTAAATATTTCCATTTCATTATCACTAATTCTAAGATTGATGTTACAGTGAAATAAATTGTGCAACATCGCTCAAAATATGAGATAATAGTATATCTGTCGGCCGAGATCTGTTAGATGGATAATCAAAAAATTTTAAAACAGATGTTTGTAAGTGGAATCAGTTTAAATGAATTTTGTTTTAGAAATTAAAATAAATCGGTAACAATTCAAACTATGTAAGGCAATCTTTTCTAAAAATAGTTAGTCGAATATATTCGAAGAAATATATCGATGCTATTACACACTGTGGACAATTTGGGGTGAAGGGCATTTGTTTAAAGTTTTCAATGTATATAAGTTGGCATCGCCAAGTGAATATATTTTATAATTCTTATATTTAAAAAATCGTGATAGGGTACATTCATTCAACATCAGAAGTAAAATCAGTTTCTTGCAATTACTCATACCGTATTCTAATAAAGATAGGGAGTTAAGTTTTTTTTTCTCTGACAATATTCACCTGTTGATTAATTTGAACGCTAGTACTGCTAGGTGCCAAGGTGTAGACGTGGACCATTTCTCTACCAGCAGCCATGGACGTAGAATCATGGCTCGGCGGAAACAGATGTAGCTTCTGAAGTAGTCCTCTTTCTCCAGATAGCACAGGCCAAAAACATTTAGCGCCACCTTGCGGTATTCCATATATGGGTCAAATGATTCATGGGTGGAGATCCTGATCAAATTATTGAAGGCACCTTGAGCATTTGCTTCATCGCCATGTTCTCTGTGACATTTGTGCAGTAGATAATACCTCAACATATCAGGGTCAATGTGGGCATCAAAACTAAAGAAGTCAGATTCTGGTACGTGGAAGAGTTCATATTTGATAACATCTGGAACAATGCCCATCTCCTCCTTGGTATACTTCACATCTAGTGATATACATTGTTGTACAAATTGGTCTCTGCCAAGTCTTGCAATAGCAGCATAAACATTATCCGAGTCTTTTTTTGTGATGCTGCGCATTTTACAAACGATATTCCGATAATGCCATTTCGTACATATACCAAACAGAGGCGGTAATTTTATAGAGTACAGTGTTTCAATTGCTTTAGTTGTTTTTCCAAGTACATGGAGCACCCCTGCAAATTTAATTCTCTCTGCCATCTTATCTGTGTTACTGTTTGTAGATGCAATGACGAGCAAGGGTCGACACAATTCATACTTCTTCTATTCGACATTCTTGTATTCATGATCTTGGCTATGTTGACATATGCAAGTGTAGCTTTCGTTATTTTAGAGACACCTTTTGTTAATAACCTGTGTTTTGTCATATCTGGTAAGTTTATTAGTGATAGAAGATAGAGTTTGTGTTTCATTGATAGATTCAGACTGAGATACCGACGACAAAATTTGTTCATGAGGTTAGTCATCTCGAAACCGTTGCAGTATACTCCAAAGTTGTGTCTCAGTCCCGGAATTTGCATAATATGAAATTATTGCTGTATGGAGGGAAACGTAAGAACACACCTAGTCCCCTGGGAAAGCAAATTATTTAAAAGACCAGACAAAAGGGCTGCCGTACACGGATTTATTTTTCCGTCAAAAAGATTGTTTTCTGGGATGAAGAAAGCAGGCAGATTCCTACTCTCTACACAGGATTTCAGAAAGCAGAGAGCCTCCATTACACGATCTAACATGTGCAATCGATCCCAGTCCTTGGTGTGATGAAGTTCTAACTGCCACAGAGCTACAGTTTTCATTGTGTACGACTTTACTACATCTTGCAAATCGGAGAAACTTTCTATCAGATCTTTTGCCATGATTTTAAGTAAAATGTAGAAGTGTTTTTGTGTCATGTTGAATACCTGTAAAATAGACTTTTCGTGTACAGCAAATGAAAAACACCATTCCATGTGATAGGATGGACTTCCATTGAACCCCTTGGGTACGATATGACACCCTGACTGTACAATGTCTGTCACGATGATTTCTGGTGGCCATCCTTTTGTGACACATCTGTCCATCCATTGGGAATCTGGGTGGGGAAATGCATGTACGTTATCAAACTGTAAATCCCTTACTAGCACCGGCTTTGATGGCCCTGCTTCCTGCTGCAATTGCACACATTACGGAAAAAGCTGCATCATCTTCTGTTGTAGATTCTGAATAAAGTCTGAACTTGACAAATATAAGTTTAGTCCTGAATGTGGCCTTTCCGTTAAGATCATGGCTTGCATGAAAAAGTTTGATATTTCATCATGATGGCCCACTCGTAACCACGTGTAGCCGTGATGGACGTCCCTGTCCTCTGTATAAAGCACTGTATGTTGAGGGTTGGGTGGATCAATATCTCGGCTGCTGACAGTTATATCCTTCAACACATGCATAGTATCGATATCACCTTGTCCATACCGCGATGTACCCTCAGCTTTCCCTTCTATTTCGATTTCGCCCACAAAGTTATCGTTCAATGCGCCTAGTACGTCCATGTGACTTGTATTGCTGATTCTGAAATTATCATGTGTCTATTGAATCCCATAGAATCCAGTATTGTAGAAATGAAGATTGATAGACGATCTGTATTGGCCATCTTAAAACAGGTTTAAAGTCTATTAGGACAAGGGAGGACTGAAGTGTTGTTTATCTGCAATGTGATTTGTGAGGCAACAAAGGGGTAAGTTTCTATTGTCAAATGATGAGAAATAATAATAATAATAATAATAATAATAATAATAATAATAATAATAATTAAAATAATAAAAATGATATATTCTAAGTATTGATAGAAAGAGTTTGTTTTAGAGGATAAAACAAATTATTTTGTTAAACTTCAGAACATATCGTATTCTTTTATATTATAATTTGAATAGTACTTTCACACCGTGTACACACGTAGCTAGTCCGACAAATCAACTCTCAAAATATGTATTGATACTGATGGGTGATATGTGGGTCTAATGTCACCTTTTGATTAAAATGTACAAGTTGATGCATGCAAATCGTGCAGTTTTAGATACTTATCAGTACTTGGTTACAACCATATCTAGCGCAAAATTTAAAATTCCCACATGATAGAGGGTTGTGCTATTCCACGTGGATTTACAGTCGCCATATATAGGATTCCATAGTATGTATTTATAGCCCAACGAACCATTTAGTTTAGGGTATCTTAACAATAAGTAGTAGAAAATATACACCGATGTGTGCGTACAAGATTGTCTGCATGATTTTGCTGGTTTTAATGGACACAGGATATCGTAATTTAAACCGTCAATATGTATCATTATATGTATGGGGGCTGATTTACCAACAAAATGTGTAGGGAGATCTGTATAATTGCCGTCATATCTTATCTTCTTGGTTATATATAATGTGGGTTTTGTTTTTGCTTTTTGTACAACGTTGTTGTGTGCACATACTTTAATATACAGACATCATACTTGGTGCTTCATCATCTAACCTGAAGTAAGTTTGCTGTCTGCCAGACAAAGTATTGTTTTGATTCATCGGAAAATAGAATGGTAAACTATAACAGTGAGAATAGAAGGGAACTAAATGGTTAGTCATCGTACCTCGAAATCAAAACTTTAAATCAGCTAGGTTAATTTCTTCGGAGGAAACAAAATATGTCTCACGAATATTTAAACGATGTAATGAACAGCTAGCTTATTAAAGCCGCATGCAAGGGAGGGTTCACGGAAATCAACATAACAAGGAGTTTTTAACTTGCCAATCATATTAAAGATAACGGTAGAAGTTCGAAGCGATTACAACCGGTATGGCTGCACGGACATGTGAACCTATTTATCAGAGGACAGTACAGCCAGACACGGCGTTTGGTGGTGGCACATGGATCGAC